>OX438773.1:13573474-14173474 GCA_949316455.1 Acleris holmiana | reverse complement strand
ATAGGCGACCGCGTAACAGTTTACGGCAATAGTCGTAACGTTTGTAGAATGCGACCTAACGAGCCTCACGGAACTAGTGAAAATGTATCAGTGAAATGTATTGTACATTAATTGTTTTTGCACCATTACTAAGTTTTCTCAAGCGAGTTAACATTGAATATCCAATGTTAACTTCTTGGATTATTTTTATATAAAAAGTAATCCAAGCTAAAAATTGCACTAGACTTTTATTATAAAACTATTTTAATGCATTTGC
Source organism: Acleris holmiana (assembly GCA_949316455.1). Lineage (NCBI taxonomy): Eukaryota > Metazoa > Arthropoda > Insecta > Lepidoptera > Tortricidae > Acleris > Acleris holmiana. Next base: position 14,173,218 of record OX438773.1, on the reverse strand, counting down.
CCAAACTTTTATAAGAAAAAATACGACACCCAAATAATTCACTCCGATCGTTAAGATTCCCACCAAATGCGATCTAATAATTTATGCACCGAATGGGCCACAACTCTTGCGCGTCACATTGATGGCGCACTTACCAAGTTTCCACCGGGAATAATATAACACACTTTTATTTAACTCTTACCCAAACTTTGAGTATCACGTGTGACTGAATATAAACGACTTCGAACCTTACGTCAAGGGATGTAGGTCAATACAAAATCTGAATTTAATGCGAACAGACAGGAAGCGTTTTTTTCTTGAAAGAAATAGGGAACCGAGGAAGTGATTAGTTTCAAACGTGACATTGTGGCTCAATAGGATTGTGATTTGTGAATAGCGAGAGAACCGATAAACCAACTGTATGCGGAATAGGGTATCTAATACTTACCACTTGACTTTAAATGGCAGGTTCCTAATAAAATCTAAATGTCATATTCCTTAGCGCGACCAAAGCTTACGATTATTTCATGATAAGTAGATGTTTTCTACATCACGGTCATTGAAGGAACGTTGCTCACCTTCACTTAAGTAAATTCCGAACTTACCTTTGGCTTTTAACGACTAAACAGTTCGGAAAGCAAGTTACTTGTTCAATATATTCCTCTGGGACATCAAACGTCACGGACTAAAGTAATTGCCAGTCGAGACCGATCAAATATTCATACTGCTCCAAACATGCTAATTTCGAAGGCTTTTTAAGATGAAGGAACAGCATCAAAGGAGACTTAATGTTATGGATGTCCATCAATAAAAAAAAAAAGACGTGTGGCACTCGGGGACTGCCGCGGTAAAGCTATTGCATAGCATTTTGTATCAACTTATGCAATTATAATTTTATTTATTTATTTTATTCATGCAGTATTTCTTTTTCTTTGATATTAATTCAAGTTGCACTTTTTGAGCGTGGTGACCGATAAGAAAACAATTTTTTCTATTATTAAATAAATAAAAAAATAAATATTGTTTAAAATATTTTTATTATTTTACAATACATATGGGTTTTATTATCTTACAGTAGCTGTTGGTTATTTAGGAATATTTATCATTGAAACTATAGGTTTATGATAACTGAAATAAGAAACATAAGTTTGCGACTTAATATCCTCTAAATACCTAGAAAATACCGCGTCAATGGTGGTCCCATATTCACTGTTGTACATAAATACCTATACACCTATATACTTTCTCATAAACAGCTGCTTATGTATTCGTCCGATTTCGGAGCAGCTCGTTTCGATTCGTGCGAGTTTCGTAGAGTCGTACAATACGTCTAATCGCACACAACGCCGTGTCGAAGACTGCCGAACTGAAACGACGTTAGACGATGCACGGCCTTCAAGCCACGCCTCCTTGCCCATCGGAGTGGGGAGCGTGAGGTTTTTTCGTTACGGAATTTCTGGATTCGGTCCCCGCGCTCAAGGCCCGCGATAGAAGCTATGCAATAGCTTAATAATCTAACGTTAGTTTGCTTTGAGATGGAAATAACTATTTTCAATGAAGTGTTGGTACTTTTAAAAAGTATTTTTTTATCGTCAGAGAAAGTTGTTCTTCATTTTTCTACGTGAATTGTGATACAGCCTTACTTACTTTCAATCAGATCCCAGAATATGAAGGCAGTGACGGTTCGAGATGACGGCTCTAGATACCCGCTTTTATAGCATAGGGACAACAAAATAATAGTGCACCGCCCACAACAGAGTTCTGGGGGTTATCACTCAGAGAAAAGGACAGAGCTGTATAACTGTTATAGCTCTGTCCTTTTCTCTGAACGTAAACAGAACTGCATAGTTAGGTCATGATAACACCCCTGCTTTGCCTAAAAGTCAACTGGTAGAAAATAGGCATTCGCTTTTTTACATTTATATTTTTATGCGACACAGATTAAATTAATAAATAAAGTCTCAGTTGGGCAGGTATGTATTTATTAAAATAAATAAAATAAAAACCTGCCAGACTGAGTGACCGTTACTAAGTTTTCTCTAGCAATGCTCTTAATCATAAACAACAGGTTTTTTTTCATATTTATTTAGTTAGGTAATAAACAATAAGGGCTAAGCAAAACTTTCTTTTCTGGCTGGTCCCTCAATACATCTGCTAACTAACAAGATCAAGACGCACTGAGCAGCGAATAAGTGGCTTTTCAGTCGCTTGCAATCTTGAGATAACAAAGGTCAAAACCCAGTCACCATGACGGAGTCCGTAAGCGCGTTTGCATAAATGTGAATTTATATTAACGTTTGTAGATAAATATACCTAACACAAGCGCACTGTAAATCTTAAAGTTTTATACAGAAAACATAAATTGGCCGGCAAACTTCGCACGTATAATTCTAGAGGGAGTCAGAATTTGACTTTAACTTCTTTCTAAAGTAATTAAGACCTTCGGTTTTCTTTACAAAAAAAGTCATAAAGTTGTGTTCCCTAAATTGCTCCGCTTACCGCGGGGCGCTTACAGCCCTAAGTTTTTTTTCTTTGTTAGTACATTTTTGTTGGTAAACGATTTTTAATAAGAGTTTCTGTTAAGACCGGTATTACAAGAACTTAACTTTAAATTTGTTATGAGTATGACGGTTTAATTTTGTCTTTATTCATAAAATAAATAAGTGACAACAATAGAGTTGGTCTAGCTACATGATAAGAAAAATCAAAATAACAAGATTATAACAGTCACGAAAAGTAACGAGATGTCAAAAATAGGCCACTACCATTCTGCCATTTTAGCGACGGTGGTGATATACCTCAACCCGAAGGCGAAAAAGAAAAGCGCCTCTTACGTCTCCGTGTTGTTAGAATTGACCTATACAGAAAGGTAATTACACTCTGTCCCCTTAAGGAGCCCGAGTTAGGTACGGCCGGCCTTATAAGTAACTGCACACTTTTTACGTTATGTTTGAACTGCCCCAGGAATCTGTCAAAGGCGTTAGGGCGACAAGGTATGCAGCTACTTTCAAGACCTACTGATTCAGCGTTAATCAGTGTTATCAGCGTTGTCACGCCGCCGCCGCTCGATGTACCCCACTTCGAAGATGTTCTCCTGTTTTGTTTATACTGTGCTGGTTTGTACTGTGAAGGTGGACAGGCCCATTATGCGAGCTGACGTTCTAACCAAAGTCCACTAAGCCTGAGTCCAGACCGAAGCCTAACCTTAATTTAATTCTTAGGTGAGGGTGTAATTCCCATGATTTCCTACAGCGAATTAATGGTTTCGGACTTACTTTAAAGCATTTTGAGACTTCAGCTTGGGAAAATGTTGACATACCTGCAAAGAAACATGTAATTAATTATAAAAACTGCATTGTAGGGACATTTATAAACATAACTATTATTACGTTTTTTATGTATGTAGATTTAGATAAGATTACTTCAGCTATAATACAATTTTACATATATAGGTTAATGTTTTTGACTTCAGGTGTGTATTTATGTTTGGTTCTTTGCTCTCTTGTGAAGGATAGTTCGACTTGTCTTATTCAATGAAAAAAATATTTTTTTCTATTTAAATCAGAAGTTTTATTGTAAACTAAAAATAAACATGCAGTTCCAATTCTCAATGAAATCAGTCTGTACTTCTCCTATAGCGAATATTGTTTCACCAATCGATTAATATACTGGGTAATTTATTATCAGTGCACAAATTTTAACATTGATTTGGTATCGTTAATATAATATATTAAGTACGACAATAAAACGAAGTAAAAAAAATATTTTTTTTGTTTCAAATTATCTCTCTTTTTCCTTCTCGTGTGGACACAAAGTCACACTAGAAATGATCATATGGGTTGTCAAGCTGTAGGTATTGATATTCTAAATTGAAATTTCATTTATTAACTTACTTAACAACACTCCCCTCTCCTCGCACCCCTGCATTAGAGGGTCCATGAATATCGTTAAGTTAGTGGAATCATTGAATCAGCAATATCTCTAGTATTTTATTATAAAAAACACAACATGTGTTATTGATTAACAATAGCGAAGCAAATATTAAAATTTGTGCACCTAATAAAAAATTACCCTGTATTTACAGGTTTAACGTTGTTCTGTTTTAGCTGTAGATTACCAAAATGAATGCCCACCATCTGCATTGAATTCGAATTAAATAGACGCTATTATATTCAAATCTTATCTTACGTAAATTGGCATTCTTTGATTTCCCTTGGAATTGCGTAAGGAGGGGAAATCGGCCTCGTTTTGGGGGAATGCCATCGTAATATCAAATGAATTGGACGACGTTTATTCCGACTCTGGGTGGGGTTTAGCAAATGTTTTAGATTAGAAGAAAATGTGAGCCTCAATGATAACACGAATAATATCGTCAATTTGGGTGTTTGTGTAAGTATACCATTTTAATGAAAGGAAAATGGATTTGTATAAAATTCGGAACACAGATCATTCACATCCCGAATTATTCTAAATCCTTCCTGATACATAATGTTCGTTTATGGAATAGGCTACCAACTGATATCAGGCAATCTCAATCTGTTGCTTAACTTACTTAGATCTAGGCTCAGGAAGTGCTGGGCTTGACCCTTGTTCCTGATCTAAGACTGTATGTCCTTTCTACTTTTCATACTTATATTATATTTATTTAGTAATGTAATTAATAGTAATAGTATATATTTATTGATTTATCTTATTTAATATATGTATAATTATGTTTATACGTACTTGCTACTTTTATCTTTATCTTCTGTCTCATAAATTGTTTACGTTTAGCCAACCGCGTTTTATTTCTCTCTCAAGCGCTCAAAGGTTAACTAGAAGAGATCCCTTATAGGTTATAGCCGGGTACTTTATTCATGCGTCTCTTTTGCGTGCTGAAGAGATCCCTTAAAGGGACAAGTTCGCATTTGTACGTACCTCTTGTGTTTCTGTTTCGTTTTACTTTGTTATTTTGTTTGTTTACATACATACTCGTACATACAAATAGGGTACATTTTGTTTCGGAAAATTTGATCCGTTTTTAGGGGACAAATGATAAAAAATACTAAGTTTAGGTATATATCTATCCAAGTTCTCAATTTACTACATCGTCCCCTCATAACTCATTGAATCAGCACCTGAAATTCTCGGCCAGCACCGACGACGTCATTACTCTTGGGTTCTTGGCCCTTCGGCCCGCGAATTGAAAAGATAAGCCCCCTGATTTAACTGAAGATTTACTGCGTCAGAGTATTGCCGTGATTTAAAAGCGCATATAATCGAAGAACTTACGACCTTGTGCGGGAGAGATATTTTTTCAATAAGTTTTGGAGACGGTGAGTGCAAGTTTTATCTATCTGTAATAATTATTAACTATTTTTTTGAGTACACCTTAGCTAAGTTGGCAGTGCCCTGCCTACGAAGCTAGCGGTTTCGGTTTCGATACCCAGGAAGGGCAAATAATTGTGATGTATATGTTTCCAAGGTTGGATGTTTTCTATTATTTCTCTAAATAAGTAAGTCTATAGTTCAAGCCTAGAGCTAGGCTATTGACAAGGTCAATTTGTGTGAGATTATCCCATGATATTTATGTAATTGCTTTCGTAATTTCTGGAACTTAATAGCTTTTAAATTTAAAAGTTAAAAGTGACACACTGAGGTAACAAACAAAGTTGGTAGTGACTCTGCCTTCGAAGCTAGGGTCCTGGGTTCAAATCCTGGTAAGAGCAGATATTTGTGTGAGGAGCACGAGTATTTGTTCCCGAGTCTTGGATGTTTTCATGTATTTAAATATTTATTTCTATATATATAAGTAAGTTTATCGTCTAGTACCCTTAGCACAAGCCTAGAGCTTAGTTTGGGACTAGGTCAATTTGTGTGACATTGTCCTGTGAAACTTTTTTTTTAAACTGTATACTTCACACCCGAATACTGCAACCCTCAGAAGATTTTCCTGTGACGTTAATAGTATCCGTGACTTAAGAGTGCGCCGAGGCAACGATACGTAATTACGAAAAAAATGCGTTCGTTTGATCGCCTGCTGCATTGTTTTTACTGAAGCTTTAGTTATGCAATTCATATGTAAGATATTTAAGGAATCACTCTATTTATCATATACTTTAGAAACACGATTACTTGTACTTCCCTCGATAGAAAACACATCCAAAGATACCTCTACATAACAAAATAAACACTTAGTACGGCGTAATTACTTCACGGAAGATCATCAGTTTTGGATTTACAACAAAACTACACGTCTTCTATATATTCATCACTTTAGATTTGAAAATGTGTTTTTATTTTACTAATATGAAGGAAATACCTAAATTCGCACGCGTTTCGTCCATTTTAGCCAGAGCCGTCACGTTTCCCCCATGTCCGCATTAGTCAGGCTTCGGCCGTCGGACGTGGAGGCTGTGTCGCTTGGTGGTTGGTTGCGTTTATCGCGATTTTTGTGATTATTCACTTTATTTTAAATGGGGAACAAACACAACCAAGAAAGGAAGAGAAGGGGTTGGCAAAAGCACAATGCTAAACGCTTGCGTGAAGAAATGAAGTTAGTTAAAATCGTAAACCTACTGATAGTGGAGTAGTTCTAAGAAACCTGATTTGACAGTTGTCAAAATGCCACGCTAAGGGAGGAGAAAATAAATCGGTAGCAACATAGACTGATTTTCGAGATGTATCGATTTGTATTACTAAGACTTTGTAATCGTTTAGTTGTAGTCTTGATGTTTTGGGCCAAAATTGGTTTATTTACACAAGTAATTTTCAACAACACGCGAAGTTCTTTCAATTAGTAGGTAGGTATATAAAAAATACACTTCTATGGTGAATATTTACCAAGATATAAAAGTAGTTTAGCTAAAAAAACACATTTACAGGCAAAACAAGCTTCTTAGAACGACCCGAGGTTTTTTTTACTATAATTAATTATATAATATTGTTACTTCTTGGGATGGTTTCAATATTTCTAGAGCAAGACATCTCCAGAAATCTGAATACAAAGAGAATACTCCGTAAGAATACTCAGTACCTAACAACTATATTTCAACAAATGAGTAAAATTGCAAAATTATTCATATTTTTTTATTTATAGGGTTAATGTTCCAGTTGTTGGCACTTCGCTACAAAGCGAAGAGTTAGGTACCTAATGAACCGGTGAGGTATGCGTAAAAATAGTAAGAGGTGTATAGGAAAACATTTTAATAAATTTAGTATGAATTTTCACATTATCTTTATATTTTTTCAATTTACAGAGTAAATGAATTGGTTGACATCGATTATAAAATTTACCACACAATGGAATTGTAAGTCCCAAATACGAATTATTTTTATAGAATGAGGATTACAAAATTTCATTCAAAAACTAATTCTGTTAATAAATAAATTATAGTTAAATCAAAACGTTCTGTTTTATTACAGGATGCCAATGGACCAAATTTTTTGTCTTTCAGTGGATGGAGAAATAGACAATGACATTGCTTACTCACACAGACAAAATAATGCCGTGAAGTAAAATCCGATATTGATTATTGTTGTTACTTATGTCCTAATATTTTTTTCTAAAGATACCTGCGTACATTATTCATTACATTATATACATACAAACATTAAGTAGGAACTTCTAAATATGTGATTGATACAGCAGCTTTAAGTTTTTAGTTTTTTAAAACATCAATTTAATTTTATACTTTATAGTGATCAGAATCAGACATTGAAGTTTTTGCGGAAATAATCATGGATAAACATTCGTACAAACTAAGATCCTTTTTTTTAAAGACGGTTATAATACCAAAACCTTCTCCTATGTAAAACAAATACTTTTCTGAAAACTGCATTAAAAACGGTTCAGCCAAACGTGAGATAATCGCGGACAAACATACATACATACATACAGGTCAAACTGAGAACTTCCTTTTCTTTGAAGTCAGTTATAAATAATATCTTGAAGAAAGGGTCCATGACTGGGATTTTTGCCCTACTCAGCCGTTCTTATTACTTTACATTAGGTATTGAGTTCACTTTATTTTGTGCTTAGAATATTGTCAATAAAGGTAATTAGGTTTTATTTCATTTCAATATACAGTCACATTAAATCACGGGGTTGTTGAGCCACCATAGAACTCTGTCCTAATGACAGCGTCAAGTCACGCAAAAGAAATTATTTACGTCAAAATTTACCGTCAACTTTCTATGAAAGGGTTCTCCCGGTAACCTTCGGAGAGGGAAGATGGCCGATTGGAAGATGTACGGCTTTTACTTATGATTTATTCTCTTTAGCCGAACAATTTGCCCAATAAATATTATAAATAACTTAACACTAGCTAAATACACCATAGATGTACAAACGACATTAATTAAAAATTATCTATCTATCTGTGAGTGGGTTCTAGAGTGGCTCAACAATCTCGTGATGTGACTGTACCTCAACAATACAAGTAATTCAATCCTACCTTACCTACCGACAGTAAACAACAAATTTAAAAAAAAATGTAGACTGAAAAAAGTTTTTAACTTCTTATAGTCAATATTTGAATAAAAGTATTCGGAATCGATTATGTTTTTTTATTTTGTAAACATTGGTAGCAACCTCCGCGCCTAGTGGACCGGCGCACGGCTCGTCAGGCGCGGCGCGCGGCCGGCGCATGGCTCCAGCTCGCTCCTTGCTGGTGTGCTATACGCACACATACACAGAGTGCATAAAATACCTAAAGTTAATGAGCGCAAAAAGCTCGGTGCCCCCTTAACGTTTTAACTACTTCATTGTACTTTTATACCCGCTCTGGGAAATACAACTGTCAAATAACATAGAAACTTCAAAACAAAATGACACCTGACAAACACTTTCGCAGAATTTTTCAAACAACTTTTAAAAGAAAACTACTTTGACGTGCCTAAATTCTAAAAGCACCGTTCGGAAACAGAAGTTTTTATTGGAACAGCCTTCACGGTCATTCTTAACGCAATTTGCGAATCCCACAGAATTTCAGATGCGACGAACAATTGGTTCATTAATTAGTTCTGAATTTTATACAAGGCACAAATTAGATTTCTGTAGATTTAAGCCTCGGGGCCAAACGGCGCGTTAGGTATTTAGTTTACGACGGCCGTGTTTAGGTTAGTTTTACTGCCAGTTAATATTGTTATAGCATGTTAACTTTAGGGCTCTGTTATTTAGTGTTTATGGAGTTTTTAGTGAACACTAATTTGGGAATTGGTTCGCTTTCCGGTGATTGGTGTTTATACTTGGTTTTGACGTCCGCTCAATAAAGTATCGGTTTGCTTAACCAGTTAACAATTAAGTGCCAAGAACCCGATATGGAGTTTGATTTTTATGGAAATTGGAGAGGTTGGCACTGGATCTGTTTAATAAGCAGTTAACGACCTCGTAACGGTTGGTTATATTGGAATTCGCAGGAGTTTTATGATGTTATATTCAATTAATACAGTTACCAACCATTGTAGAAGGTGGTTGAGCACCGCGTTTTTGCTATATATACTCGAATATAAATGAAACTATGAGACTTTAATATTAACATACAAAGTTGTTGAAAAAAAGTTTCTAGCCAAAATGTAGAGAGATGTTGGGACTCATTAATGCTTAAGAAACAATAATACTTATAAACAAAACATAAAAATCTATTAAAATGTAATATTGAATGCTCGGGGGCTGTCAAGTTAGTAGTCGTTCGTCCTGTTCAGGTTTCAATGCCCGGTAAGAGCAAATATTTGTGTGATAAGATCATAAGAATTCTGACGTATATCACGATATATCTTTTTCTGAGTCTAGGGTACTTTTTATGCAGGTAACAATATATTGTATTAACATATTTAAAAAGTTGTACATCGATGTCTAAGTAAGTGATCCTTTTTGACCACAAGAAACGAAAGTGATCATCATAATATACCTATACATTTTAAGACATGCATATGTACACATTCACACACGCGCCAGGTCACTAGAATGTATATACCTACTTTCAAATTGTGTACTAGTGGGTCCTGTAACAAAAGGCTTTCTAAGTCGGGATCCAGGACTTAACTTAAATTTGTATGTTCATTGCCAATTAATATTTTCATTACATTGACTCTACGAACTAGCTTTGTTTGGAAGGTCAACGGGGGCAAATAATCTGTATGGTTAAAGAGTCTTAAAAAATGCCTAAAGCACGTTTAAAAACTTGCTTCTTGCTCTTTTATATAAATTAAGGTGGTTAATTAACCACTATATTATATAATACACAAAAAATACTACGCCTTTAATTATTGCTTCCAATTACGGAAAAAAGTATGTATGGAATTATCCGTTTTGTTACCTAAATCCAATACATTTCTTGGTAACAAAACGAACAATTCCATACATCTTTTTGGGGACATATCAGATGATTTTTCCGAAATCAGGTGAAAAAAACCGGCCAAGTGCGAGTCGGACTCGCGCACTGTATGTCTGTATTAAGTTCGAGTAAAGAACGGCAAAAAAAACACGTTTGTTGTATGGGAGCCGCCCTTAAATATTTTTTATTATTTATTATTTATGTGAATACACAACTAAATATTCCGAGAACATTTCATGTGTCTACCTGTTGCCGTTATTAATATCGACAAAAAAATCACGTTTGATGTATGGGAGACCCCTTAAATATTTATTTTACTTTGTTTTTAGTATTTGTTGTAGCGGCAACAGAAATACATAATTTGTGAAAATTCCAACTGCCTAGCTATCGCGGCTCTTGATTACAGCCTGGTGCCAAACAAAAGGACGGAAAGACAGCCAAGTCTTAGTAATAAGCAGTGATCGGAATAGGTAGTGCAATTTCGGGTGAATGACCTTAAACATTATATTTAATATGGATAAGACCCCAGATTCCGGGACTTGTATTATTTCACAGAATATTTTCTTGACATGACGTTAATTGAAGTTAAATGGGAACATGCGAAAAATCTAAAAAATAATGTTATTGTAAATACTTCTTTACTTTTTGTCATTGCAAGTGTCTACATATTTCCTCAATGCGATATTCTATGCAAGCAAAATAATCGTTTAAATCATATTTTAATAACATTTCTGAATTAAACACAAACTTTAAATGTAATCCCGGGGCTACAAGCTATATCCATACTAAACTTACGCACCGAAGTCTCGCGAAATTGCACTACCTATTCCGATCACTGGTAATAAGGTTCCGTTTTTACCGTTTGGGTACGAAACGCTAAAAATGAAAGGTGTACTATTTTTTTGAAACTCTCAAGTATAGCTTTAAAGGCTTAATTAAGACGCATTTACTCCATAAACACATACCCCGGTTGGCCTTACAACAAAAAACCGGGCAAGAGCATGTCGGACCATGCTCAGTGTAGGGTTCCGAAGCCGTTAAGTACTACAAACATACAAATCAACAAGTAATAACTAATTTTCTATTTAAAGTCAATTGGTGCCGTCTTAGATGATTTTAGTAGGTATAAACACTTTCATCGCATGTATCTCAAGAACCAATGATGTTTACTTAGTCGTGATAGTTTTCCTTCCTAGTTCTGTCATGTAAGATTTTTTTCAAATTTTTAGTATTTGTAGTTTTGGCTGTAGCTTAGGGCACCTGAGTCTAACAAAAATTTGCTCTTTAAAGCTTAATATTTCATAGACGGATAACTTAATCAAAACACTGTTTCCACAAACACGTAATATTTTTGAAAGACCTATCCAACGACACCCCACACTATAGGGTAGACGAGAAAAAAAAATACATTCCCACGTTACGTGGAGCGGGGAGGTACAGTATTTTTTTTTTCTTTTTATTGTACCACTATGTTGGCGTGACTAATATGCATATTCATGTCAAATCACAGCTTTCTAGTACTAAGTCTCTGCGCTAGGCTGCGGACGGACGGACGGACATGGCGAAACTATAAGGGTTCCTAGTTTGACTACGGAACCCTAAAAAGTGAATTCCAAATGCAATGGTAGCGTTGCGGAAGGTCGCGTCATTACCTGCTCTCATAGAGCAGCTGGAACATCGTGAGTCACCATTGGTAACAAGCCATAAAACATCGGTAAGTCGGCTGACCCAGTGTAAGTGGATTCCCGGCTTGGGAAGCCCTACGACCTTCGGGGCGCCTTAATACCCCGATCGGCACCACTGAGGTTATGTCTGTGTTGCTAAGTGTTTAAGTCTGATTGGTGCAAGGATCTCGAGGGGTCCATATTTCTTGTTTTACTACCGATTTGTATTCATAATTATCACTCTTAATTTTTTCTCCTCATACTTTTTTTGATCGTAATTTGTTATTCATTATCATCGCAACTCCTAAAGTGATTTTTACTGAAACCGTTCTGATTTTAGGACGTTTATAAAACAAACCTAACCCAACCTAACCTTTTAAACCAGTTGGATATTTTTAAATTAACAGGTGTATTAATATTTATTATGAAGAGTGATCATTATGATGTAAAATGTTATGCGAAATAATTTTATGAAGAGTGATCATTATGATATGAAATGGTATGAGAAACATTTTCGGAGTTCCAATAATCTAATTTGCAATTTGATATGAACATTGGCGCACCCGATCTCAAGACAATCGAATAGTAAAAGATTTTCTATTCTATAGAATATGAATCTCTCGTTATCTACTTTGTACTTAAAAAGGGTGTATACATACATACATAGCGTCACGCCTTTATTCCCAGAGTGGGGTAGGCAGAGCAACAGAATACCAACAACTCTAAACTTGTTGATAATTCTATAACCACATTTTGCATAGTCATGGGTGTATTTTTTTAAGAAAACCGGCTCTAACTTTTATTAATATTTCCTGTTTTGTTATACACTACGAGTATATTAAGAAGCTAACATACTTCTTCTAAAAGGCTTTTATTCTTTGCAAAAGGGTTTATTTGGTATTTATTTTTGCAGTGCCTCAGGAACTGTTTGTTATTTCAGTATCAAAGTAAGTATTTTACACTTTCTCAGCAATAAAATTGTCACGCAAGATTCCATGATTAATTTGCTTCTTGAATGCGGCATCTATTGAATGACGGTTATTAATTACGGAAATGGTTTTACTGGAGCAAAGGGTTATATTTAATTTTATTTAGATAAGACTGAATAAGCACATAAACAGACACGTAAGTATTTAAATACTAGATTTTGCCTGCGGCTCCATTCGTAGTTATTTTTTTCGTAAATAGTTTATCGCTGCTCCCTCGGAAACGATACATTTTTCGGGATAAAAGCTATTCTATGTCCTTCCCCGGGACTCAAACGATCTCTATACCGAATTTCAACTAAATTGGTGCAGCAGTTTAAGCGTGAAGAGGTAACAAACAGACACACTTTCGCATTTATAATATTAGTATTTAAATACGAGATGGCTTTGTAATCGCGATGCGGGATGCTTTTAACGACGAGTATCTTGGGGTATTTTGCCTTGATATCTATTTTGGAAATGTATAATTGTCGTGTTAAGATGGCTAGACTTTATAAAAACAAATTTAAGTGATTTAGATCGGTTTGAGTTATTTTCATTTAGATTCTATCACTGTCTCGATCGGAACGAAACACGACTGAGACTAAAGGCATAACGAACATGAGCCACAAAACTTTGATATCCTGAGTCTTGGATGTTTTATATGTATTTAAGAATGTATTTCTCTATTAAGTATGTTTATCGTTGTCTAGTACCCATAGTACAAGCCTAGAGCTTAGTTTGGGACTAGGTCAATTTGTGTGAAATTGTCCCGTGATATTTATTATTATTATTATTACTCTTAAGCATTTTCATATAGATCAAAGTATAGGAACCATGAGTCAGGATTACCTCCGTTTCGACAAAAAAATATAGCCGAACTGATTCATTTCCTAAAAATATTATTTGGCCAAACTGCTTTTTTGCGAAACTGTAAATATTTCAGGATTTTTATTTTAACCTAACGTAACCCATAGAATTCTACACGATGGTCCTGAAATAAATCTTGAAATATTTAAAGTTTCAGAATAAACCACTCAAGTGATATGTTTGGAAAATGAATCAGTTTGGCAAAAACTTTTTGACGAAACGTGAGGCTCCTCGTTAATCATTATAGTTGGCTACCCTTATGCAATGCGTCATTTAGGTATGCAATTCTCATATTAAGACCATTGAGTGGCTAATTTAAAGCCGAGCTACACCGGCGCGTGACACGCTCGTGCGTTTTCGCGTTCCACTGCGTTGTATAGTTGACATATTGTATGAGGATTCATACTGTAGAACGCAGTGGAACGCGAAAACGCACGTGTGTGTCGAACGCACGCATCTGGTGTGGCTCGGCTTTTAGGACACGAGGTAGGCCGAGTGTGTTTACGTGCTTACAGTAGTCTGAGCTATTAAATTTTTCAGTTAACTTCGTATTTTTTTAAAACAATGCACAGAAAGTGCGAATGTGATATCAATAGAAGCTCGAAAACTTTTAAAAGTTGAAACACACTGTACAATTTATGCAACGCTCCGTGATTTAGGCACTTATACAAAATGTTTAAGTAAGTACCTAGGTATTCAATCCTGTAAACGCCGTTCCATTATGGGATCATTTGGCTTTTGATTTAATACCAGCCAGCTGCAGGGTGCGGGGGCCGGGGACCCTCGGGTCGCTGGACGGACGTTTTTGATAAATCACAGGTTCCTTAGAGAGCGGACGGGAGGTATCAATAAATAACCTTTTGCCGAGCTTCTACAGGTTTGTGCCAGCGGGTTTATTGAATGGTCCTTCTTATTTTTCAATAAATGAGTTGACTGACGTTCACATTTGTGTAAAAAAAACACCTAGTTTACGTATAACGTTTAAAATCGAAGACGAGCCCTCGACTTTTTTTTTATACTGCGCTTTTATAATTGAATGTAGTTATGTTTGTATGTAAAACACTTGAATGTACAAAAAAAAATTTTTTCGACGTGTTGATTATTCTGATTATAATTGAAGTCTGGTAAAGAAACACAAAAGGAATGTACAACGATATCCCTTCAATGGGGAAAATTATGAACAACAAAAATGCGAAACGTATAAGGGTCGTTTTCAAAAAAATTGTACATAGTTAAGGGCTTAATGAAAACAAAATCACGATCGCGTCCTTTGTATAACGAAAGTTAGTCATACAACCTGTATGGGTAACTTTCGTCACACAAAGGAATCAATTAAGTTTTGTTTTACTTAAAGCCCTTAACTATGTACAATTTTTTTGAAAACGACCCATAAAAGTAAAAAAAATATATGTGATTAACATAGTCTTTTAACATAATCTCCCTTGTATTTATTCAGCGTACGCTATAACGTGACAAACAGAAAACATTAATGATTGGAAACTACAGGAAAAAGTAAAATCCAACAGTAAACAGTCAAAGCCGTAGAAAGCACATACTCGTATTCCCGTACCTTTATGTTGTAAAAACACAGGAAAACAAAGTCTCTCAGATTTTCCCAGTTAGAGAGAAGTTACAATATGGCATGAATAACTACATAGATGATGTTACTTGCCGGACCTGTGGTGCTAGACAAGTTGCATTCGACAATCGTTAGCGATTATGTTTCCATTGATAAATGTATGGAATTGACGTAAGCCACCGAGGTAGTACCGTGACACTAACGTCAATTCCATATATTTTTCAATCGAAAAATTATCGCTAGCGAGTGTCGAATACACCTTGTCTAGCCCCACTGATAGGTTATTAATATCGCTTAACTTAGGCTTAATTCCACTGGTAAAGGGTTATATACAACGTGTTACAAAATAATCCGTAAAAAAGAAATTACGAAAGTAGTGTCACCCTAGTATACTGTATACCTAAGATACTGAACTGACGTTATTTAATAAGAGTTGACACTACTTTTGTAATTTCTTTTTTACGGATTATTTTGTAACACGTTGTATAATACCAATGAAGATTTAAAGGTTTTAGGGATTTTAAGAATAGTGTTCTTCGTGTGGTTGCCGGGTTAGAATAGTGCCACTCCATCTCTTCCCGTGGCTGTCGTAAGAGGCGACTAAGGAAATAGGAGCTTGTATTACTGTTAGGAGATTGGCTTGCAACTTGTTCCTAATACACTAGTAAACTTCTTAGCCTGGTTGTGCAAAATGTGGTTACAGTATTATAAACAGGCAGGTTGAGAGCTACAGGAATACCAACAACCTGCCTGTTTATAATTCTAGGACGACATTTTCTACCCCACTCTGGGAATGAAGGCATGCTGTTGTGTATGTACTTACAATGTAAGAATAGTGTTGCATTAGATTATTAGAAAATACGTCCGCCCTTCCATTATCATATTTAGTAACGTACGTAAGTTTACATTAGTCTTACAAAACATCCATCTCAAGTAGCAACAATATATTATCCAACATTGGGCTCACAAATATTTGACACGTCTTACTTACTGGACGCATAAGAGCGTGTCAGATATTTTTAAGCGCAATGTTGTATAATATATAATATATTATTGCTGGTGACTATACCTATGAATCTTAGCTTATTTCAACATTAAACGAAACGAATAGTTTATTTGTATTTTTTTACTTTTTCTTATTACGGTAGAGAAGAACGTAGAAATCGGCTAATGACAATTTCATAATTTCAGAAGTTAATGAAGGGCAATTTTACAGAACTAGTAATGCTAAAACCTATCCTCAATCATCCATACAAGAGAATACATACACATACATAACGTCACGCCTTTATTCCCAGAGTGGGGTAGGCAGAGCAACAGAAAACCAACAACTCTAAAGTTGTTGATAACTCAGTCAGGCTAAGATGCTACCAGTGTATTAGTGACAGAAGATACAAGATACAAGGGAATAATTATGATCTATTCATGGATTATGTAATGTCAAACGAATCATTAGGGAAAATTGATCACGTTTAACAGAATGATTGAAAGTTAATAGCGCTTACATTACGTGCCGTTCTCAAAATAATCGCCGCAATCTTGAAGAGACGAATCTCTAAAATTCTCGAGTTTCAAACCTAATTTATGCGAATTCATTAAAATTCGTATCTGGCGAGTTGAATCATGCCTCCAGACGAGGCAAGCTTACCTCTGTCAAAGGAATGTTCCAGTAAATGGAACCAGGTATTCGAATAATAAATACTCTACGAATAGTACGTAAACAGTTTTGCGAAGCTCATTTAGAGGTAAATAATATCGTGGAAAATATACGACCAAACACAACAGTATGTCAGAAATGTGCAGCAAAGGCACGGTATGGCAAAATGACGTTAGCTTTGCATTTTCGTTCCTTATGGCATACAGGCCATCTGATGGTGAATGGGATCTGAGACCCATAGACGTTTGTTATCTCAAGAATGTAATCCTAACAATGCAAATACGTTGCCAACCCCGAGAACTAAGATTTCCTGTCATTACACCTGTAGCCTAATTTAATTTTCTTAAAGACAAAAATAAATACTGCTGCCTAGTGGTAGGTTAACCCTGCGCATTTATTATTTTGCAAGCACACTGTAACGTGTATGCATCAATTTTGTTCTGTTACATTAAGGAGTTATTTACCTCTTTCCGTTTTCTTGCACAACTCGATAATTTTGACATTAACCCCATAATTTATAAATGTGGAATAACCGTGGGGTAGCTTATGCCATGCTATGTCACTTTCTGTCAGATGCAAATGTCACAATTACGGATAAGGATGGCATAAGCTACCCCACGTTTATAAGTAAGGGGGTTAGACTTAACGCAGTTAAACCTAAAGATTTACCCATAAATATTAAAAAAACAGCACTTAATGACATAAAAATCAAAAACCGTATGAACAAATCAAATGATTTGCTTATTTTTTAATCCGCCTCACCCTCTCTCATTCATCATCCCACGCTGCCTAAACATTAGCATAAACCAAGCCTTTCCGAAGCCTTTCGCAGGAAATGTGGTCAACATTTAAATTTGGCGGTCAAAAGCGAATTCATAATGAAAGTTGTATTTAGCTAGTTATCGTTTTAGTTGATCCTTTAATGCATAGCGTGTCGAATGAAAGGGTTACCTAAAGTCCACTTAAGAACTTAAATTTTGAACAAACTTTAAACCCATACTTCGCAGAATATCATATTCGCAAAACATGACATTAGCAAAACATGATATTCGCAATACACGATATTTACAAAATATGATGCTTTGCGAATATCGTGTTTTGCGAATATGCTATTTACTAATTGCTTTTTATTAAATAATCATGAGTTTGTGGTCAAAAAATATACGATTATGGGCCTGGGCCTCTATCAACTGGGTAAAACCATATTGCCTTTGGCATGTCAACGTTACGTTAGCTCTTATTTACTTGACAGTAATGGCGGCCGAGTTAAAAATAATACGATAACAAGTGAAAGACAATATGGTTTTACCCAGTAGAAAAGGAGGCCTGTCCACATCACCACCGGCCCCTTTGTTACAAAATTAAATGTAAAGACGATACATTTTGATACATTCTAGCAACAACTGAGAAGCGAATACTAACGGCTTTGTGTAACGTTTGTATGGAATATTTAAAGTTAATTTAACTTATAACCCGTGTTAAAATATAAGAAACCGGCCGGTTCCGTACCATTCTTGTATCCCCTTTATTTTTCAATTAATTTATTTTTTCGGTATTATTTATTGTTACAGCGGCAATACACACTTCCGCTGGCAGACAAACGGACGGCCGGACACTGGCGGCTTAGTAATACCCTTTAGGTACTGAACACTAAGGGTGAAGCCGGAGAGCATAATTTTTTGAGTTGTGAGCTGCGTAATTTCTGCAACATTCGATTTCATACAAAACTACTGTTTTGTTCACACGGCGACGCAAAATAAGTTGGACTTTGAAATTACGCTCGTCTGGCTTAAGCCTATTTAATTACTATAAATACTAATGAGTAAAGTTTACATGCGACAGAAACGATAGCAAAATGATGAAGATTTTCTTAATCAAGACCCATCTGTTTAACAAAGTTTCTAATTGAATTTAATATTACAGTCAGGGTGTTCACAAACGTCTATTCCATCAGCAATACCCCATAGACAGTCGACGTCAATCATAATTACATAATAAAAACCGCCCGTTTTTGTACGTCGACGCTAACCTGTATTCCAGACCACCGGGCCGCATCAAAGCGACTGATATAGCGCGTAGCTATTCATGTATTATAGTGACGTGCTTGCCCATATCGATAGGGTTTTAGGATATTCGAGGGATAATGTACACAGTGAATTAATTATAGTGGCCAATGTGATAGGCTGTGGCTTGTGAGCGGTATACGGAAAGCGACAGTGCGTTATCTTTTAAAAAGGCCTTCGAGTTTGTACCTGTCTCTCACCTGCTCCCATATGCTCTTATCTTGCCTTACCTTTACTTGAACTTGATACACTTTTTAAGACTTCTTGCACTGTAATTACTTGCGACAGTAATTGCATCGAGCGGTTAATTAATTAATTATTCATTAGGCGTCGAGTGGTAAATAATTAAATATTAATTAGTCACACGTATCTTATTTGTTCCATGTCGCTTTGAAGTTTGTATTAAACATTAAATAAATGCAATATAAAAGTGGCTTAACCTTTCGTATGCCGTGTGACGGATGCGTGACAAAATTTAGGATTACTTTTTTGTCCGGCCTACGAAGGGTTAAGAAGAGTGTCCACTGAAAGGCAGCAACTTGGCTGGCCTTTGGGGCGACGGTGACCTGTTTGCTGGTTAGAATTTAAATGGCTATAAAAATATTTCATGGGCAAAAGTAATAATCATAAAGTTTAACACACCCTGTTTTTAACATTAGCATAATTAACACTCAAGTGCCTTTCAATTCGTTAACAATGGCGATACGAGTTCATGCCCATAGTGAATTCAAGGAGGGTGTAGGAGAGCTCTTGGGGGGATGAGCAGGCCGGTTTGAATACTCCCGGTTAATCACGTAGATAGGTAGCCTATTGATGTCCTGGTACCTATGGGCTTCGGCGTAATTAAAATCCGGTATCATAGAACTGGGCCCCTATTCAACTTCGTACAGCCATATTGCGTTTGACGTGTTATGGTATTGTTTTTAACTTGGCCGCCATTACTGTCAAGTTAATAAGAGCTATTGTAACATAGACAATACGATATGTTTTTACCCAGTAGAATAAAGGCCCTGGTGTGAATTCTGGTCACTATTAATTTAGGTGAAAAATAGCCTTAGTTACGCTTAATTTTGTTTTCTTTGCTTGCACGAATTATTTTATTATAATATTTTTTAAGTTTCGTAATGCCAACCATAATGTAGATCTTTCGGAAAGGCCTATGTCCAGTGTTTCGATTGACATGACGACGATGGATGAATGTGATGATGATATAATTAAATTGGACCTATTTAGTAAGCCAATATCACTCACACTTACTGATGTGTCAGTGGGTACCTAATAACCCTAATTGATAAATGTTAATATTACTTTTACCCTACTCACACAACAACACACAAACTTCTTAATACATAGTTGAGTGGAATCAGTGTATTTCTTGGAAAAAAGTCAAATGAAATTAATGTTATTAAAAAGCCATTTTAAGTAGTGTATTTAATCTGCGTGTCTGTCTGTGTTATTGTACCCCACAAAAGGACAGAGCCCATAGCCAAGATGCGTTCGCTCTAGCGTTTCTATGCTTTTAAACCAATCGCGTCACTGGTAGAACACGTCAATCGAAAAGTCACCTGATCTCCCAGTGACGCGATTGGTTTAAAAACCAAACAAATAGAAACGCAAGTTAGCGAACGCATCTTGGTTAGGGCCTCTGATCGATTTGGCCGCGGTTTTTTTTTTATAAATCGGGATGCCCCTTAGGTAGGTTATCTGATATCTTATCATTTATATGATAGGTAGACTGTAGAGATCGCCTAATAGTAACTCCTGCTAATTGACTCTTCTACCAAAAACGTCCCGCTAAAACGAAATTCAGGTATCGAACATTTTATACGCCCCAAATTCCCGGACATCATGAAATATTCCGTTTGGAATGCCCGTTCAAATAGGACAATGGGAGCGGGACACAATAGACGATTTAGTCCCAGTGCAATGGCAGATTTGCATCCTAAACTAAGCGGGTATGATTGTATGAAGCCGATAGATAGCGTTATTTTTGACCACAGACAAAAAAGAGTGCATCTGTATAATTTAAAAACAGCAACACTCTGTGTACCGATGGACAGTTAACAGTGTGGTCAAACGGGTCTAGAACAAGGGAATATAGTATCAATAAAATGATTTTGCGGTCTGTAGAAGTAAGAAAGTACCTAAATGATAAACTTTAACAAACTTTTTAAAATAAATTAATAAATAATAAAATAAATATTATAGGACAATCTCACACAAATTGACTTAGTCCCAAACTAAACTAAGCATTGTACTATGGGTACTAGACAACGATAAACATACTTAGATAGAGAAATAAATACTTAAATACATAGAAATCATCCAAGACTCAGGAACAAAAACTTGTGCTCATCACACAATTATCTGAACTTACCGGGATTTGAACCCAGGTGTCGTGTCATTTTAGGAAGACAGACGTCATCTCATCTCGCAAAGATCAGATTTACAGGAAGTTATTACTTTCCAAGGTTTGAATTTAGACGTTCTATTAATTCAATACAGATCTCCTGTGGGGCTAGTCAAGTTGCATTCGACAATCGTTAGCGCTTGTTTCGATTGAAAAATGTATGGAATTGACATAAGCCACCGAGATAGTCACGTGGTACTATCTCAGTGGCTTACGTCAATTCCATACATTATTCAATCGAAACATAATCGCTAACGATTGTCGAATGCAACTTGACTAGCCCCACTGATTCGAATGGTATATTGTAGTCTGTAGGCGTCTGTCTGTTTGCAATAAACGCAAATAGTGAAAGGCAATATTGACGCAATTTGAAAAATAATGAGTAATTTCTCGTGCAATGTTTTACTAGAAAGAAAAAACAACACACTAAACATACTGCTGGCAAAGCATCGAGATCAAGAGATCTAATTGAAAATAAAACAAAAACGTCAGGTTTACTTTAACCCGAATTACTAGAGGCAGGTACTTCAAAGATATAATTTTAAGCCCTTGTGCTTACAGAGTCCGTTTACATGAGCCTTTAAGAGCATTAGGTAACCGTTACGTAACTTGTGTTACCCATTTAAACAACCCTTAATTTGCTCCCTAAGCCTCTCTTAAGGGGGTGCAATGCTTCTCGTATTAAAACAAAAACACATCTCTATTACTAAGAAAGGAGGTTTTTAAATAATAAGCAGACATATGATTCTATGCCAATTTAATTTACAAACATCTCAAGTATTAGTTCGTCTCGAACAGAGACAAAGTATAAATAGAAACTTAGTTCGTCCCTGGCCGATTCCGAGTTTCTGTTATATATTGCTGCCTGAACGCACTCAAACAAACGCGGCGACGGCGCGACGGAGTAAACCTGTCCGGTCCGTCTTGTTGGGTTTGCTTGTGGTGGCTCGTGGCGCGTTTGGTCGAGGCACGCACACATGCAAGCCGCACGATATAGCCTTGTGACGAACCACTGTTTATACTGTATCAGAGACCTTACAATTTCCACCGCTAACTCTGTAACTAACTAAAATGTATTTTCCTTAACTTCTACCAAATTATAAGTTATCGTCGTTGACTATTGGAATTCACTTGTCTTACGGCCGGTCCATAATATATATTCAAACCGCGGATAGATAAGGCTTACTTCGGGTTGATATTTGACATTTGCCCATACAAAATGTGTAAAATTTTCATCCGAAGTAAGGCTATCTGTCCGCGGTTTGAATATAGGGTTCGGCCGTTAGAGGTTTTTATACCGCATTGCATAGAACATATTCTAAGCGATATAAACAACACACGGTCAAATGTTTGTTGGGCCATTATATGGCTCAGTGTATGGTTCCGTTTGCGTAGATAAAATTTCCAGGTTTTTAATATTTGTAGTTTGGGTGTATAGGGGGAAGACGCGTACATGAATTTAACTAAAATTAGACTTAGAGCTCAATACGAGTAATTCCTAAACATCATGAGTAAAAAAGTTACATTAGGTATAAAATACATCAAACGAATTAATAACCACCCGCCGAGCAATTGTGTTCGAATTGTTGTGTTCTGGTGTGGGGATAAGACGACCAGTGAAATTACTAGCGTAGAGGCATTCCATCTTAGTCCTCAGGGTTATTACGCATTTGAGGTCTTAGGATTAGTCTTGAGAATTCAAATGTCTATGGGTTTTGGATTCCAGTTACCATCAGGTGGCCTGAGTGCTCGTGTGCCTTCTCCTTATCATAAAAAAACACTTAACACAAGATAAATGATTCGCACCAGTGAACAACAACCCTTAAAAAGTTTCAACTACAAACCTCTTAAGTACAGATTAGGGGACAAGTTGTTAATCCGTACCCGGCTACCGGATCGTTGCCCGGGGCCCTGTAAAAAGCAAGCCCGGACACCTTAACTGAAAGAGGCCACTAAATCACTTCGGCCTCGTGTTTGTTTGCGTCTGTGTAAAGCACAAAAAAAACTTGAAAATCGCAAATAACGCAAGGTGGTGGTAGGACCCTGTGCAGGGTCCGTCCGGATCGCTACCACCATCTTATCCATTAACCACCCGCCAAGCAACAGTGTTCGCATTGTTGTGTTCCGGTGTGGGGATAAGACAACGGTTACCTATCACAACTTCGAAAAATGTTTGACCGAATTTTGGTTCGACAAATACTTTTCGTCAATTATGGTTTGGGTTTTTTTACGTTTGGCCGAATGATCATTTCGAATAGTTTTATTTATTCATTACTTGTTTTGGTTTTTTAACGATTTGACAAATTATCTATACCTCATTACTGGTTTCGGCGTATCAACAGTTGTCCAATGTAATGCTTTGTCTATTTGTCTTTTTCCTATTTCTGATTTTACCTTAGTATCCTTTGCCCAATATTACGGCTCGATCTTTGCATTGTCTGGATAAATTATACTTAAGCAAGTTTTTCGGGGCAGAAAAAAAATAACCTCGAAAGCCAAGGCGGGAGCAAAGCTCCCGCCTTGGCCTTCTAACCTAACCCATCTGAGTCGGTTCTGCCCTGACTCGTCTTGCTCGTTGCATTTTGTAAATAGTTGAAACTAATTACAAGCAAGATTTTTTGGCCGAAATGAATATTTGACGTAACGTAGCAAAATCTATATGTAACATTGATGAAGTGAAAAATGGGTTAAGAAACAAAATACAAAACGATCCACAGGCTAGTTGTAGCATTGGTGTAATGAAAAATGGGCTTTGAAATAAAATACGTAACAATACATAGGGTACGTGACTACAAGGAGAAAAGTTGCTTGGACTAACGAACCATTTACTTAAAGTCAAATGGTGAAATAAAAAAATGACGAATCGTGCCATCGGAGAAACGATAAAAAACGAAATGTTTTCGGTCAAATGAAATTCGGTCTAAAACTTTTCGAGGTTGCGATAGGTTACCTAAGACAACCGGTGAAATTACTAGCATAGAGGCATTCCATCTTAGTCCTCAGGGTTGGCAACGCGTTTGAGGTCTTAGGATTATAGTCTTGAGAATTCAAATGTCTATGGGTCTCAGATTCGACTTACCATCAGGTGGCCGAGTGCTCGTGAGCCTTCTCCTTAACATAAAAAAAAAAAAAAAAGGTTTTGTCGGCATAGAGAAGGCAAACGATCACACAGACTCCCCTATTTCACCATCTTGACAATGACAGGTGACAGGTGACATTTCAGTGTACAAGGCGCAGCTTACACTCAGAAACCCAGTGACAATTGCACTCTCGAGACTACAATTTTAAGACTGCGAATGCGTTGCCAACCCTTAGGACTAAGATGGAATGAATCTATGATCACATGTGAGCCTCAATTTTGATTCAATCATTGAGTTTAGCTTAGCTCAGAGCGATGAGACCGCATTCTTCAACTATAGTAGGTACCAGGGACTAAGGAGTTAAGAGAGGATGTTATGTGTGATTAGTGTCATCAGCAATATTTTGAACATAATCTGACAAGGTCAGAAATAAACGGCCTTCAGTAATAAACTCGTGTACCCAATGTTGGATACTATTGGCGGAATTGTACACGTAAGATCTCGTCCATTTAGTATTTACATCTTGCGCCAATCATTTGTTTCCCTTCCTTCACAATACGGGTTTATTGTTATTCCGGGTATGTTTATGTCCTGAATGTATAAAACTAGTTTGGTCTCCTTCATCTGCATGGTGAGAGAGGTGAGTGAGGGAGACAGCAGCTAGCATAACACTGAATGCATGAAAACAATTTACATCCCTTGCACGTACGACTATATGGGGTAGTTTTATAAGTTGGATAGAAAGCGGGTTCGGTTCGTCTTGGATTTTTGTCGGATGGAATTTTAAGCTACAGCAAGAGAATTGAGAAAACAGGTATCATACCAAAATATCAACACGTAACTCTGATTAATTTCATTTATACGAAAAAACTGTTGTCTATTCATTTAAAGTTAAGTAATTCAAAGAACTTTCACTTGATTACAAAACTTATGGAATATTACCTACTGATATGTATACCCCGTGCCGTTACCGGGTTAGAATATGTAGTGCCACTCCATGTCGTCCCGTGGATGTCATAAGAGGCGACTAAGGGAATAAAGGCTTGTAGTACTGTTAGGCGATGGGCTTGCAACCTGACACTAATACACTGGTAAACATCTTAGCCTACTTGTGCAAAATGTGGTTACAGATTATCAACAAGTCTTTTTAGAGTTGTAGGTATTTCTGTAGCTCTGCCTACCCCATTCTTGGAATGAAGGCGTGATGTTATGTATGTATGATATGTATGCACTCGTATGTATGTAAACACTTTAGTATACAAAAGAAAAACATATATAAAACAAATTAAACCCTTTAAGGGATCTCTTCCAGCTAACCCTTAAGATTAAGAAAAGTGAATAGTACTGATATTTTTTCTGCTCATATCTATTAGAAGATTGGACAAAAATATATACTTGGGGGTCTTGTACATCGTTGCCGAGGGTAGAAAATACGCAATTCATGGAAGACTCATATATGTATATAGGACAGAAACGTAGTGTACAAGTCCATAAATTGAACATTATGCTTTTCATAGTGATTTTCTCAACAACTGCGAGGAAATAAAAAATTTTTTTTATTTCGAATGACAACGGCAAACTAGATCAAAAATGTTCGTAAGTTGGAGCAGAGTTAGGAAAAGGTTACTAATCAATTGATCTACGATCGTCTTAAAAAAACGGTCTAAATAACCTAAGACTTTTAAGAAAAAATACTTTCTAATGATCTGAAAACGCTATCTAGTTTAAGACCCTTGAAACCCACAGTTTCACAATAATACCAAATAAAAGTTGAACTTGGGGAAGTAAACTTTTGAACACAAAAAAGGTTAAGCCCGTTCGATTATTTACGAAAAGTTCTGGAGCTTTCTTGCCCAAGTTATTCTGTTTTGAACTGCGATCCAAACATTTCCCGAAACCAAGTTTGTCAGCGGTTTTACTTTTAAACTAATGGTGACCTGATAAATATGTATAGGTAATAAATATGTTGATTTGAACAAAATATTGACGTCTTTTAGTATAAACTAATTTAAACTTTATACCAACTGAATTAGTATTTGTTTTTATTACCATTCTGTTCGTTGTTTTATTTACGTGCTATAAACGATCATCAATTTTGAACAACGCTTCCCGTCTCGTATTATGATCATAATTTTGGTAGAGCTGTTTCTCGCGACTCAGTCCGCGTAGAAGTCGTTTCTTGCTATTCTTTCCTAAGGAACCATCCCATCCCCATACCAAATTTCATCCGTGAAAGCGTACAAACAGACAGACCGTTACTTTCACATTTATAATATTAGTATAGATAAAACTTGGATTAAGCATCCGTCACTCCCGCACTATCATACTGGGGGCCTAACATGATCGTGTTTATCGGTGTGGATAAACGTAGTTAACACATCTGTCACTTTCTGACCAGCATGTCAGTGCGAGAGTGACGGAAACGTTATCTACGTTTATCCACATCGCTAAACACGACCATGTTGGGCCCCCTGGTCAAAAAGTGACAAATCTTATATTTACGTTTATCTACATCGATAAAAACGGCCATAATAGGCCGAACGAAAAATAAATAATAGCACAAGTACCAAAGTTACACAAACTCAAGCAAACGCCAAAATGAAGAAAACGTTTCACTGTTATTACAATACCTCAATTTCCGAAAATCGTCGGGATAATCAGTAACGAGACATATTTCGGTGGTCCCTTGTCTTTAGCCGAAATTTCCAACGGCACCGTCCCGGGGGAGGGCCTAATTACGCGACTACTGCTATTACTAAGCGACGGGGATAATGTTCTATACCTTTAATTTGACGTGAGACCTCGACAAGATCGTAAGGAACAGCTTCCCTAATTAGTGGGCATGAAAAAACGATTAGCTGCTACATATTGAGGTGATAAACTGGAAATTGGTGGTTTAAGTCTAATAAAAACCAGCCAAGTACGAGTCGGACTCGCACACGAAGGGTTTCGTACTGTTCTTGTATATGGCCTCCTTTTATTTATAATGTAATTAAATTTATATTTTTTGTTATAGCGGCAATAGAAATACACACTCTGTGAAAGTTTCAACAAAAAAAATATGAAAATATGGAATGCGTTTAATGCCACACGAACAATCCGACCCCATTACGACTTGGGGACCTTCAAAAAACGAGCCTATTCTTTTCTCAAAGGTCGGCAGCGCACTTGCGATTCCTCTGGTGTTGCGGGTGTTTATGGGTCGCGGTGATCACTTACCATCAGGTGACCCGCTCGCTCGTCTGCCACCTTATACCATTATAAAAAAAAAACAAGTTTTGAAAAGAGAAATATTATACGTGGCGAAAGGTCTTGGCGGCAGCGAATGCCGTCGGTTCTGCCCGCGTAGGAGCGACACCATGCAGCGCCATTGTTCAGCCAAAGCCCGAGAACGGATGGAGTATAAAGGAAAGTTAATTAAGACTAACACTAAAATAACTATCTTTCTACTTTTTACTATTCATGAGATTATAGCCCGCGGTCAGACGGACAGATACACAGACACACGGACATTGGAGGCTTAGTTATTTCTATAGATGAATACACACTTAAATACATAGAAAACCAGTAAAACTCTGGAACAAATACCCGCACTCACAAAAATTTGCCCATACCAGGAATCGAACCCGTAACCGATAACATAGTATAAATAAAAAAGTAGTCCATCTTCCAGCCCTTTAGAAGTTTCTGTTACCTATTGCTCCTAGGGCACTAGGGATACGTTGATGCTTGTCATTCCGCTGGATCCTCGTAATTAAAGCTGGGTCCACATTTGTATCATTTTTCCGATTACGATCCCTCGTATCGTATCGAGTTCGCGTATCCGAAGTATGGGCGCTCACTTTGGGCACACCGTATCACTGCCATCGTCGCGTGAAAAAATGCGTCCATACTAATCGAAGCGTAGCAGCGTATCGTATCATAACACCGTATCATGAATTGTGGACGCTCCCCGTATGCTGCGTATCCGATCGCGAGTGTGCGGGGTATAAAATAAACACGTGTCAACATCGATCACGAGCGATCAGATACGGCGCGCTGCATGTTCGCACTGTTTTTGCGTCCACACTAGCGATCTTGATACGCGTCGGTGCAACGCGACGGAGATACGATACGACGAAATGATACAAATGTGGAACCAGATTTATATGCACGAAACCAAACGCGGCGATGCGCGATTTGGACTAAATGTTGCGTCCTGTTGTATTTCCTTGTAGCGTACGGCACGCACACATGGAAGCTGCGCGATATACCCTTTATGAAGACGAACTATTGTTTATATTGTACTGCTAGCTTCGTAGGCAGGGTCATAAGACTAGGTCACTATTGTAAGGTCAGCCTTGGTAGATTTTATAAAATAATAAATAATAATAATAATAATATCCGAGGACAACGTCACACAAATTGACCTAGTCCCAAACTAAACTCCAGGCTTGTACTATGGGTACTAGACAACGATAAACATACTTATATAGATAAATACATACATAGAAAACATCCAAGACTCATAAATACTCGCGCTCATCACACAAATATCTGCCCTTACGGGATTTGTACCCGGGACCACTATCTTCGTAGGCTAACGTGTTGTCATGACTAGTAGGTTGACCCTACAATAGTGACCCCCTAGCCTAGCATAGTTGGTATGATAACCGCGTCCTGGAATAGTAGTGCATCATATTATGATAAAAGCTACCTAAGAACGTAAGTGCCTACTAAACTCGTTCCAAAAGAGAATAAACACTCCCCCCATAAACTTAATTCCCCCCCTTCGCTCGAACAACCGACGAGCACCAAATTTACCCACCAATTACTGCCTAAGCGCAATTATCTCCGTAAACAACCATAATTGGGCCCTATTACGTGCACAATACGGCATATAGCCTGATGGGGTATTTGTTCAGGAAAAGTTTTGAAATGAAGAACAGTTGAATGAGAACACTGATGTAAAGGACTTTGGTAAGTTTTCGTTAGAATCGAGCAGTTTTTCCCACTTATTTTCCGTTTCCACGGTAAATAAGTGGAAACGTTAGAATTGAGTAGGTATGTTTTTTTTGCTACACATACTTACATCAAGTGTGGGAAGATGTTTATACCGAAAACAACAAGACTGACACTAGAATTTTTTCTGCTAAAAATTTACTTTTTAGTTTTGACAATTACGAGTATCATAACTACATATATGTCTAGCGCACCTTGCCTTATTTCAATTGTCTTAAGGAAATACTGCAAAAGTAAACCAAATTCGCTGAAACGTATTACGCCGAATCCCACAGTTTTATTAAATCTAGCGTTTCGTTATATTTCCACCTGTAAATTACTTTATGCTAATTCAATTATTAACTTCGCACGAGGGTTGCCACGCGACGCGTTTACACACAGTAAAAACCTGTACCTAACGAGATATCTCTTCAGGACCCTAAATTGCAAATTGATTTGATTTATGGCTTATGCGTCATACAGACTGAAAGGGTGAACAGAGCGATTCATTTTATTTTTGAAACCGTCTTCAAACCAGGGCTGGGATTCTACACGGTAATAACGATATCGTATTTGACGTGTTTCCGTATTGTCAACGTTTTGATAACTCTTATGTCATTTACAATAAGTGACATAAACGATTCTAAAACACGATAAACGCGATATCGTTATAACGCAGTAGAATAGAGGCCCAGGAGGTTCTCAATTCGTATGCGTTTTTGTGTGTGTAACCATGTTACTCGATTTCTCCGCCAATTGTCAACCGATTTGAATTATACTTTTTTGACAAGAGTGGTTTTTCAATACGCAAAAATAATATTTCTAAACCCGCGATATCCTATAATTTCCATTGGCAGTTTTTCCCGAATTAAGTTTGTATAATACTATAGTGTTTTTCCCCTGACGCGTGGTTTGCTCTCGCATGATTGATTTTCGGATGATTGATTTACTAAATGGGAAAAACCCCATTTCGAAAATCAATCATCCTAATTCTGGTGCTTTGATCCTCAGAGCCTGCTGTCAAATTAACGTAAACTAAACCTATCCACATATTTTTACCTAATTGTAAGTGAGAAAATTTGGAATTTATGAGAAATCTCGATCGGAAAATATGCGACTGATAGAATTTAAGATTGAGAAAAAATGCAAATAGAATGTTCTATAGAACCGCCAGTGTCTGTCACCCTGCGGGACAGTCACTTCTTCGAAAAATATGCAGCTATCTGGTAGAGCTGTGTCCTTTTCGGCCTGTCAAACCGACTGTTGGTCTGTCTTACCGATTCGTTCAATGTTTGACTCCCTATTAATTTACCGGCTTTATTCCCCATTACAGACGCTATTAACCACAGTAAAGAGAAAGCCCTAAACAGTGAAATTACATCGGTAAATAATCGTTAATCGGTATGGCTGAAATTGGTTTCCCTCCGGCCTGGCTGTATTAAGATCAATGACGATAAATTGGTATTATTTACGGCCAGTGTTTAAGGAAAAGTTTTTTGTCTGTGGTTAGTGTTATTTTGATTGGATCGATTTATAATTAGAAGACTGAAGAGTGTTTTTTTATATGGGTACTTATGTACTTATAGTAAGAGCTTAGTTTGGTAATTGTCCGTGTCCATAAACACCGGCAAGAAGGATTGTCCGTTGCCGGCCGCTTATGAAAACGAAAGCTCTTTTCATGAAGGCTCCTATGTCATAATAAGCAGAGGGGAGTTGGTTCCACACAGTTTCACCGTATAAGGCAAAAAGTGCCTAGTACGAACGCCGGTCATCAACATCGCCATTGCCGAGCCACTATGAAGTACTAATAAAAGCCTAAAGGGAAACTAAGCAATGGATCGACGTGCAAGCAAATGTTTATTTTTTCTGTGTCATAAAGAGATAGAACGCCATCTGATGGTAACTAGAATCTGAGACCCAAGATTCACAAGACTACAATGTTAAGACAGCAATACTAAGGACTATGATGCAATGCCTTTTTGGTAGTAATTTCATCGGTTGTCCTACCCCCACACCGAAACAGAACAACACGAACACAGCTGCTTGGCGGTAGGTTGAAGGATAAGGTAGTGGTGATCCTGCACAAGATCCTACCACCACCGTCTAAATGAAGGTATTACAGACGACAGACGATTCACGGTCGTCAGCGATAACATTATATTATATACACAATTCTGCGCACATAACAGACAGGCACATATTTTATAGGATCTTGTTATCATTGCTAATTATTGTACCAATCTTCGCAGAAGGCGCCGCAGAATTAGACTAGTTGTTAATAGAAAATAAATTATGCTAGCTGTCCCACCCAAATATCCAATTATAATAAACTAAATGTTTTTTTTGACATCAAACGCTTTAACAAACAATAAAATAAAAATTGTTGCAGAAAGGAATAATTGAAACCATTTAATAACGTCTGACTGAGGCCAAAAGGTCGGCTATTTATTCAAGTAAAAGGACGAATTATTTGCAGTTATTCAATGACTGGGCATTTTCTAGAAATTCTAAACTGTATTTACATAAAACCTTTTTACAAAAAGTTCATAAATTTGATATTTAACTAACAAAGTATTTACAAGTGATTAAAAAATAAAACAGCCCCACATTTTGTGTCACAGACCTTAACTTGATTAAACCGTGTAGAACATTGACTTTGTCCACGAATATAAATTATAAGTATTAATTTACCTTTCACAGCAAAATCGTGACATTTATTATTGAAATCGAATTTATGATCACACGACTATAAATTATCAATTTTCTTAGCCATTGTTTTTTTTTAACAAATTTTATCTTTTTTTTCCACTTTCTCTCATAAACATGATAGATAGATAAAAACACACACACTTACAAGCCCAACGCAGTACCATGGGAAGTTAGCCACACTCTTGTTTTTTCTTTAATGTATGTCCCCCCTAAATTTCTCCTTGATCAGTTATTATATAAGAAAATCCCGTAATTGGCCTATGTATAAGCTTTCTGCATCATACCTATATTTTATCAATATTGTGCTGTGGGTTTATTGAATAAATAAAATAAAATAAAATATATAAAATGGGTACCGGTTTTAGACTCTAAATATTAGAGTATCAATTAATCAAAATAATAACCGGAGACGCTCGCACTCCAACCTCCTTGACACGTCAGTCAGTTTTATTTCTAATCTATGTTACAAAAGACGTTAATCGTATCTTACAATTTAGAACGAGGTTCTTCGTAAAAAAATTATCGTCAATTTTTTACCAAAGATCTCGAAAAGTGAACAACAACGCCGTTCTGGATCTTTAGGTATGAGGATCACTTTGAGTTGATTCGAATGCCGTCAATTCCAGCGATAACTCCTTCAATCAGAACTGATTGGCTTGATCGCAAAGTTTACTCGAGCGAATGGTTTTGTGGTGTTATTCTCTATGGAATAAAGGGGAGTTCTCGCTCAAACTGGCCTGACTTGACCCCTGCACACGTTAGCATCGTGCAGAAATCATGGTGTCTTAAACACTGGTTTATTTGCTATAAACACGTAGGGAGAAATCTCCGCGCGATGGTGGCGCGTGCAGAAGTGCCTTGCGAAAGTTTAGATGGATGTTTGCTACTCAATCACGCCAGAACGGCTAAATGGACCTGGATGAAATTTGGCACACAGATAGATTATAGTCTGGAATAGGACATAGGATATTTTTTATCCCGATAAATTAGAGAGTTCCCGAGATAAATGACTTCTACGCGGAGGGAGTCGCGCGCAAAATCTTAGTATTTAATACATAAATAAATATCGCAGGACAATCTCATACAAAACCTAGTCCATAACTACTCATATAACTACTCTAAGCTTGTACAAATATATTTATATAGAGTACTAGATAACGATAAACATATTTATATAGAGTAATAGATAATTAAATACATAGAAATCTGCCAAGACTCAGGAACAAATATGATATATGGAACAGGATACGTTCGCCTTTATACATACATTTTGTGATTCTGTCTATTTAGTATGTTATTTCCCTTTTTGTACAATAAAGTACTTTACAATTAGGCTAGGCTAAACGCGACTTTAAAAGATTTATACGCTCAAGTGTATAATAAAGTGTTTTACCTACTTACCAATTCAAGGAACATTTAATACTAGAAGCATGTGTGACTGACTTACCTGTAAAGAAAAATTGCTTGTATTAATATGTATACACATAGTACACTTAAGGGCAAAAAAGTGACTTTCCATGTTCTATGCTCCAATAGCAACCATGTTGGTGTCGTTAAATAGGTCATACCATCGACGATGGTCGATGGTCATACAAATAGCAATAGCAAATCGTCCCTTTACTTTCTCAATCTCTTATCTGATCGAATAGTTTGATAGAAAAGTAGTCTTTATTCTTCTTGAAACATGAGTGATTTTCTTACTAATCAATTAAATTCGATACGAGGTTGAGATTGTAAAGGGAAGAAATGGAGATAACCGTTCTGGTTTTCTTTGCTTTACATAAGAGTAAACTTCTAATTTCCCCTTTTTTACTACGGTTCTTTTTATTGTCCTTTGCTAGTATTTGAAATTAATAAAGCAAGTACATTTATTTTTAAAGCATTTGCGAAAGCAATGTCCATCGTAACAGGAGTTCTATTCCACTCGGTACAACTTTATTGCTTTTGACATGTTGTCGTACTGTTTGTAGCTCAACCAACCTTCCTGTCAAGTAAATAAGAGTACTCATAACATGGACAATACGATACTATGTGAAATGCAATATGGTTTTACTCAGTAGAAAAGCGCCCAAGATTTAGCGTAAACGATAGTTCGACTCGTTTACGCAATTAGGGA
Organism: Acleris holmiana; assembly: GCA_949316455.1. NCBI lineage: Eukaryota > Metazoa > Arthropoda > Insecta > Lepidoptera > Tortricidae > Acleris > Acleris holmiana. Next base: position 14,138,830 of record OX438773.1, on the reverse strand, counting down.
TCTATTTTGTATGAAAATCAGAAGTCCAATGTTTGACCCAGAGAGGAATTATGACATCCATTATGGGTTGGCAACGCATTTGAGGTCTAGGATTAGAGTCTTGAGAATTCAAATGTCTATGAGCCTCAGATTCCACTTACCATCAGGTGGCCTGAGAGATCGTGTGCCTTCTCCTTAACATAAAAAAAAAACATTTCCACATACATACATAACATCACGCCTTCATTCCCAGAGTGGGGTAGGCAGAGCTACAGAAATACCAACAACTCGAAAAAAACTTGTTTATAATTCTGTAACCTCATTTTGCACAATCGGGCCAAAAAGTCTACAATCATTAAGGCCTGCTGTATATTCGGCCAAATATGAGGTCTGCCACCATATGGTTGAAATTCGATAGCACGCCACAAAACAATAAAATCGATAAGACATCAATTCAAAGTGACGTTTTTCAGTGAAATTTAAATTTTATTAGAATGTTTTTTGACCGAGTGTACCTAAGCGTGTTTCTATTATCTAAGATAGTAAAATTCCTCTGATACATTAAATGTACTCCTATTTCATGTCGAGGTAAACAAACTTCACAACCTTTATTCACGGTTGAACCGGTCATTATCCCTTTAAATTAAAATATAAGCTAGATAACTTCCAATTAAGCCTTGGGTTGCTTTATTTTTAAGATTACAGCTGTTTATATTATTATTTTTGAACACTTTTGAGTTTGATGTTTAACCCCACGATAAAACAAGAGTTCATAAGCGTGCGTAGCATGCGTAGCGTTCGCTGCTTATGAACTCTTGTTTTATCGTGGGGTTAAACATCAAACACGTGGGTATAAATTTACTTAGTATCCCCAAAGGCGAGAAAGCGATTAACTATAAACTATTTTCTCACTTAAGAAACGAACAAAAGATAATATAGATGTGTCGGTAAAAGAGACATCCATTAATAGTTGATTCTACCCGCTGCTCGAGCATCGTTGGCGGTGGAACCAGGGCCTATTCTACTGCGTTATAACGCTATAGCGCTTGACCTGTTTTAGTATTGTTTTGACTCTGCCGCCATTACTGTCAAGTACATAAGAGTTATCAAAACGATGACAAAACGGAAACATGTCAAAGACGATATCGTTATTACCGTGTAGAATCTCAGCTTAGTGCCTATAGTGGCTATGCACGAAGTGGCGTCAGAGACACACGCCTAGAACAATTAGACGTAGTTCTGCAAACAGGAACCAACCCACAAATATTTAGAAATAAAGTGTCAACCCTCAGTATTCATCATAGTGTGTTGGTTCTCGTTTGCAGATTTATGTCCAATTGATCCCTATGAGTCAGTTGGTAAACATTTTTCTTCTTCTTTTTCTTAATGTGCCTCTCCGAATAGCGGAGGTTAGCAATCAGCTGCGTATTTTTGTCTTTATCTCTCGCGAGGCGAAACAGTAGGCCGCTGAGAGCACATAATTCCGAAGGGTCATCATTCCGAATTGATCAAAATTCCGTATGCAATGTTTTGATAGGCGCCTATTTTTTGTATATCACTTATGAACCTTATGTATTGAACATGTATAGAAATTGAGTTATATATATAATCTTAAATAGGGCCAACGTAACATTAGCTTTCAGAACTATGAAAATTCGGAAAAAAAAACGATATTTCAAGGTGTTCCCGGCCTCTGACGATGATAGTCCACTCTCGGAGATTCCTCAATCACGATCTTCTTAGCCCTACGCTGCCCTGCTAACACAAATGGCGCTATCTCAAACAAAACTCCTGTAGCAAATGCAACCTTATTACCAACATGAATCTGCTTTGGCTATTGAGTATGAGATACTGCTTATTGGCTTAGGACGACAGTACGTGTCTCTTACCAGCATCTTTGCCCATCATGATGAGTTGCAGTTATAAGTCATGCCGCATTACATGCACATAGTTTTAAACGAAGCGAATTTATACCATCGTATGCGTGTTAAGTAACGTCCGCCATGGAATTCGAGCTAAAAACTAACTTCAGCTGTTTTGAACCAACAACTATAGAACGTTTTACACCAGAGTAGTAGTAGAGATGAGTATCATTGATTTGATCCATAAAACGGTGGCTGCATTAAAATAGATATGCTCAATCTGCTTGTTCCCGCACTGACTCACCCGTGATACTGGGACAGGACGCGGTTTCAGGGCTGTCAACCAAACTTTTTAAACCACGGATAGATAAGGTGGTATCCGTGTGGTGGCCGGCTTAGAATAGTGCCACTCCATGTCTTCCCGTGGATGTCGTAAGAAGCGACGAAACGAATAAGGGCTTGTAGTACTTTTAGGCGATTGGCTTGCAACCTTGTCTGATCTTGACCCGATTATACAAAATGTGGTTACAGAATTATCAACAAGTCGTTTTAGAGTTGTTGGTATTTCTGTAGCTCTGCCTCCTGCTCCCACTCTGGGAATGAAAGCGTGATGTTATGCATGGATAGCTAGATAAGGTAACTTTGGGAACGTACGTAACGTCGTAAGTAACTTATATCGTACCTATTTACTCTTACTAAAATACAAATATCTCGTTTCTGCAATGGAATTCGACGTGGTGCCCATATTACGAAACGCAGTATATTTTAACCGCTTTGGTGGACCTAATCTACAAATTTACACACTAGTAAACTTCTTGGCCTGATTGGGCAAAATGTAATTACGTAAATTATAAACAGATCTTTTTAGAGTTGTTGGTATGCTACTCCGGGAATGAAAGTGTGATTTTATTTATATATCTCCATCTTTGTTGCTTTGAGGACCAGGCTCCATATAAAGTTGCCTTTGGTTCTTTACCACGTACATAAAGTGTTCAATCACAACCCGGATTATCGAATCTATCCGCGGATCATATATTTCGACCGGACGTTAGCACATAGATTATTAATGTTGACTGTGATGCTCGTCTATTCATAGAAAACTTCTGTCGTTACTTTAGCGAAAATCAGTTTATAAATACGGCCCTAAGATTAAAGTCATGTTTTCAATTGGATTAAGTAAATGACATGCCAATGCCCATTTCAAAAATAATAGTGCCATGTTCAATGTTAAAGTGATGTTATTTAATATCAACCTGACGCTGTATTTCAATCCAGAAGCAACAAGAAAAATATACAAAGATTGCGAACGATACACATCGATATAAAATGAGATCGATTACAATGTTGCTGAGACGATAGCTATTTTATTTGGATGGATTTTTGTGGTTGTTATTCTGTCCTGTAAGCCAGAAAACAACAGCAATAGTTTCTTAGAAAAGGTTTAATATACAATACTCAATATGCTTGAAAGAAAACCCATCAAATGAGTATAAAACTGTTGTTTGGTACATTTATATAAAATCATGGTTTGAAAAAGTGACCCAAGAAACGTCACCATGGCAACGCAGTAACGAAAAATTGATGAACCTGTTTAATCGAATTTAATAATAAATAAATCGGTCTCACATAGGTTTCAAACTGGCAACCCTAGCGCAAACGTTACGAGCGACGCGATATATCCGCGCGACAAACATAAACCCGAGTAATGGCAGCACGCTTATGTGAACTATAAATAAACTTAGTTAAGAGATAATAAGAACCTACGCTTAAAAGTTGTGAAATAATAACCAGTAACAAAAAGCAAGTTTTAAACACCAGAGTGCAAATTTTGATTATGTCGTCTATATAATATGTTAGCTACCAACCATTTACATAATATATTTTTTCAGCCATATTGTTTTTTGTGTTAATTTGACACTCGCGATGTTAAGACGAATCTAACGAAATCGGCCCATCGATCCAGCCTACCAAGGCGACAAAGAACCATAAAAACAGGTAAAAGCACTGCTTTGAAACCATGTCAAAGCGTCGCAATAAGTCAAATTGTGAGAAGTCTCTTATGTTTTGATTTATAACGTCACTTTGACGTCGGTTACGGGTAGGTACTATAGTGGCCCGCGGGAACCAAACTATACATTAGTAACATGTTTGACCTAAAACCGGTAAAAGCGAATCAGGAGGGTTACTATGACATAGCTGTGTAGTTCATTGTACAGCGAGCGTATACTGTATACCTAAGATACTGAACTGACGTTATTTAATAAGGATTGACACTACTTTTGTAATTTCTTTTTTACGGATTATTTTGTAACACGTTGTATAATTGCCATAGCTCTGTTCTTTACGCTCGCCGTTAAATGAACTGCCTAGCTATGTTATAATAACCCCCAGTTAACATTTAACACTTAACTGGGACTTTGAGCGAATTGACGATTATTTATATGCTTGGGTTGGGTTGGGTTGGGTTACGACAAAAGGTTGCGAACGTCGAAAAAAAAAGACATCCGACAGATTTTCTTACAGGTTCTTCTCTGATCGGTCGCGATTTGAACCTACAGTCAATTTAGGCTAAGTCGCTACTATGACGTTTCAAAAGAGTTTATTATTTGTAAACCTACTTGAATAAAAATTATTCTGATTCTGATTCTTTACAATTACTATACTGCCCTGCTAAGCCAAATAGCGGTATCTCAAATAAAACTCCGGTAGCAATCACAACCTTATTCCTAAGAGGAGAGGATTAAATCTACTTTGGCGATTGAATCTGGGATTCAGTTTATTGGCATAGGAGGGCAGTATAACGGGTACACTACATAATTCCGAAGAGTCATAACATAACTCCGAATTGATCAAAATTCCGAATTGATCAAAATTCCGTATATCAAAATTCCGAATAGATCAAAATTCCGAATTTTCATAATTCCGAATGCAACTTTTTAATAGAACACTTTATTTTTTGACGTCGCTCATAAATCAAACCTAACCGAACCTATGTATAGCAATTTAATTTAAAATAACTCAAGCATAACATAGCATTTGGAAAAATTTAAATTCAGGAAAATTAATATTCGAGAAAAAGATACTTCGGGATTTTAAGGTGTCACAGACTTATAAATATCAATTATATATTATTTTACTTTGTATGCACTTGCCTTTTAAATAATAAATCTTCCTAATTCTATGGTGTAAAAGCTATCACTGTGACTATAAGTAGTCAAAACCTGACAAGTTCCAGGCAGTAACAGGGACAGAGATATATGAGATACTAGTAACTTGGAAGGTTGAAACAGCTGATAATATTATGGTGTGTCCATTATTCAAACATATTTTACAATTTTTTATTATAATCTGGCATTTGCGATAGGACGAGTAATGGACGTAAGATTTAATAAACAATTTAACTAAAACATCGACCTTTCCTCATCACTACGAGTATTAAATTTCTTACATATTTGGCTTTAATAATAGAAATGGCCTAGAAGTATGGAATTTAATCCTATCGACGAAAAACCCTAAATTTTCTTTGAACGTATTTCAATTTAGTGAAACATATAGGTTAGAAAATCCTTACTCAATCTTCAAAAGTATGGAGAATTTATGATAAATTGGTTCGTTTGGATTCGGGCACTTGTATGTTGCACTCGGGACTTTACAAGGATTCCAATGTAATTGTCCTTGAAAGTGAAAACATGCTTGTATTTATAACTCCTAAACACAAGAGGGGTTTCAAAACTTTTCCGTATGTATCTGTTTGTCTGTGGGTTCGAAGCTCCCAAATGGATGAACTGATTTGAATGCAATTTCTTTCAAAAAGGAGCTATTTTAATCAGGATGGTTATTAGCTAAGTTTTAATATAATCTCTTGGGCCGTTTAACCTTTTCAAACGATATGTCAAATACAGAGCGAATATGAACATTACCTCATAAAGAAAGAAAAAGAAAGAAAGAAAAAAATACATTTATTCACTAGCCATAAGACACACAAACGTATAAAAAAGAAATTAAACGTTGACGAAAATTAAGGCAACCGGAAAAGTGTGTCACGGCAGTGAAACGGACTCTGGCTCAACAAAATGCTGAGGTGTCCGACACCTGCAGCGCTGATTTTTAGCCAGAACCAGTATAAACAGTACCCAATCTCCTTCCTCGGGACTCAAAATATCTCCATACTAAATTTCATCTAAATCGGTTCAGCGGTTTATCCGTGAAAGCGTAACAAACAAACAGAGTTACTTTCACTTGTGTAATATTACTATGGTTATGTTAGCATAAATTTACTTGTTATTTAACCAAGCAAAAATGCACATTTACCTATATTTCCTTTGCTCCTCAAACCCTCGCCCAAACGCGCGATGTCGTGTCAACTATCTCTATTGAATCTGCCGCGCCACACATCTAAACTGACATGATATACCGTTCACTCTAATTGAATTTTACGGTGACCACACTGGGTGACCCTCGCCGCTAGGTTAAAAAATAAACACGATCACATCGCCAGCTCGCTTAGTTTGGACACGGCGTTTAACCCGTTGCTTCATACGAGTAGAAATCGGGTTTCTTTTGTTTTTATAGCATAGAGATGGCAAACGAGCACGCACGCCACCTGATGGTAAGTGGAACCTGTGACCCATAAACATTTGAATTTTCAAGAGTACACTCGAGTTCCTAAAAATGTATACAATTTAGCACCTTATTTCAATGGGATAAGGTCCAAAAGAGCACATATATCTGAGAACTCGACTGTACAACATTAAGCGCCGTATTATTAAACTCATCTTGGCTGAGACGGCCATCACAAGATACGTCAAAGTAAAGGTCAAGCCATAGAAAACTGTCATTTTTGACGCACCTCGACACGCACATTACAGTTGAGATTACATACTTTATTAATACGGCCCTAAAACTGCAATTCTAAGACCGCAATTGAGATGCCAACCCGATGATTTTTTAAATAGGAACCAAATTACTTTCATTCAAAACGCCGTATTAATAAAAAAAAATTTTTTTTACCTCTAACAATGGATAATGCCCAGGGCCTTCTATTTAACATAGTAAAACAATATTTCTTTTGACATGTATTGTTTTTAACTCGGTCGCCATTACTGTCAAGTAAATAGGAGCTATCGTAACGTTGACGATACGATAACACGTCGAAAGCAATATTGTTTTACCAAGTTGAATAGAGGCCCTGGGCATTGTCCCTTGTTAGAGGAAAAATAAGAGGAAAATAACGAGCAATAGATCCTTTTAAAAAACTCCGATATTCCTTTGTTACCACAAAGGACTGTATCCTTTAAGATTAAAGCTATTGTGGCTTGAAATATGATGCTGCAAGGGTTTGCCGGTTACGTACAATACAAGCTATGTAGTTTGGATCATAGACAAGAGATGCTACAGCCAATGTCAGTGGTGACACAGAATATAATAGGTACTGCCCTACTAAGCCAAATAGCTGCATCTCAAATGAAACTGCCGTAGCAATAACAACCACATTACCAAGGGGAGAGGATTGAATCTACTTTGGCAATTAAATCTGAGATAGCGTTTATAATTTAGCCGTTTAGCGCCTAGAGTAAATGCCCGCGGGCCTTGTTATGTCCGTCCCCAACCGCGGATAATACTTCGGGCATAGTAAAAATAAAAAAGAAGGAGTTACTGTTACTTACTGCCGTTCGAGCGAGGGCGATGCGCGTCACTCTATACTTAATACGCACGCAAACAGACGCGGCGAAGGCGCAGCCCTGCCTGACTAAACCGGCTAGATGCGTCCTGTCAAGTTCGCTTATGGTGAATCGCGGCGCGTACTGTGGACGAACGCAAACATGCAAGCCGCGCGATATAGGTACCTTTGTTTAATGACGAGCTTGAATACTGTGGTTCGGGTTAAAATTTTACATTTCGTCTATGATACTGCAGAATTTAAGACTTCACAAAACTTTACTAATCAATAAAACCTTATAATCAACAAAACTAAAAACTGTAACGTTGACCACCAAGTTTATTTAAGGCCTCTTAAGTCTACTACTAGACCGAACAGAGCAAGATGAGGTTGGTTTAAGTGGACCACATTTGTACCTTTTCGCTTTTACATGTTTAATAACTTCCTATGGTCGTTCAAATCTTGTGCTAAAGCGACAAGGGACCTAAATGATAACTTATGACGTTGAATACATAACAGAACTATTTTTATTACGAGCCTATTGTACGCAGGAAGCACAAATACGGGCGAAATGTAACACTGACCTAAATAGCCATGTGTGCTCTGACAATCTAAATCGAACCCTCTTTCAATCGTACAAAAACCCATTATTGACTGTCACCTTTCAAAATGAGTTGATTTTACGTTTGTTACCAGTAAGTGTCATCTAGAGCACTGCATACTGACACTTAAAAGGACACAGTTAAAGTTTGTTTTTGCAAAATACTAAAAACAACATGTGCATTTGTAAATTGGATCGGCTAGTCAGTTACCGATTCAATGAGCAGCAGTTGAAAGTTAACTTTAGGTTAACGATGGAAGGTCTATATTTGAGTGGGATTTAACTTTCCGAATGGGACATGGTATTAAAATAATTTTGCGAGTTAAAAGCTCTCATTCGTGTAATGGAAGAGATTAATATTTATTATAAAGCTTATTGTCTTTATACCGTGGACTGATATTGTCTCTAGTGGGGTTTTTTTGAGCTGGTAATGTAGTCGTCTTTAAATAGATGTATCCACTTTTATGCAAAAAGGTGAAAAAGTGAATACATCTATTTTTAGCCGACTGTACTTTATCCTAATTTACAGAAGCATCACGTAAACACTGATGCAGTAGGATCTTTTGTGAAATTATATCTAAGTGCGTAGGTTTATTCATTATGTTTTTCCTTAGCATTTTTACAGACTTTTGAATAAAATGATGCTATTATTTGCCATAATATGCTGAACATAACCCTAAACTGTATACTATATTTAGTTTACATTGAAATTGTCAAACCGTAATTGACTAACGGACGTATATATTTCGATGTTACCGCCAAGCTCAGGATGTTATTCAACATTAATAAATAGTATTTATTATATGTCCATTGTAAAATAAAAACAACAAACAAATAATTGTTCTTCTATTTTGAAATCTTTTTCATACTATTTCATCAATGTTTTTGTTTTCAATATTCGTCCCTAGTAACGATTGCTGTCTAGATGAAAAAAATCCACTTTGAATTCCTAAACGTTCTCTCAACGTCCACTGTGGTCACCGGGGCATTCTTCAAATACTTATAATGACTCAAATCTGTTTTCTTATTAATTAACGATATTGTGATTTGTTTACCTTTTATAAGACTATGACAAAGTGACACTGGACTTTTTAACATTAATATCGACATCGTATTTATAGATATCAAACCCCTAGGACGCGCCCCGAGATAGCACGCGTATGTTGACTATTTATCGTTTATCGGATTATCGTTTTTTCTGTTAAATTTTATGATGATTACCGACATCTCCTTCAATTGGTTTTGAAACCAGCATCGCGCAATTTTTCAGCATACTGGCTACACTCCATATGTTTAAGTATTCAATAAAATGTAAACAGAACAAATCAGAAGGCTCTGTTAAACTGCCAATCAAAACTATTGTGTCAAGCTTTCACGTATCAGTTTTCTGCCTTTATTGGCAGTCGGATTACATCTCGCGGTTTTGTTTGTTTACATTTAGTTTTGTATCCTAAACAAACGGAGCATAAACCAACGCCTTTTGTATTCTAAACATCCATTCGAAATTGAGATACCTACGAAAATATTTTTAAAGTCTATGAATATTATTATTATTCAGACAGTGCAAATACTCCCAAAAGCATCTTAATGCCATTTCTAAAAACCAAATGTTATTCATTTGCCATAATAAACTTCAGAGGCTTTAAGAATAAAAGCTTTAAACGAAATGAACAATTGGAATCAAATTAACATGCGAAATGCTGCCGATTAAAAATCTACATTAAACATTGAACGTTTAATATATATTTTGTTCGTTTTGATAAATTAAATATGCAATTCGCAAAACACCTCCGTAATTACGACGATTCCTTTCACTTCGTAGCAGAGCTGCGAATATTGCTACGAAGTGCTACGGCGTAGCACGTAGGCTTATGGCTGAATTCATGCCATTTATAATTTGCCGTCTATAGAAATGCTGCCTACGTTGAGATGAAAATGTCAGTTTAAGTGCCACGAACTCGGTATTGTGTCTTATTTGTAAAGAAATCAGGGAGTCTAGTACCTCAACGTTTTAGTCACGACTGGTGTGGTATGGTAAATGATTAAAAACCTAGCGGCCAGCGGTATGTGTCTAAAAATTATTTTTATTTGAATAAGATGTAGGAGACGTTTAAAAAACATACATAGTTAAGGGCTTTAATTAAAACAAAAACTTAATTAATTCAATTGTATTGTATTGTATTGTTTGTATTGTAATTGTATTCGGAGCTCAAACCGGTGTATGAGTTTGTTCCAGTAGCGGTGGAGACCAGTGGTCCTTGGTGTGTGGAGGCTAAGACATTTATTAAGGCTTTGGGACAGCGAATGAGGGATAGGGGCTGTGATCCTCGGTCCGGTTCGTATCTGGTTCAACAAATTTCGTTAGCAATACAGCGTGGCAATGCTGCCAGTATATTTGGAACCTTTGAGCCAGGTGCTACCCGAGCTGGGGAATAGTTATAGTTTTATTGACGAAGCATGTTGCTGATTAACTATTGTAATCTCTTGACGAAGCATGTTGCTGATTAACTATTGTAATCTCTTGACGAAGCATGTTGCTGATTAACTATTGTAATCTCTTGACGAAGCGTGTTGCTGATTAACTATTGTAAATTCTTGACGAAGCGTGTTGCTGATTAACTATTGTAATCTCTTGACGAAGCGTGTTGCTGATTAACTATTGTAAATTCTTGACGAAGCATGTTGCTGATTAACTATTGTAATCTCTTGACGAAGCATGTTGCTGATTAACTATTGTAATCTCTTGACGAAGCGTGTTGCTGATTAACTATTGTAAATTCTTGACGAAGCATGTTGCTTATGATTTTTGGTATATATTTGACGCAGCTTGTTGTACTTGAATTTCTTGTAATTATTATTTTTTCTTTGTGCTTTGTTGAATAAATAAATTACTGGATTCAATTGTGTTACTGGAGTTACTCAGATAGTTAGCATGACTAACTTTCGTAACACAAAGAACGCGATCGTGATTTTGTTTTCATTAAGGGTTTAACTATGTACAATTTTTTTTAAACAACGACCCATAGTATTTTTTTTTATCGGCTTTTTATTGCAAAAATTGCCCCAGACACAAAAACTTCATTTTACCTTTCTTAAATTTCATTTATTTAAGTTGGCCAAAGGATACAACACTAAATGAATACAAATTTGTACAATTGTTAATAAAAAACAGGGGGCTTACCCAACTACCTATAGCCACACATAGCATGTGTGCGGTAAACCCGTTTAAAAGACGTTTTAAAAGAAATTGTACATAGTTAAGGTCTTTAATTAAAACAAAACTTAATTGATTCCTTTGTGTAACGAAAGTTACTCATATAGATTATACGACTAACTTTCGTAACACAAAGGACGCAATCGTGATTTTGTTTTTATTAAGCCTTCAACTATGTACATTTTTTTGGTAACGACCCTTAACTGTAAAGCTTCCTTCTTGCTTTCCTCGCGCTCACTCGTTTATGGTCATTTATCATTTTCAGCAATAGGTATGTAATAGGGAACATGCATTAGATTCTAAGTTTTTCTAAACAGACGGAACCCATGTGTAATTCATAATAATTTAAGTATAAATATTAAAGTATTTAAAAAAAAAATGCTTCCTATTTGTTTCACATTAATGTGGATGGCGTGGATGTCATAGGCGGCGATTAATGGAATAAGGTGTCATAGTACTTTTAGGCGATGGGCTTGCAACCTGTCCCTAACTAATACACTAGTTACCTTGACTGATTTTGAAGGAAGTTACAAAATTATACACAAGTATTTTTAGAGTTGTTGGTATTGCTGTAGCTCTGCCTACTCTGGGATTGAAGGCATGATGTTACGACTATGTATGTATGTAGTGTGAAAAAGAAGATGTGTGGTATCAGTGTGTAAAAGAGAAGGCTAGAAATAGGAAAGAATGGAAATTACTCCACCGACAAGAGCATAGCTTTTAAGTAAATGATGATAACGACCTATTTGTTAACTAACCGTTGCTTGGTATTAATCCCTCAATCTCGAATCCATTCGCGTCCCAACCATATTCAAACGGAGCATTATTCCGATTCTTTTTATTTCCCCTTTTTGTTATCGCGCTTTGAAACCAGTTTCAATTCCTCCAACATTTTTATTCATGAAAATTTCTTTCACTGCTTTTTTTGTATTTTTTCTTACGCTGTATTATTAAGGATATTTTGACAAATATATGGAAGGAGCTTTTATATTCGAGTGTATAAACATTGAGTATATTTTGATGTTACGGTCCCGGGTTCGATTTCCAGACGACACGTTGGCCTAGTTGGAAGTGAACCTACCTCCGAAGCCTGCGGTCCTGGGTTCAAATCCCGGTAAGGGCAGATATTTGTGTGATGAGCGCGAATATTTGTTCTTGAGTCTTGGATGTTTTCTATGTATTTAAGTATGTATTTCTCTATTCAAGTATGTTTATCGTTGTCTAGTACCCATATTACAAGCCTAGAGCTTAGTTTGGGACTCCTGATATGTTATTCCCAATAAGGGCTGGGGCAAGGGATGTTTTCTTTGTATTTAAGTATGTATTTCTTTATTTACGGATGTTCGTTGTTGGTATGTACCTATAGTACAAGCCTAGACTAGACCATAGTTTGGGACTAGGTCAATTTGTGTAAGATTGTTCCCTGATATTCAAATATTTGTTTAATGTATCGGCACCCAACTCCACAAGTTTTTACTTTTCAGATATACTATTTTTAAATTATTATAAAAAGAAAACAGCAGTTTTTAGGGTCAAGAAATCGATCTGTCAAGTTGTCAGTATAAATTATGGTAAAATTCTTTTAAACTCGAAAAACCAGGGCCTATTGTATTCGATAAAGCTGTATTGTTTTTGACACGTTATCGTATTGTCAAAGTAACAATAGCTCTTATTTACTTGACAGCAATCGCGGCCAAATATATATTAGTAGGATAACATGCCAAAAACAATATGGTTTTACAGAGAAGAAAGGCATCCTATAGTTAAGATCAATGAAAACGGGTCACTTAGTACAAATCTTCCATGTAAAGTGACCCGTCTTCATTACTCCTTAGTGTATTCGGACAAGCAGAGGGGTCTTTGAGATATATCTTTTGTTACAAAGTTTATTTTTCAGAATTTGTTACAGAATAGTAAAGGTGAAAACAAAGCGGCCAGCCCAATGTTCCAAATAAACGCCAGCGCGCTATCCCAGTCAACACTGTGGCTGTGTACATTACAATATGGAATCAGCTGTTGTCGCTTACTGAACGTTCTATTGTCTCCACGCAGATATCGAGTTACGCTACATCGAACGTTGTGACCTGTTACTGTACCGCCATTCCAGGCAGATAAGGTTCAATAGAATAGTCGACATCACAACGTCATACAGAATACAAACTAGCACAAGCCACCTCAAACACATAAACATTTGCAATCTCAATATTGATATCCCAAGACTGAAATTAAATAGAGGTATTCAATCTTAGTCCTCAGTGTTGGCAACACATTTGCTGTCTTACGATTGTACACTTGAGAATGCAAATTTCTTTACGTCTTACATCCCACTTACTGTGCTTGTTTGTCTTTTATGTGCTATAAAAAGTGCTACTGCATTGCCAACCCTAAGATGAAAAGCCAATGTTGTGTCATTTCACCGGTTATCCATCTCCGGAACACTGGTGCTAGGCCGTAAGTTAAAGGATTTAAAGTAAATGGCCTATGTATAAACTTTCTGTATCAAACCTATATATTATTAATATTGTGCCGTTGGTTTATTGAATAAAAAACCAATAAATAAATAAATTAGGTGGCTATCCGGGCGGGCTATGAACTAGCTTCTGAAAACACTATACCGAATCGATTCCTGCGACATACTCGTACGTTTTATTTGATATAAACTAACATATTTATTAATTAATTAGCATATTCCATGCCATTGACCCGATAGTGGGGTCTACTGGGCTGAGATTATTAGAGGGCTATTAGATTATTTTAATAATTAACTTAATTTTACATAACATTACTTGACACATGACATAACATTATTTGTTTAAAATTTATTTATTTATTTATTTATAAGTATTATCATTTCTTTTTACTTTTTGTGCAAACTTGTATGTGTCCAACCCCATGCATTGTCCTTACTCATTTGCTTCAGGGTTAGCTGGAAGAGATCCCATTTAGGGATAAGTTCGCCTGTGTACATTAATTTAGTATTATAATTGTAATATTTATATTTTTGTGCAATAAAGAGTTTACATACATACATACATACATTACTATTCCAAATAGAACATCCAACATTATATATACATATATAAAAAGTATGCTAACAATAGAGTAAATATAAAATAAGACGTCATATAACACATATTCTTCCTTCCATCCAACCGCAACAGAAAGATTGGATAATGTCAGAAAACATTTACATCACGGGAACAAGGAAAACACTTAAAAGTAATAAGAAAAATAATCCGTTATTAATAACCTCAAGCCGAACTAGAACTTCTGAGCAACCGGGATAATAAAGGATTTTATCATAATACAGGGATAAGGAAAAATTGTATCGCTCTAGTAATTAATTGAGGCCAATTTCGGACGATCCCTTTCGCTACTCAGTAGATATTTGTTATGAATGGCATTTATATATTGAGTTTGTAATATTAGGAACGTACATAATACATAGATTCATAAATCATAACATAACGCCTTCATTCCCAGAGTGTGGTAGGCAGAGCTACAGAAGTAACTACAACTCTAAAGAGACTGGTTGATAATTCTGTATCCACATTTTGCACAATCAATTTTTAGAACCGTATTGATAAAATTATTTATAAAGCAGGAGCGGTACTATAAGCGACCAACTAAATAAGCCATACATAACGACGAGGCCTAGCGACTAGCACAGTTACCAGTAAAAAAAACCGGTCAAATGCAAATCGAACTCGCGCACCGAGGTTCTGCACCGCTGTACTACTTGATTTCATTTTAAATTCGATTTCGAATCGAATAAGTGCGAGTTTAACTCACACTTTACCATTTTTTAGTATTTGTTGTTTTTCTTTAGGGTTTGTACTATAACCATACCAAATTTGATACTGTATGTTTTACCCTTTTTACATTACAACAAAAATAAAAATAGTCACGTTGAAAAAAATATTGAATGGGGACCCCCCTTTTTAACCTTATTTATTTGTTAGGAAATCCACCGTAACAACACATTATGAAATAAACATCCGCTATCTATTACGGTTCAAAAGATACAGCACTTGAACACTAGGACGGACGGACAGACAGACAGCGTAGGCGTAGGGTCCCATTTGACACCCTTCGGAAGCGGATCCCTATAAACAACAAGCGGAACAGAATGAGCCTCAGATAAAAGCTGTCACCAAATTTTTCCCAACCTATTATTACCAAGCCATTGCCTATTTAGCCTTGACACGGTATGTAATCAGACATAGTGCAACCAACCACAGGTGTGTACCGTATATACATCACATCATACAACATGGCTGGCAGCACGCCAGAACACAGCCTTGGCATGCTTCCTCTGCCTTTATTGGATGCCGTATCACTGATGAGAGGGATTTAGTTTCTTCAGATGACATCAATTTGCAACCACAAACTTCTATGTATTTATAAGGATATGTCCCAACTCTAGATATAGTATTTGCAATGTAAATCCTAACACAGTTATACATTACTTATTATTAGGACGTGTCAACGTCCTTGTAATTAACACTTATCTTACAAATGTGCCCTTTCGGATCCGCTTCAACCCAATTAGGATCTTTTGTGCAATTATCCCTCTTACAAAGCTCAGCCGTTCGAATGTGCAGGTGTCCTCGCGATGTTTTTTCTTCACCGTAAGTGCATCGGGTAATAAGTTAAAAAAACTCATTGGTATAAGCAACGTTTGTTTTTACGACAGTAGGCAATACAACCCAAACATGAGGTAGTGGAAAATGGTGTACAAAGGTATACATGACAATATTTAAATGTAGTTAAATTAAATTGTACTATTAACGTTATAAAATCCAAAACCATTTGTAGGTTATTTGACTATTTGTTCCTGACTCTTGGATGTTTTCTATGTATTTAAGTATGTATCTCTAGTCTAGTACCCACAGTACAAGCCTAGAGCTTAGTTTAGGACTAGGTTAATTTGAATAAGATTTTCCCATATTATTTATTTAATTTGAATCGGTACATTTCTTTCAGAGCTACAAGCCAGATACGTCGAGCAGATTAGATCCGGTGTCGAACTTACAATATACATAATACAAAATTATACAATACACTTTAATGTACACCAAATTTAAAAAAGACGGTAAACAACAGACGATCTTATCGCTGATTAGTGATCTCTTCCAGACAACTTTTTATTTAAATTAAAAAAATGTTGCGGTAAACATCTTTGATAATGAAACTTTTATTATTTATTTTAAATAATAAATTAATAAATATCAACATCAATCTCAGACAAATTGACCTAGTCCCAAACTAAGCTCTAGGCTTGTACTATGGGTACTAGACAACGATAAACCTACTTATATAGATAAATATATACTTAAATACATAAAAAACACCCAAGAGTCAGGAACAAATACTCGTGCTGTCGTGCTCATCACACAATTATCTGCCCTTACCGGGATTTCAACCCAGGATCGCTGGCTTCGGAGGCAGGGTCACTACCAACTAGGCCAACGTGTCGTCCGGGAAGGGATACGGTGACAAATTAAAACATTTTACACAGTACGTGGTGCGAACACATAATACCATTCCTTTAAAATCCGGGCCTGAAAACAACCTAACGAAAGTTAAAAGTTCCTACTTTGCCCTAATTTCAAGCAAACTATTATAAAGATAACAGTTACCGTAAGGCCCTTTCATTTCCATTAGATATATAGTTTCCTGTTCCGAACTTCCGACCAAAAAACCGATAAACCTTTGTTGTGTAATACCTATTATGCGGACCATTATCGTCTTGTTGCTCCCGACGGCTGTCGTGCTTAAAGTGGAAGTCAAATACATTTGACCGTAGACTTGGCAAATGTTTGTGACGTAACGCCCATGGTGGGGTGTTAAATGACACCTTGTATAAAACTTTTAATGCCTCGCTTAATTATTTGCTAATAAATTGGAGCCAATTACAGCCAGCACAGAATAAATTAACCCATCTCGCGTTCTGTGGGAGTATCCGATTCCCACTAATGGCAAATGTCCCCTTCGAGCCAAAATGGACATGTGTTGTATTGAGCCGAAATATTTATTTCCTAATCTAGGATGTTATAATATGAATATGTTTGAAGGAATGTCTATCGATATTTATACTTTCCATAATTATTAAACCAGCCTAGTGTTCCTTTCGGGACTATGTCAATGTTACAATGTTACGTTAACTATCACGAAACAGCCACAGCAGCAAACACAAATACCATCTAGAGTCTGCACGTGACAACGGTCGCAATCGAAACGTGAGTTTTATGCAAATGAACCGAATAAATTACAATGTCAACGGTATCCATTAATTTTACTCAAAGCAGTTATTTATTAATAATAATGTTTATAATTCAGTGTCCTGCCACACCACTCCTACTTGGATTGAAAACTACCAAGTCTAAAAACATTTTAAAATTATAAAGCAGTCCATAATAAAACATTAAGCTGGGCTTAAAGCCTCCGAGGCAGCTGCCGCGCAACGCGTACTTATTTTAATTAAATTACCTAGACGCTATAAAACTACGGTCCCGCTGCCATTATGAAACAATTTATAGAAAAATAATCTTTAAAGAATTTATGAGAATTTTTTTTTTTAAATTTGACGAACAAAATTGTTTGTGCATAATTTATTTTTTGATAAATTATTTTTTACGTGAGAATGAGCACGAAATAAAAATCTTTGTGAATTGTATTGGCTGATATAACGCGAGTTCTACCAATACAAGTATTAGACAGCAAGCTACTACATTTCGATTTTTCCCGGTAAACAAAACCGAGTAGATATGTCGCATATTGATAACTATATTATAAAATATTTTATGTTGTTGGTCGAATATGTTAAGGAAAAAACTTTATCAAAACTACTTTATAAATAAGCAACCTTATCATCATAACGAATGCATTGTTTGTTTCTGTTTTTATCGCCAATAAAAGAAAGAAATAAATATCAAGATTATTCTTACAATTATTCTTCAAAACTCACACGCTTGTTTGATCGTCAGTGTGTTAATTTCAAATAACCAATCAATCTTCTCGAATTATACAACTGATAATTATCAAATTGCCTAATCGTTTTTATATGCAAATTTACAAAAATCAGAGAGTTCAGGGCCTCTATTCTACTGCGTTATAACGATATCGCCATTATTGTAAATAACATAAGAGTTATCAAACCGTTGACAATACGAAAACACATCAAATACGATATCGTTATTCCCGTGTTGAATCCCAGAGCCTCTATTCAGGTGCGTTAAAACGATATCGTGTTTGACACGTTTAAGAATCGTTTATGTCACAGTCGCCATTATTGTAAATCACATAAGAGTTATCAAAACATTGACAATACGGAAACAGGTCAAAAACGATATCGTTATTACCTTGTAGAATTCCAGCCCAGTCCTGTTTACTTTATAAAATTCTACTCATCCAAACCTTTTTTTTAATAACGGAGAAAAGACTGAAATGTTTTTAGGTCAAGTATACGTTCCGTAATTTATACCCGGTGCGAAAAACGTGACAAAGCTCAAGATAAACAAGGTCCAAATTGTAAATATCTCAAACGAGGTGGTTCTTTTAGTATGTATGTATGTATGTAAACTCTTTATTGCACAAAAATATAAATATTACAATTATAATTCTAAATTAATGTACAAAGGCGAACTTATCCCTAAATGGGATCTCTTCCAGCTAACCCTGAAGCAAATGAGTAAGGACAATGCATGGGGTTGGACACATACAAGTTTGCACAAAAAGTAAAAAGAAATGATAATACTTATAAATAAATAAATAAATTTTAAACAAATTAGCAAGTACATAAACTAATATAAACGTACATGTATAATACACACATATATACATATATACATACATATACATATATACCTACATAAATATAAAATATAAATAACAACTCTAATCATTATAGGAACCTGACTTCACGACTCATTCAGCCACAAAGTTTTTAAATTCCTCTTTAGAGAGACTACAGAAGGGGACTGCCTTAAGGACAACGGAAGTTCATTCCACAGTTGGACACCACGGACTGTGAAGGATTTGGCATAGAAACGTGTTTTATTTGACGGAACCGCAAGGGAAAGATTGGCGCTGGAACGCAGGCGATGACCACTGCTGCAGGCCAGATAGTTGAATCTTTCAGAAAGATAGGGAGGGGAAGAAGGAAGGAAGAGGACATTGAAAAGGAGTGAAAGTACATGTAAATCTCTACGGCGGCGGATAGGAATCCATTTCAGCTGCGTACGAAACATCGACACGTGATCGAACTTTCTCAGCCCAAAAACGTACCGGATACAAACGTTCTGCAGACGCTCTAGTCTGTCAAGTAGCTCCTCTTTTAAGTCCAAGAACGCTATATCGCCGTAATCTAGAAGCGGGAGTAATAAGGAACGCGCAAGTGTCAGTTTTGTCGGGAAAGGCAGGAAATTCTGCAGGCGCCTCAGGGAGTGGAGTGACGCAAAGAGTTTGCGACTTATTGTACTGATGTGAGCTGACCAGGACAAAGTCTGGTCCATAGTAACACCTAAGTTTTTGACTGTCGAGGAGAAGGGGATTGGAATCCCATCATAGCGAACATTAGGTACCACGGTCTCAGACAGTCTAGAAATAAAGTGGGGGCTACCAAGAACAATAGCCTGCGATTTCTTGGCATTCACTTGTAGACCGAATCTCTCAGCCCAGCATCGTATTGATTCAAGATCGCTGTTAATTTGCTCCACCAAGGAAGGGAAATCATCAAAACCGGCAGAAGAATATATTTGCAAATCATCCGCATACAAATGGTAGGAAGAACGAAGTGACTGGGAGATACTGTTAATAAATATTGAAAAAAGAAGAGGAGAAAGCACCCCGCCCTGAGGAACACCAGCGGAGAGTTCGCACCACTCAGAATATTTGTCATCAACTCTGACACGCTGGTGCCTCCCAGATAGGTAGGACCGAAACCATGAAAGAGAAGAAGGAGAAAAGTTAAGAGTATTAAGAATTCCAAGAAGAATATCGAAGTCAACGGTGTTAAAAGCGCTGCTGAAATCCAGTAGGACAAGAACTGTGAGCTTTTTATTTTCGATATTAAGACGAATGTCATCGGTGACCTTAACCAAGGCAGTGACAGTGCTATGCCCGGGACGGAAGCCTGACTGGAAGGGGTTAAGGAGGTTATGCCTATTGAGATGGGATAGGAGACGGCGATTCACGAAATGCTCGATAACTTTGGAAAGAACTGGAAGAATGGAGATAGGGCGGTACTGAGCATACGAGGATGGGTTAGAGGATTTAGGAAGTGGAATCACGTGGGCATATTTCCACGTTGAGGGAAAGGTACCGGATGAGAGAGATAAGTTGATGATGCTGGAAAGGATGGGAGCAATACAGTCTGCCGCGAGCATGAGCATGTCCACGCCAAGGCCATCTTCACCGACAGCTTTCGTCTTAATAGACCTGAGAATGGCAAGTGTTTCTTGCGGTGAAATATTACCAAGCTCAAAAGTAGAGGAGTCGGGGTGTGTGGCAGAAGAAAGATAAGATAGAGTGAGTTGTTTGACAGAAGGGTTAAAAATTACGGGGGGAGTGGAAAAATGGCTATTAATAGCATTTAAATCTAGAGAGTGAGAAGGAGATTGCTGTGATTTGCCTACCCCAAGCGACTTTAGAAATTTCCACAGTTTGGAGGAGGGACAATCTTCGATAGACTCATGGATATATCTACGTCTGGCATCCCTACACACCTTATTGCAGCGGTTACGCAACAATAAGTAGGTTCGATGACTTCCCTCCGATGGATCATGCCGTAGTCTGACACGTGCCCGATTCCTTTTGGCCATGAGACTTTTAATATCTGGCGTAAGCCATGGAGCTGGAAAATGTTTAACCCTCATCGGCCTCAAGGGAGCGTGCACGTCAAAAATAGATAAAAATGTGGAGCTGAAAGCCGAAAGTACAAGGTCTATGTCTCCGTACGCCTCAATGTTAGGCCAGTCCGCATTCCACAAATCTTCCTGAAACGCCTGCATATTTATGCCCTGGAGATTCCGACGCATGATAACTTTATGTCTCCGTTTAGGAGGCCGAATTTTGAAAGTAGCGTAGACGAGATCGTGATTCGAAAAAGCAGCGGCGTTGAATTGGCCGTGAAAGGGAACAAGATCTGGAGATGACGTCACAATAAGGTCTAGGAGAGATGGAGGTCCGTTATGCGGAAAATGTGTAGGGCCAGAAGGTAATATACTAAGATTTAAGGAAGAGGTTAAAGTTTGAAGCTTATTAGAGCGGACATCATTTTTAATTAAGCAGGTGTTGAAGTCACCCATGATTATGAGATGATCAAATTGCGGACTAAGATTAGTAAGGGTATCTTCTAAATTGTCAAAGTAGTTTACATTTGAAGAAGGGCTGTAAAAAACTCCCAGAAGGACTTTAGCACTATGAAGAGTTATATCGAGAAACATAAATTCAGGTGAGTTCGAGTAGACAGTGGGAGACTGAGCAGCTACTTGACAGACTAAATCATCCCTCAGATATATGGCAACACCTCCACCACGGACAGTGCCACATCCGCCATCCCTAGTTCCGGTCCTGTCATTACGGAACAGGCGGTAACCGGGCAATTGATAGAGGGTAGAAGCTAAAGTGGGCTTGAGCCAAGTTTCGGAAATAAGGATAGCGTGAAGGTTTTTAGAAGTAAAGGACGCAAGCAACGCAGTATAGTGAGCCGGAACGCTTTGCGCATTTATGTGAGCCACATTAAAGTTTTTACCACAAGACTCAAAGGTGCAGTTCAGTCGATCACCTAAATCAGGCATGTCAGAGTCATCGCTGAATGAATCATAAAGACTGGAGCCCGATGAAGACAAAGAGAAAAAATCGCTGTTCGTGCTGATATTCAATACATCGGACATTACAGGTACTATTATATGCTATCTATAGATACTAATTATCATAAAATATAATAAATATAATATATAAATATATAACAATAACGCAACACTATATACCAAAAAATATATATCATTAACCAAGAGGCGAGCAAGCAGCCTCAATGCCAAGTACCCTCATCTACTCGCCAGCAGCTGGTTACACCACTATATAATAACTAAGAAAAGTTATATATACCTAAGTCTAAAAGAAACTCGTGTATACATTTTAAAAAGAGGAACATGAAATTACTACTAGACATTAACTAAAAAGAAACTAAAAAAGAAATATTGTAGGAAAAATACATCTCTTAGTACAGTACCAAGCAAAAACCAAACGCCAAAACGTCATTTAAGTGACTTTACAAAAACGTCAAACGTGTAACTTGACGTTTGTTTGATAAGTGTAAATAAAAACTAAAATACCCATCAACTTTCCATCCCTTCTCTCTATCATGGACCCTCCCCTCACTGATATTCTCTTAAAGTATATTCATGTTTATAATATAAAACTCTAGCTTCTACAGATGCATTAGGTACAATTATTTTGTGTTATTATATATATCTTCTTACCCCTATCCTCTATGTTGGTACACATAACTTTCTGTCATCCACTCTCCTACTAATATTAACTGTCAGATGTCCTGTGTTTGTCTGTGTCGTCCATAACATTTGTTATTTGTTGTAGGATTCCCGTCTGATCATCCGTCCCACAAAAATCAAAATTATACCGAACATTCTCGTCACGTGTGTTATGTCAACAACTCGACATTGGCAAAATACACCTTGCCAAATCAGCAAGGAGTGAAAGCCATAACAAAACAAAAACTAAAATGAAGGTAACATAGAATAGGATAGAAAATTTAGAGAATAAGAAAGTACAAAATGATAAAAAAAAAAGTCAAGGACACCCAACAGCCTTAGTCTGTATAATATTCATTTAGTATCCGACAGGGCTAGGTCTATCGAAACAATCGGCAGCCTGACGAATGGCCGCCTTTGAAGTATTTATTTGAGGTCAAGTTTACGCATAATATTACACGGTTTTAAAACAAACGATTTTGAACGAAATATTTCTACAGGATCTGTCATTAATGACAATAGAAGTATTTGGCATGCTTAACCTCGTAAGACCTGGTGTTCCATAGGAGGTACACAATCAAGGCAATTTAGTTTGAACTTTAATTTAGTGAGTTTAAAGTTAATTTTTATTTGTTTCAAATTAAAAACGGCATTTAACCCTTTAGTGGTTAGCGGCAAGATATTTGCCGTCATACACTTTAATTTATTAACAAAAAAACACCGTTTTTTTTAAGTATTAAGAAACGGAATTATAAGCCTACTAATCCAATAACGAAAACAGAAGTAGTAAAATTCACTCTTTCTATTAATAAATGGTAGATTTTCGACATGATTTGAGGTATTTTGCTATGTCCCGATAAGTGAACAAAAAGTAGATGATTTTAGTAGGTACAAGCACTTTAATCGCCTGTATCTCAAGAACCAATGATGTCTACTTAGTCGTGATAGTTTTCCTTTAAAATTGGTTATATGCTCTTTCATTTAAGATTTTTTTCAGATTTTTAGTATTTGTAGTTTTGGCTGTAGGAGGGGGACACTTGAGCCTAACAAAAATTAGCGCTTTAAAGCTTAATATTTCATAAACGGATTACTTAATTAAACATTTTCACAAACCCATAATATTTTTGAAAGACTTATCCAACGACACCCCACACAATAGGGTAGACGAGAAAAAAAAAACATCGCCACGTTACGTGAAGGGAAGGTACACTAAAAAAAAACTTTTTTTTAACTCTTTATTGTACCACTTTGTTGGCGTGACTAATATGCATATTCATGCCAAATTGCAGCTTTCTAGTACTAATAGTCCTTGCACTAGGCTGCGGAAGGACGGACAGACGGACGGACGGACGTAATCTCAAAAAACGTAAATCTCCCTCTTTGTAGTGTGGTGGGCGTCACGAGGTTACACCAAATCTTAATAGGCATACCTCAACGAGGTCAAGTCGAATAATTACATCATTACCCCCGCGGAAAGCCGATAAAGCGATTGGCAGGTCACTAAAATATACAATCTCACACAAATTTAGTCCCAAGCTAAACTCTAGGCTTGTAATATGGGTACTAGACAACGATAAACATACTTGAATAGAGAAATACATACTTAAATACATAGAAAACATCCAAGACACAGGAACAAATATTCGCACTCATCACACAAATATCTGCCCTTACCGGGATTTGAACCCAGGACCGCTGGCTTCGGAGGCAGTGTCACTCCCAACTAAGACAACGTGTCGTCGGCTTAGGAAAAACTATAAACCAAACAAAAAGAAAAAGTATCAGTGTATTAAAGAGAAGGCTCGGAATAGGGAAGAATGGAAATTATTCCACAACAAGAGCATTACTCTTAAGTGAGTGATGATGACCGAAAAAGCACCAATTCAGCTTGCTATTTTATCAAAACTATACTACATAAAAGGTTACACATTAAACATCCAAAGGCACAGGTTTCTGACCCATCGGAGCGAGATAAATGCGACCGTCTCTGCGAATGTTTGAGAGTTAAAAGATTTGTTCCAGCAGGTTAGGGAAGGGGTAATGTGAATGCGTGCTAAATTAACAAAGTGCGCCATTATTCGTGTATGTAAAATGTGTACATTCTATTATAAGGAAACAAAACACAGGCATTTATAAAAAACACACAAGTAAAAAGGCAAATTTCCCTTTAAACTGTATACTAACTGTAACTGGACAATACGAAGGAAGTTTTCTTATGCTGAAAGATGATGATTCAAATAATCTCTTTATATGGATGTCGAATGGAGCTGGAAAATCGAACTGGACATTTATTAGGGTTCCGCAGTCAAACTAGGAACCCTTATAACTTCGCCATGTCCTTCCGTCCGTCCGTCCATCCGTATTACGGGAATTCTTCGATTAAGGAATCCGTTAGATCAAGTATTCCCCCCCCCCCCCACAGCCAAAACTACAAACACTAAAAATCTGTAAAAAAATCTTTAATGAAAGCGTATTTAACGAATTTACAAGGAAAACTATTACGAATAAGTAGACATCATTGGTTCTTGAGATACAGGCGATTAAAGTGTTTATACCTACTAAAATCATTTAAGACGGCACCCATTGACTTTAAATAGAAAGTTAGTTATTACTTGTTGATGTTTATGTTTGTAGTACTAAACGGCTTCGGAACCCTACACTGAGCATGGTCCGACATGCTCTTGCCCGGTTTTTTTACAATTTGAGTTTAATGAATTCGAAAAAACTATCATGAGAGATAAACGCAGACATAAAAAATGACACACGCCAGGAGTCCACTTTTTCATTGACAATTGTTTAACTAAACCTCTCCCATGTGTTCTAATTATAAAGATCAACCTTATTGATCCCTCTTTAAGTACTTAAGCGTTACATTACAACCTAAGCTTTATTCAATTAAAAATGACTCAGCTTTTAAAAAGAATAAACAAGGGATGAATTTCTAATTTACATCTTTATTTACAGATGGAGTTAACAGTTAATCTGCAAAGTACCCGGGCCGGGTAAAGTTGTACAATGAACCCTTCTGTGTTTGGATTTAAAACGTAAGCCCACAGTTTTTCTTCCATGAAGAGGTTTGGGGTTATTAATTCGATTAAGTGGGCCTTATGAATATAATTAAAAAGGCAACGGAATTTTAGACATATTTAAACCTATACCGCTTTGACATTAACCGCCATACTCAGATACCATTTTCAAAAGTCAACACGTTCCTTTTTCAAACTTTCGTATGAAAAATCATCGCTAACTAGTCAACGACTTAATCGTCAGTCGACTCTGTGTGCGGCCGTTAATAAGACTATTCTATTCTTAAAATAAGACTATAAACCTGATAATTTGTTTTAAGACACTAACTGATGACCAGAGGGCGGAATACTCCTGGCAAAAATTGAAATGTCATAGTGAATGTTAACTGTTCGGCGCTTGCGACTTACCTTAACATTTAGTTTAGTTTAGTTCTAGTTTTTTAATTTTAGGCTTTAGTTTAATTGGCTACGCTGAAAACCAGCGCCGAGCTGTGGGCGCTGCCCCTGGTGGGTTATCGTGCGCAGCCGGCATACGCTGACGCGCGGTCTTTTTGCTGCAAAGCATGTTATTTACTCCGTTTTATTACCTATTTTTTCTGTTTATACTCATTTTTGCATGTATTTTTGTGGCAATAAATATATTTTCTTTCTTTTTTTCTTTCTTTCTTTCAGGGATAGAACATTTTGCTTTATCGACTTTTCCAGTTATCGATATTGTGTAATCTCTTTGTTATTTTAGTTTTGCTTTTATATTAAAAATGAAAATGTCATTCTTCTGTTGCATTTAGTTATTGTTTTCAACAATAGCTTTAAGTATTAATTTGTAAAAATTATGTTACATTTGTCTAAAACACGTGTCTTTAGGTATTAAGTTAATATCAAATTAAAATAAAACTAAATGTAAGACATAGAACTATACGATAATAATGAAAACTAAACCAACTATATTAATCTAAAAGACCGCTATCAGAGGTTATTGTTAATATTGGTAAATTATTTTGCTAAATGTAATGTATCGATAGGAGGTATAATTCTATTTGGTAAAAGATCTTCTGCTACGTAAAACCAGAACTACTTGTCAATAGTCGATAAAATACTACGTTCTATCCCTATGACATTACATTTTTTGCCATGAGAAATTCCGCCCTTTGCTGATGACCATCCGTGTGCTAAGCTAACTCGAAGCACGTCCTAGGGATTTGATATCGATAAATAAGATGTCGATATACACGTTCATTTATAAAAAAAAATACCTCTACTAAATACTCTCCAAAAAGTCCATAAAGTCCATGTCCAAAAGTACAGTGTCATTTAGTCATAGTCTTATAAAAAGTGAATAAATCACAATATCGTTCATGGGTTTACAGTTATTTTAAATATATTCGTATGAATGTCCGGTTGACCACAGTGGACTTTTAGTAATTTAAAGTGGGAATTTTCGTCTAGACGGCAATCGTTAAGGACAAATCTGGAAAAAAACATTGATTGTTTATTATGAAAAACATTTCATAAAAAAAAACTTGTTTATTGCTTTTATTTAAAAATGTAAAGAGGAAAAAATATATTTGTTAATGTTAAACAAAGTCCTGATCTTGACAGTAGGTAACATCGATATTATTTTTGGTCACAGAAATATTTTGCTTCGTCACTTTAATATTCGTGCCCGATTTAGCACACGTATGCTGATGACCCTAAATATCTATTATTTTGTAACATTTTCTTGTACTTTACGAATATTTGTATTGTATTGTAGAGTATTGACCCTAACTTTGCCTAATGGTTCATGACAATGTACATGCGAAAGCATTCTCCTTTTCTTTCTCAAATTATATTTGGTAGTTCATTGACAATCCAAGTTGAAAGTTAGGTTAGCTTCATCGCTTTTTGTCGATTTCCTTCGACAAGTAAGAGGGGTGGAACATTCCGACATTTTGAATTGATCATTGATCTTATTATCTCTAACTAACTTAACAATAACATGATTGCAATAAAAATCAAATTTATTTTAAATATGATCAAAATTAAACTTATTTAAGAAAAGTATAATTTAAACAGTAAACACCATTTATAGATCAGCTATTCTCAAAGTGTGCTCCGCAGAGTGCTCTGCCGAAAAAACCTAAAGAGCAATGCTATCGAAAGATTTTTTAAAACTGCTAGAAAAGGCAAGTTTTGATTTTGGGGCTTCGAAATATATTTGGTGTTCCAAAAGGGATCCATCGTTACAAAGTTTTAGAGCCGCTGCCTTAGATCATCCTTCATATCCCTATAAAGGCAGCAGAATTTATGTCAAGTAAATCGCTTCTTATTTCAAAATCCCCCGTTACACTGATCTATGCTTGTCGCTGCGTCAACCCCATACAAAGAGTATCTCAGTATTGTTACAGTGAGTTTGTAATGGAGCTCGGCTGCTTTGTGTTTGATACTATAAACGTGTGGTTGACATAGTTTTTTAAACGAGAGAGCAGTATGGAATGTTTCCATAGGCTTTACATACATACATAACATCACGCCTTCATTCCATCATTTGTGGGGTAGGCAGAGCTACAGAAATACCAACAACTCCAAAGACTTCTTGATAGAGTTTCTTGGCGCTTCTTCTCCGCAATGATGGTCTTATCTGAAGCGCTAGTAAATTCACTTCATATTACCGACGTGTAAAAGAGCCCCATGGGGGCCTATTTACTGAATAAACATTTTGTTTTTTTTTTTTTTTTTGATTTGATTTTGATAATTCTGTAACCACATTTTGCACAAACAGGCTAAGATGTTTACCAGTGTAGTAGTGACAGGTTGCAAGCCCATCGCGTAGGCTTTAACACGTCAAAATGAAATAGTAAGATAATAACAAGATTCAAATAAGAACTGGCCTCTATTCTACTGCATTATAACGATATCGCGTTTGACGTGTTTTAGAATCGTTCATAACTCAGTCGCTATTATTGTAAATGACATAAGGGTTATTAAAACGTTGACAATACTGAAAGCCCTGGGCTGAGATTCTACACGGTTAAAACGTTATCGCCTTTGTCGTGTTTCCGTATTGTCAACGTTTTGTTAACTCTTATGTCCTTGACAGTAATGGCGGTCGAGTTAAAAATAATACCATGACACGTCAAAGACAATGTGGTATACAACGTTGACGGGAGGGCCATAAAAATGTAAACTAGAACGTTTATTTAAACAACGACGTGCCTCAAGTCCCGCAATAACTCTTATCTCCACTACACGTGAAATGCCCAAATTTGTTTATTCACTGAAAAAGCGATCGCACATGTAAGGAATAGCGAAAAACTCCCGCGAAATCTCGAGCCCCACCAATTTATATCGTCCTACGTTGTAATAAAACACATATTTTATAATACAGGATCTTTGTATGCCATCTAACAAGACGAATATGCAACAAGATAGGGTCAAATGTTTGAGCGTTCGCGCTTTGAAATAAAAAGTATATAGTATTGGAAATTGCTTTCTTTGAAGATTTTACTGACGTTTGTCCAGTTTTTATTTTAGGATAAACTTTTATTTCCAATTATTTAGCTGCCTTGGGTTTATTGCATAAAAAAAAGGTAAAAGCAGACTCCCATTCCACTTTGCCTTTAACCAAATCATAATGGTATTGTAAACGTCTTGCTAGCTCTTATTAACTTAACGAGGCCTCTATTTTGCTGGGCCAAACAATACTGCTTTTGGCATGTTATCGTATTGATTGTAACTCGGCTGCCATAACTGTCACGTAAATCAGAGCTATTGTAACGTTCATAATACGATAACATGTATCGAGATGCTAACGTTGTGATCGATTAGAATGAAAACTACCCAAGAACATCAGTTATTATTACCCAAGTTTATAAACTATTCATAAATTAATAGAAAACGCAAATTATCAAACAGCCAAACAAGAGACACTCGAGAATAATAAATAATCCTTAATTAATCAAATTAATACGTAGAAAAACGATCACGAAAAGCAATGTACCTACTCTTTAATTGAATAAATAAGAGACATTAAGAAATAATATATTATTATAATCATTTATTAATCAAATGAATACGTATAAAGACGATTACGAAAAGCAATTTACTGTGCAATTGAAAGGAATGTTACATTTTTTTACACTCACTCTATAATTGTCTGCGGACGATATATATTTCAAATTAAGCTCTTGGCTTGTCGTATGGGCACGAGACTATACACCGATAAACATACTTAATACTTATTTACATAAATATTTAGAAAACTCCGCAGACTTAGGACCCGCGCTCATCGTACATATATCTGGGGACCTAGTGAAAAAGGGTATAAGTTGACTTAACTCGTAATAAAAAAGGATATTTGCCCGTACCGGGAATCGAACCCAGGGCCGCTCACTTCATAGGCAGGGCCACTATCGCTAAACGCGTTGTCAAATGTGGTGTTGAAGTACTTATTATTAAATATACAAACAGGGTGTTTGACAGACGGGTGTAGGAGTTTTAAAAGATGATAGTTGGGGTCATTCTGGACATATTTGATGACATTTACTGTTATGCAAAGTTGCACGTTACATCCAGTGACAAAAAATATTAAAGAAATATTTTTGAACATGAAATTATTGCGCTTAAAAGTTCAATAATTAATAATTTTGCATAGTGACGTTGGATTTAACGTATGAAATATGTCAAAATGTTAAAAATAAAGATTGTAAAAGGCTGCTTACATTTCATGTTGTACAGAGAAATGTTGAGATGATACACGAGGCAGATTTAAACAGAGCACACAGCCTGCGGGATATCAATTTGAAAGCAATCAAAAGATGTTTTCCTTTTGCCATAACTCCATTAAGGTATATCTACCTTGACAAATTCATCTTTGCTATATCACCTAAGTTACAAATAGGCCAAAATAGAACTTTTAAAACAGATATTTTTTACAAAATAGCGATCTCTTCCAGGCAACCTTCGACAGAGAAATCGGCAGGCGGTTTAAACCAATACATAAAATAACGATGACGACATTCGAAAACGTGACGTAGATTGAAACGTTCGTGCTCGAGCTACTGCAACAGGATAATTATCATTATGTAATAACTTGCTACGCCCGCTACGGCACGACGTAGCGACAAGCGCCGTCGTAGCAGGCGTAGCGTGTCGTAGCGCGATTGGACTTAATTTGCCAACCAAGTGCTAACCGTTTCACTAATTTGTTTCGTTGACTTTGACATGTGCTTACGAGAAATAAATGTGTTTCGCTTTAGAAATATAGGCCGAATATGCTATCGTTTTTAAACCTCGGCTTTTGTGTGGCATTTTATACTTGAAAGGAAGAACAGAAAATACCAAAATAGTTCATCAAGCGTTAACACAATTAAGTTCACATTTATAGTGCAGCAATAGTCCATTTTGACAAACCAGCAAATGTTACGACAGATTTATTTAAAACTTAAAAGAAAAGTTGATAGGAACAATAAATGGAGGAAAGAGGAAACTACTTCTCCAAGATGTAATGCGGGGAGATAAAAATCTTTTAAAACCTAGTAGAACATTGAAAAAGTACAGAAAGACCCGTAGTGTTGAGTTCTTCCTACTTTCCAAACTAGTAGTGAGAACCATTGTGAAATTTCTACATTAACCCTACTCTTATATTACTTCATATATCATAACATCACAATTACGAAAGAATCACAGCGACACATACAGTTGTATTCTTAACGAAACGAAAGATAATAAAATACAAGGATCCAAACCTTTGTGAAACGCAAACACAATTCTACGTGTTTATAAGCAATTCAGTCTAAGACAAACAGAGCATTAACCGTCTAGACGAACGGAACAATTATAAATTAAAACATGATTGTTAACATGCGGCGTGCGTGCGGTCGTCCTTACGGTTACAATATTCTTAGAATTTGTAAAACAAGGATGAAATATCCGAGCACGCTGTATAAGCTCGCTGAAAACGGTATGCTCGTGTACGTGAGACGAGATGAGGTAAGACGAGAACAGGGCTGAGATTCTACACGGTAAATCATTTTTTTACAAGCTCTTTACAACTTGCAATGTGTGTATGTATGATTCATGCTCGGGTCAAATCTTGCAAGGAAGATTTGAACTACTTCCCGGGGACCGATTAAGCTGAAATTTGTTATATCTATTATTTTTTCACACTTTGAAATGAATTTGCTTGAATTCTTAGTCCTATTTATCTAAAAGACCGATATTCAAAATTATTATAAAATTGGATTGTGTTTAGGGGTTGCACACTTCGACAGCTTTTTGAATCAATTTTTATGATTACGCAATTCACCGAAGCCACAACGAGTGGAAAAAATGGTGATGATGGTCGATATCATTAGTGTTTAACATAAGTTGACAGGAAGGTACATCCCCTTGAAATATGACATAGTCTTTTTTTACATTATAAAGAGTTAGGAAGTAAGCGAAGTCTGCGAAAAATATGTAATTTTTTAAACAAATACAAATGTGAAACACACTGGTCTGTATGTTCGTCTTTTCGTTAAGACGCAGAACTAGGAATATACCATAAATACATTAACTTACTAAAACTTGTAAATTAAATAACCCAACGTCCTAACAAGCTCACAAACGTGTCCAAGTTATGTGACTTAAAGTTAAAGGACTTCGAAAGTCAGGATTAAAACTTTAGCTCTTTCAACTTTTATTTTCGTATTAGTTGAAGAGAGAGCAAAACTTACACACCTTTAAAACACAGGTTTGTTAGCACATGAGTGTAGTTTATCAAGAAAACTTTTATTCAACTCCTCGAGGAGTCGCCTAAATTAAATCTTGAACTAATTAGAGAATCCCAAAAGTTTTTAATCAAAAACTTCTGTGATAATAACAACACTACAACTATAGGTACACGTGCAAAAGAAAAAGCAATTTAAAAAGTCCACGATAGCCACTGTTAGTCTCTTTCGCGCAACTATTTTAAAACATAAAACCAAGGAATATGGCGACAAGTTTCAAATTTCTTCTCGGAGCCAGAACAATTGTAAACGTCGTTCTCATCTTCCTAACAATCGTACTTCATTGTCTTCGACGCAACTTAAGCGCTATCTATAAGTGAAATCTGCAAATTTCTCGAACGCTCCCGAACTTTCTCGAACTGACAGCTTGAAAAGAATTAACGATCCTCGAAATGAGGCTGAATGCTGCCGGGAACTTTTTGACTAATTACTTCTATAGAAGCGTTGGCGATTGTAAACCTGATTCAACTCATTAAGAGCCAGGGTTTTTAACATCTATTAAAAAAGACCAGACTTTGAGATCTTAGCACGGAATTTGTTTATAATAAATGACATTGTTAGGAGTTAAGTTATTCCGGTAGTATTATAGCCTCCAACTTCAAAGAATTATTTCATGTACCGAGCCGAGATGAGAGATCTTTGATAAACCTTCTTTCATGATTGCTTTACTACTCGTATTCCGCCATTATCTATTTATTTGACATTTTGAGACAAACATTCTGCCTTTCAGATGCGAGAAAACTAAAAAATTCTAAGATTGAGTCGCATCAGAATTAAGGTATTTTAGGAATCAGACGTTTTGGGTCGAAGTCGTTATGAAAGTTCAGGTATTTTAAGATAGAGACAATTTGAAATTTGGGCGATTAGAAACCAATTTAAAAAACATTCACGATCTACGCAGACAATACTCACAAAGCAAATACCAAAACGGTTGACAACCGGGAGGAATTGTATCCATCTCTCCTCTTCTGCCGGCCTAAGTCAATAAGCAGTATCTCAAATTCAATGGCCAAAGCAGATTCAATCCTACCATGTTGGTAATAAGGTTGCATTTGCTACAGGAGTTTTGTCTCAGATTCTGCCATTTGTGTCAGCAGGGAAGTCATGCCCTCGCGTCTAAAAACGAACGAGAAAGTACTTATTTCAAACAAGCTTTGACCTCACCTATAGAATAAAAAAGTGCTTATCGTCAACGACATAAGGTGCAGATTGACATTTTTCATATAACACGAGGTAAGCTATAAACATCGGAAAACAATAAGTGTTTTTGTTTACTGTTATGGCGTTACGAAATTTGTTCCGTTACAGCGAATATCTCTGTCAGTAAATTTCATTGGCAATGCCAAAGGTCACAAATGTTTAAAATTGCATTTTTTCCTGGGCCTCTTCTCTATTGGATATAACCATATTGCCTTTTACATGTTATCATGTTTTTAACTCGGCCGCCATTACTGTTAAAGCGTCAAGTAAATAAGACCGATATTAAAACCATACGAGTACCATAACACAATACCTCAATACCAGCCCTCTATTTCACCCTCTGGACAATGACATGTGACAGGTGACAATTCGGTATACATTGCAAAGTTAACACGCTGACAAATGACTGGTTTTCATATAAGCTGCGCCATGTACACTGAAATGTCAACTATCACCTGTCGTAGTCAGGATGGTGAAAAAGAGGGCTGGGCTGATATTCTACATGGCAAAAACGTATCGCCTTTGACGTGTTTCCGTATTGTCAACGTTTTGAAAACTCTTTGGTATCAAGAGCAAAATTTCAAGTCAATTTAAAACTAGAAGTAGGTAATAACTGATAATTGGTTTGTAAGATCTTATAAATGGATTTAGCGAGAAAAAACGTGTTTCAGGATGATTCGGAAAAGCTAGCAGACGCCTCTTAACTAAACTGATATGATGTGGCCATTTGGCTTGGTCTTTTGAAATATTTTATATCAAATAAATATTTTTTTACAAAATTTAGGATTTCGTTTGTTACTGTCATGGCGAAAAATTTAGTCAGATAGAGAAGAACGAGTATAATTATAAACAATATGCAAACTCTATATTTGACACAGTAAAATGGCTAACATAGATGTATTGCTGTGTCTTCATAGAGAAATCGTAATTTCCCCGGGCTAGCTACTAAAGCTTACGTCAACTAATACATTTTCTTTGATTTCAGTAACTATTAACTTTCGCAAAATGCAACTTATCCAGGGCTGAGATTCTACACGGTAATAACGACATGTTTTTTGACGTGTTTCTGTATTGTCAACGTGTTTAATAACTCGTATGTACTTGACAGTAATAAAGGCCGAGTTATAAACATACTAGAAAACGTCAAACGCAATATTGTTTTAACGCAGTAGAATAGAGGCCCAGGGCTGGGATTCTACACGGTAATAACGATATCGTCTTTGCCGTGTTTTGATAACTCTTATGTCATTTACAATAATGGCGACTGTGACATAAACTATTCTAAAACACGTCAAACGCAATATTGTTTTAACGCAGTAGAATAGAGGCCCAGATCTGACTTTAAATCTGCCAAACCGGTTGAATCTATCCAATTAACCGCTCAGTACTTTAACCACTTAAACCTCAAACACTTCAGCCGGACATCCCGAACAACCGGCACCAGGTTTAAACCGGTACCAACCGGTTAAACGGTATATTAATCCGGTACTCGGTAATTCCACTCGGCCGTTCGAACGCTGTATGACTATCGGATTACGGGATTCTATCCAAATGGATCCATTCAGATGCACTTTCCTTTTATTCGAATTTCAAAAAGCGTAAGCCTTTTTATTGATCTTTATTAATATGTTAGTGTACGAGTATATACGCTTTATATATACTTTTCTATTGTTTCATTTTGTAATAAATAACCGATAGTGTGGACACACCGAAAGTTAACGTTTTTAAGTCCTAATTTTCGGGCTAAGCCCATTTCCGCATAAACGGCGTCAGGACTGCTTTAGACCGATCATATAAAAACATAACTTATATGCACACAAGCTTTTAACTATTGGCCACAGGAAAGACAACTTTTGTTTTTAAGAGCGTGTATGACCCAGATACTCGCGTTTTAACTGTCCCGGGGCAAAATAACCAAAGCACATTACTAAATACGTAAGTATCTTAACCCTTTATTGTAGTAAAACAAACAAGTTTATGAGGTGCTATATTATTTGATTAGTATGTACTTTATAAAATAATAACTCTAGAGATTAAGAAAAGTTGAAATATAAAATGTAAAGATATTTAATACCACCTTTTTTCTTTTGTTCGGTGTAAATAGGCTGTTTGTTACTTATTAACACTAAAATATGTTCGAACCTCATCTGATGCCTCAATTTATTTAACATTTTTTTATCGAATAACCTGGGCCTTTATTCTACTAGGTTAAAACGATATTACGTTTGACGTGTTTTAGAATTGTTTTTAACTTGGCTGTCATTACTGTCAAGTACATAAGAGTTATAAAACGTCTACAATTTGAATACACGTAAAAGCAATATCGTTTTTGCCGTGCAGAATGAGATTCTAGCTCGAAATAACTATCTTTTCATAAATATATAATACAACGCGTATGCTTTCAACCGTCGATGCTGTCGCTCCCATTCCATTGTTCTTGTTATAAAGGGTGTCCTATTTCAACGCAACATAAAGTCAACATACTTGAGATATTGAAAATATCAGATTTTCCTAACGAACAAGGTTTGACAACATACTTGTATTATAAAATAAATATTTTTATAAGCTTCACAATTACATACATACATACATAAAATCACGCCTTCATTCCCTGAGTGGGGTAGGCAGAGCTACAGAAATACAAATATCTCTAAAAAGACTTATTGATAATTCTGTAACCACATTTCGCACAACCAGGCCAAGAAGTTTACTAGTGTATTAGTGACAGGTTGCAAGCCCATCGCCTAACAGTACTACAAGGCCTTATTCCCTTAGTCG
The DNA here is from genome assembly GCA_949316455.1 of Acleris holmiana. NCBI lineage: Eukaryota > Metazoa > Arthropoda > Insecta > Lepidoptera > Tortricidae > Acleris > Acleris holmiana. Next base: position 14,102,267 of record OX438773.1, on the reverse strand, counting down.
CCTCTTACGACATCCACAGGAAGACATGGAGTGGCACTATTCTAACCCAGCAACCACAAGGGGTCACAATTAATTGACATTAATTTAGATTAGGTTAGGTTCCTACAAACATACCTACTGAAAGTCGGTGAGGATATTTTGATGAGAGCGACGTCCTTAATTATAAATAAATAAAGAGATAATCTCACACGAATTGATCTAGTCCCAAATTAAGCTCTAGGATTGTACTTATGGGTACTAGACAACGATAAACTTACTTATGAAGAGAAACACATAGAAATCATCCAAGACAGTTTAAAAGGGTGTCAGTAAATTTCTTTGAGATCAGCAACGCATTGGTGACGTACGTACCATTATACACCGTGTTTTTTTTTATTTACGATAACTTTAAGGGCACGTTCTTCAAGTCAAATTAAGCTAATTTCCCGAAGACAGACATATGATAACTCGTACGGTTATAAAGATATTCAATTATTAAAATAATCAGTTAATCACGTTAAACTAATGTAAAAGGCTCTTAATTGATACCTAACAATTTTCTTTTAATTACCTATTATGAGTAAAGAGTTTTCAATTGTTAGGTCGTGCACCTGTCAAGTGTTATCTTTACTTGTGTGTGTGTATGTCACGCTGACTTGACGTATTTGACACTAACTATGAGTTAACTCTAAAGACCCTTTTAGAATGATTGAAGACAACATTTAATTACTTTGTTCTAAACATTTTTTTTATTTTTTTGCAATATTTTAAAATCTAATGTACCACGTAGTTTCTATACGTGTACCTAACAATATGCCGAAGTTATCGTAAATCAAAAAAAACACGGTGTATATAAAAACGGCAAAAAAATCATTTCTGCCCCCATGGGAGCACCCCTTATATTCGTTTTATTTTAATTTAATTATTTATTTTTAAAGTGAATATACAGGGTAATTTTTTTATAGGTGCACAAATTTCAATATTTGCTTCGCTATTGTTAATCAATAACACATGTTGTGTTATTTTAACTCTAGCTAAAAAAATATTAGAGATATTGCCGATTCAATGATTCCACTAACTTAACGATATTCATGGACCCTCTAATGCAGGGGTGCGAGGAGAGGGGAATGTTGTTAAGTAAGTTAATAAATAAAATTTCAAATTTAGAATATCAGTAGGATAGGAGCTTGTTGTCTGATAAGCTGTATATGAAATTTCAAATTTCGAATACAGTGTATCGCATACCTACAGCTTGACAACCCATGTCATCATTTCTAGTGTGACTTTGTGTCCACACGAGAAGGTAAAAGAGAGATACTTTGAAACAAAAAAAAAAAAACTCGATTTATTGTCGTAATACAACGTGTTACAAAATAATCCGTAAAAAATAAATTACGAAAGTAGTGTCAACCCTAGTATACTGTATACCAAACATACTGAACTGACGTTATTTAATAAGGGTTGACACTACTTTTGTAATTTCTTTTTTACGGATTTATTTGTAACACGTTGTAAATTATATTAACGATACAAAATCATATGTTAAAAAATGTGTACTGATAAAAAAATTACCCTGTATAACTAAATATTCTGTGAATATTTCGAGCGTCTAAAACGAGCAAAAAGTCGCTCTCATCCATCAATCACTGAAATTATTACACAGGATCTTTTTTGGACAGAATAATTGATAGTTCCTGAAGGAATTTAAGGCATGCTTGGAATAGAATAAAAACCTTTTCCTTGTCACATGAACGTCAAACGAACGGTTAGAAAGAGTACAATAATACTAATTGAAACTCCCAATTTGTTAACATCTACATTACCGACACACAAGTTCACACAAGATAACAAGTCTCGAACGTTTGTTAGATCGGAATTAGTATGGTAATGTAAACAGCCACCCCTAGCGGCGGCAACGAAACATTGACACCAAACAAATTGACAACGCAAACGTGTTCAAGATCTTCGTTAAGACAAAAACGTTAAATTGTTTCTTGTTTCGCTTTGTTTGATGCAAATAAACAAAGATATGCGTTTTATATAGGCAAACGCTTTAACCTTGCGATTGCAGACGTGAGTGTTAGCTTTTGTAGCCTTTCGTTTTTAGTTTGTCCGCATACATTGTAATGGTTGACTACAAACAAGAATAAGACCACGCAAAATTAAGGGGTTACAAGCACAGAGGACGAACAATAGATTATCGACTCTACCGCTATAGACGGTAGATTACAAATGCATTCAAAGATGAACGGCGTTAACAACGCTTTCGGCATGATACTGCTAGTTGAAATGTAATTTTTCTTTAAAACGTTTGTATCTGATAGAGTGGTAGAGTTGGTAATCCGTAAAAAATTAAGTTAGTGGCAGTCTCTTTTTACTAAGCACGCGTCGTAACACGATAGCTTTGTTTTAATACAATATATAGGGTTAGCTGGAAGAGATCCCTTAAAGGGATAAGTTCGCCTTTGTACATTATTTTCTGGTATCTTCATTGTATTTTTTCTGTTTTATTTTGTACAATAAAGTGTTTACATACATACATACATACATATATTGTTTTCTTTACAAATGGATGACAATCTCAAGTGAAATGCAGTTGGTACAATATCACACAAGAACTGTGATGATTTTACCACAACAAACAAAAACGCTAAAACTAAGTGCAAGTAATTGGAACCTTAAAATATTAAAAAAATCAAGAACGCCATTATGTACACAAAGTCATTGCTATAAGTACGTATTATTATTATTGACGACACGTTAGCCTAGTTGGTAGTGACCCTGCCTACGAACTAGCAGTCCCGGGTTCAAATGCCGGTAAGGGCAGATATTTGTGTGATGAGCACGAGTATTTATTCCTGAGTCTTGGATGTTTTCTATGTATTTAAGTATATATTTCTCTATATAAGTAAGTTTATCATTGTCTAGTACCCACAGTACAAACCTAGAGCTTAGTTTGGGACTAGGTCAATTTGTGTGACATTGTCCTGTGATATTTATTTATTTATTTATTTATTATTATAGTCTTAAATAGATCAGCCAAAATAAACATTTAACAAAATAACAGATCACAACCCGCTTTTTGGCACCCATTTAAACTTATTTCCCATTTATTGTACAGTCAAGGGCAAAAATATGTATACACTTTAGTACCTTGCGCTTTAATCGCTGTCACAATTTCATATGACAGCTTAAACATGACGTTAAATAGACAAGGTACTAAAGTGTATATATACATATTTTTGCCCTTGACTGTACCTATTTTAAATTCACGATATCCCCAATATGTCATTATTCACATGTTTCATCGTCAATTTTCCTGGTGCGGGCGCCCCGTCGTGGATTAAAAACACTGTACCTAAAGACAACGTTCAAATGACCGTAATAAACTGGCAGCCTTCTCTTTAATGCGATCTTCGTTTATTAAACTCTGTACAGCTTATAAATGACTAATCCCATTCGGTATACCCGCGAACACAAGTTGCTAACAAACTTAGCACAATACGGCAAGTTAAATGACACGAAACTTGAGCTGAAAGGTATACTTAATGGAACCGTATTGAGTTTCTTCGTGCATTGTACAGTTGTTGAATGAAGTTTGTGCATTCGCAGGTAATTCCTGAAGCACTAATGAAACGGTTTCAACCGCCTGATAGAGTGTGTAACTTACCGCCTGTTTCACAATCGTCAAACAAAGCATATCTGTCAAATAAATTAACCCCTTTCCTTTTATTACATTTGAAAATAGACAAATGAATATGGCTATCTTTATTTGACAGATAAATTGACTTGTCGATTGTGAAACAGGCCCTAAATCTAGTGTTTTATGAAATAAAATGTTCGAGTAATAAATATCAAGAAATAAAAAGTATAGTAAAGTGTGTAGCGTCTTATGTACGTATGTAAACACTGTATTGTACTAAAACAATGAAATTAAACCAATAATATTCTTCTCACTTGCTTCAGTAGTATAAAATAAATCGAAACTAACATGGGTTATTTATAAGGGACATGGCAAAAAAGTATTTTATCCGATTTGTATGGTTTTTCTATGAAAGTAATTTAAATTCAAATAATACTTTGTTAAACACAATTTAGGTTACCATACACAGAATGAGGTTACCGTATTTCCTGTGGACACACCGAAAGTTAACGTATTACGAAAGGCCTAATTTCCTGGCTAAGCCACTTTGCTTGTGTTAAATTTAATATTAGTAATGTTTACAAATACAAACGAAGAAACGCCACACAGAAGCTGTTTGGTATTGCTATCTTTTATGTAACTCCATTTTGTTTTTACCTTTTTTTCTACAATAAAAGAAACTCAGCGACACAGAAAAGCTGTTTACAATACTTCGAAGACAATGTTGACTTTATCCTGCGCAAATATGATATTCCATGATTTAGTCAACCTCTTTCAAAGTCTGCTTTTATATTGAAAATGCTGTGTCCCTAATATTTAAACAAAGGTAAAGTCTTATCACAATGCTTGAAGATAAATTTGATTCTATTTTCTTCACATTAACAATTTATTACTGTTGATTCGACGAGTCGCGCTTTTACATTGTGAAAGTTTTTCAAAGTGAACACGTGTGATTAAAAGCTTTGTGGCAATTAATTTATCGCGTCTACCACTCTAGCATAAGTTTATAGAAAGCGGCAATGTTTTTCAAGTCTGTATGAAGAAAGACAATAGCCCGTGTTTAGCCCGTGTGGTTGCCGGGTTAGAATAGTGCCACTCCATGTCTTCCCGTGGATGTCGTAAGAAGCGACTAAGGGAATAAGGGCTTGTAGTGCTGTTAGGCGATGGGCTTGCAACCTGTCACTAATACACTGGTAAACATCTTAGCCTACTTCTGCAAAATGTGGTTACAGAATTATCAACAAGTCTTTTTAGATTTGTTGGTATTTCTGTAGCTCTGCCTACCCCACTCTGGGAATTAAGGCGTGATGTTATGTATGTATTTATGGCTGTATCACTTTCCCGACGATAAACGCTCCATTTCTCAGAGGTTTTTACAGCCACATCCTAGCCCGACGACTTCTAGCGCCCTGTCGAATTGCACATAACACTTTAAAAATAATTCCACTATATTTAAATTTATAAACATCACCATTGTGTATAAAACTCATGTTTTTGTACATTTTGAAGCAATTTTTCAACATCGACTATTTTTGTTTTTCTTTTCTTTGAATCAACGTAAGAATTTTTCTTTCGACAGTGTGATCAATAAACTCCTTTGGTACATAAGAAAACGTCTCAAAAATGTTTCTATAATTGAAATATTATGAAATGTGACATCGTCGTCGTGAAAACTATAGCAGCGCATAATTCCCCAATTATGATTCATTCTAATCCTTACTTCGGCTGCAATAAGTTAACCAGCTAAACTCTGCAAGAAGTATAGTAGCTAAACTCTACAAGAAGTGAAGTAGCTAAATTCTGCGAGAAGGGAAGTAGCTAAACTATGCGAGAAGTGAACTCGATGAAGTCTTTTAGTATTTGAAAAAACCTTCCCACATAGAGCCTCAGGTCTCGTTTGGGCCTGAAGTCCGCCTGCCTTCCCGATCTCTTCGATGCTGCAGGGTTTGAGCTAGCCTCAATCCCTCCACCTACACGGCATCCGTCACAGTGTCTACAGGCACTCCTGGTTTCCCACCTCCAAGCTTCATTCCGACTCGAAGGGTCTCCTCATCGATACCCCGTGCTTCGCCCCATCTCCTCTACGGTTCTTCGTACCTACTTCTCCGGTCCTACCCACACTCTTCTTCTCATTATTTAATCTATTTATAATTCATTTTTTCATAAAGATTTGTATTTTTTTAGAAAACGCTTTTAAATACTTAACCCCTCTAATGAACTTTTTATTCACTTTTGTTTTTATTAAATTGTCGCTACACGACATTATAGAAACAGAGAAATCTGTCAGCATTCTTTCATCACACTGCAAAAGAAGATTTAACCTTGGATGCAAATTATAAAATCACACAATCGATCTAACGAGGTGCGTGGCCTCAGTCTTATATTATTCTTGGCAGCGGTTACATTCCAGTTTTAATTAGTAAAGGAGTTTTAATAACAACTTACTCACCGTTTCAACTGTCTGTAACGAACAGAATCACTATTCGACACTGTCTCAATATGAGAAGCCGTGAAAACTGAAAACACATCTCTTTAATTTGAACTTATTAGTTAACTTGAGCACCAATTTTTTTGCCAATTTTACGCCGTTTTTTTTTTTGGCATTGAGAAGGCAAACGAGCACACAGGCCACCTGATGGTAATTGGAGACTGTGAACCATAGACATTCGCATTCACAAGACTACAATCTTAAGACTGCAAATGCGTTGCCAACCCTGAGGACTAAGATGGAATGCCTATATGCTAGTTATTTCACCGGCTGTCTTATCCCCAAACCGGAACACAACAATGCGAACACTACTGTTTGGCGATAGGTTATCGGATAAGATGGTGGTAGCGATCCGGACGGACCCTGCACAAGGTCCTACCACCCGCAAAACCGCAAAAATGGAACCGCTTTCATAATTTATGGGTTAACTAGACATATCTCATAGATAACTAGTTGTTGAATATAAAATGCTATAAAAGCAAATGATAAAGCCGTAAAAAAATCTGTGTAGCTAATCCGAGTTACTTTGGTAGAACCCCTCAACTTTTAGGTTCTACATATACCTCGTATAACTTTGCCGCTCTGAAATAAATGTATTTAACTAACCTAACCTAACCTATCACCATGTATATAGAACATTTTAAATGACTTTGTATCAAATCAGTGTAGACTTGATATGGTGTGCAACGACCTCGGCCTATTGTTTACGGCTTAAAGCTGGATTCTCAATGGTCATAATTGCGAGCGATAATATAGTAACTATAAATCGCGCGCAAATGTTCATTGTGTTGATAAAAGAGTATTATGATTATCGCCTGGCAGATTGAGTTGAATATGAATGATCGCATGGAGACTTACGTAAACGTCTAATTTTATTCTTCATCCTTTGTCATACCTCGGTTGACTAGTTTTATCCTTTAAAATATGTATTTTTTAGGCATGCGCGACTGACTTTCAACTTAACTAAACATGTATTTAATTTAGTTTGACACCAGTTTATTTATTCGATCGATGCAATCCGTGAAACGAAACTCCCTTTACATTCCATACGTTGATATTACTAAACCGCGATGAGTTTACACTTGCAATAGCTGTCAGTTCATATGAACTTAGACGTATTTATATGACAAAACTGTCACCGCCAAGACTATTCTAATCGCGGTTTGATAATACCATCGATGGCCAAATGCACCGCGCACGCTCATTGGTGTCAAATCAAAAAGGGTGCCTTTCCCCGGCTTGCATACTTCCGTCCCTTTTCACAAATCCCTCCCACAGATTGCAGGAAAGAGAAAGGAAAGATGTTACGCATCAAGTATGAACTCTTCAAAATTATGAAGTGCAAGTGTACCCCTTTTTCACAATGTCAAATATAGGCCCAATCAAATTTCGTCCTGCATATTCAGAGCCATTAACTGATTGTATTTCACAATCTAGACCCAACTCGAGGGACAGCGGCAAATTATCGTAACCGTTATACTTAAGTACCAAAAATATACAAGAGCGGTTTATATTGGCGCTGCCATCGGAAAACCTAATGAAATTAGTACGTGCCAACATTAGTTCCAGTTTTAGCCACGTCGCCAGTTTACTCTGTAAACCAGTATTCGTAAACAGTCGCCATTTTCATTACCATTCGCCGAGTAACCCGTTTTACGTATTCGCTGAAACACCTTTACATATCAGCTTCGTAAGCTGAATTGAGTGTGCTGAAAATTGAACCGTGTGCACGTGAGCAGAAAATTGAGGTTTTCAATTAAGGGTTAACAAAACGGGGCGAGGGGAGACTAATCAAGGTCATCTCTTGATGACCTGTTGCCTGGGACGGGATCGAATCGGGTTTCGGCCGCGAACGTGTCAAGGGCTTTGTGGTTGTATTAGGTATAAAGGTGGGATTGGGTCCGAAACTCGGAATTATGCACGCCTGTAAATATTATTACGTTGATTTGCCTGGGGAAATTTCGCTGTTTCGTTCACAGGGAGTGAACGTATGATATATTGGCAGTTTTAAATTCAATTTACATTCAGCAGCTACGATTATTAAAAACAAAATGTAGCAAAACTTAGTACGATTAAATCAGAAGGTTACATAATAGTAAAACTGAACTTGTTTTCTGGATTAAAGGGATACTGGATTTACACAAAACAAACCCATATTTCTCATGCATGTAGTCATATATGTATACGGGATAAAAAAAAAAGAGGCAAGATCATAGACGCACATAACTAAACCATTATTTCTAGAAGAATATACAGGTTTTTAATCCGCGATTCTGTCCTGATTTATCGCGGTTCCTTCTGTAACAGTCCTATTTTATGGAATAAATATACCCAATGTCAGTCTCCGTCCTATAAACAATCTTTCTAACAAATTTCGGATCGTTCGGTTGAGGCGTTGAACCATAGAGACGGAACAAACCACTAAGCGCCAGTATTAGTATTACTTACACTTCACCAACTGCAGTACCAGAATGAATTATTTTTTCTCCATCATGCTCGGAAAGAACCGTTATCCGATTTAAACACAAGGACGGAAAATGCCTCAATTTACTTCTAGGAGTAAAAAAACCATATGAAAACACTTTCCGTCCATGTCCATATTTAATTTAAAAACTATCTATATTGCCTGTAAAATCAAATTGACCATGAAAAAAATTCCATACACCCAATTTAATAAAAGGTGGCGACGCTGGGGCGGCGGTGCGGCGGCTCGCGGTGCGGATGCGGGCGGCGAGTCATTGTGAATTCTCAATACCTTCTTGTAGTTTTCAAAAGGAGATTCTCTTTCAATTCGTCGATATTTTTTTATAAATACTTCTTCTTCTTTCTTATTATGCATTTGGATCATTTCCCCGCATTTATTGAGAAAAGCATTATATATGCATCGGCGGAAATGGGATTGCCTGACTCGTATTTTAGCAGGCCTCGCTATTGCTCGGCCTGCCAACCACCTCGTCAGGCAATCCCTTACTTTCCGCGCCTAGGCAAATGTACTATTTTTCTCGGGCCATCTTGTTCTATTTAACTGTAGATCAAATTATTTCAAAGAAGTCTAGAAATAGCATAAATTGCGCATTTCATTTTTTAGTACCGGGAAGAACGAGCGACTTCCTGAAGATGAACTTGACTTCGTAAACCCCTTTATTGCAAAATTCATCGCACTTGTAAGAGACGTTTTCGAGAAAGTGATTCTAGCTTCTCGTTATACCCTCGAAAAATTTTAAATTATCCGGTATGAAAAGCATTTGTGTTAATCCAAGGTATAAGCTATCTCCAGTCCAAATTTCATCCAAATCCATGCAGCCGTTGCAGCGTGAATGGGTGACAAACTAACACACAAACTTGCGCATTTATAATATTAGTGGGATATATATAAATGTTTCTTTTTTCTTTCTTATTTGTATAAGAGAGCCAGGCAACATATTACAAATTTTGAATACAACTTACATCCGTATGTTAAATAATATTTTTTCTATAAAAATCTTTTAATTTGTATGAAAACATTCTTCATAGACAACGTCGCGAAAACAATTAAACTGAAGTAAATGCCGAGCATCCGAACCCCGTTCCACTCCAGGCTCGGAATTGATGAATAATGTCATATCGGAGCCAGGCCAAGGTCGGGGTCGTGAGTCCACTACATCTCGAGGCCACTTGCAAATACCAGTAACCTGGGCTGAGATTCTACACGGTAAATACGATATTGCGTTTGACGTGTTTCCGCATTGTCAACGTTTTGAAAACTGTCATTTATTTGACAGACTTGTCAAACGCAATATCGTTTAAACTCAGTAGAATAAAGGCCGAGAAAGGTACTTTATGAATACGGATGCTGTTTTGGTTGCTAGTTCGATAGAGTTCTCAACTTCATGGAAAAATATTGGTATAATATATGTAGAGTAAGAGAATAAACAATTTTGTCTAATCGTATTTAATATGAGGATAAGGGAATATCTTTTAACAGCTGCTAAATTTCCTTCAGTTATAGACGTTACAGAAAATAAATATCATGGTTCCACAGCTAATCCGTTGAATCAATTTTAATGAAATTTGGTATGGAGATAAAGTCCCCGGGGAAGGAAACTTTTTAACTACACCCAGGAGCAATGGAAACGGGTCACTTTCTATGGAAATTCTATACTAAGCGACCCGTTTTCATTGCTCTTGACTATAGCTATGAGCCGAAAACGGCCAGAAGATGGTGATAATGTAGGTTGTTGCCATGAACTGCATTGCAGTGGCTCTATTCTACTCGCTAAAACCATATTGCTTCTTTAAAATAGATCTTAATTACTTGATATTAATGGCGGCTGAGTTAACAACACAATAAGATAACATGTCAAAAGCTATATGATTTTCCAAGAAGAATTGACCGGGAATATAGTCAGATCGAAGAGTAGCCGGGCATTTACCAAAAAAAGCACCTATAGTTAAGGACTAAAATTAACAACGATAACTTTCCCATTACGTCAAGAAAATGAACTATAACTGCTTTAAGAGAAATAATGGCATCTCAGACAAAACTCCCGTAGCAAGTTCAACCATATTACTAACAGGTGAGATTTGAATCTGCTATGCTTAATTAATTTGGCTTATAAGGGCAGTATAATAAAAATATGACTATGAATTCTCGTGACGTAATGGAAAAAATACCGTTGTTAATTTTTGTCCTTAACTATAGGTATTTTTTTTGGAAAACGATCAGCCACTTATTTATGTAACAGATTTTATGGATGTTACGTATTTACCTATCTCATGTGTGTGTCAAGGTATTCATTCATTACCGTAAGTGGTTCTATTGAATAAGCGACTTATTTGCGACACAGAAAGCCTCTAACCGATTACTATTGAATAACAAGTACAGGGTATGTAAATGAGCCAATTTAAGTAATTTGCCTAAAGCCCCCAAATTTTGGGATAATCCCCAGCAGTATGTCTATCAGTATGCACGATCTCCCTTAGGGCATTTCCCTTGTGATGAGGTTTAGTATGTGTGGAACTTACCCTTAGTTGCACAAATCTTTTAACTAACGAGCTTTTGAAAATAATATAATGTAGACGAGAACAATTATTTTGTCACTTCTCACGCTCAAAAAGTGTATTATATTAGGTTTACCGAGCGGGACTAAAGTAGTACATATTCTCTTGGGAAATTGTTAATATTTAAAACATTTAAAAAAATTAATTTGACCAATCAAAATACTTCACACCATATTAGATCTACCAATCACAACACACATCGAGTGTCAATCGGAACGTTGGGTTCCTTTTTGGTGCGTATACTGTTTAACAAATTTTACTGTTTAAAAAACTTTGTATTTGGTATCAACCAACCAGAATACAACATATACTCGTATAGGTATGAAAATCTACCACTCAGTAAACAGAATTCATTTCTCAAAACATTAGGTGTTTTTTAGTCCCTGTTTCACAATTATTAAATCGATTGTTTTGAATACACGGTCACTTGCGCTTATTCGCGGTGTCTATATTTTGTATCTGTGTCCTCGCTTTGCTCGGGAAAGTAACCATCTCGTAATACTTAGGCTTATTTTAGACCCTAGTTATATAATCTACTATTATTTACAAATATCCGTCTATCCTGGCGAATTTTTTTTTCTCTCATACAAACCTACACAAAAAACTATACAATTTTGTGCCGTCGTTTGGAAGTTATGCGCATACATACATTTCAGCGATCCATTTTTATTTATACAGAAGTTGGATAAAGACAGGCTTTTAGGGTGAAGTACAGGCTGTCATAAAAACAGTTAAAGGGAGAATATTGCTAATAAGTCTTGTAGGCGCTCTTAACACAAATAATTAATTCTAAACATAAAGTAAGACTCAGATATATTAAAGAGATCACAGCGGGTTACTAACGTAAATAATCCTATGCTATCCTACTAATATTATAAATTTAAAAGTTTGGATAGATGAATGTTTGTTACTCAATCACGCCAGAATGCCTGAACGGATCTGGATGAAATTTGGCACAGGGATAGATTATTCATTGTAGACTGGAATAGCATAAAGGCTACTATTTATCCGGAAAAAATGGACAGTTCCCAAGGAAACAGCGATAAACGACTTCTAGTAAACTCTCTCTTCTAGTAACCAACTCTTCTAGTAAAAATGCTAGTGTAGAATATCGCTCACATTCGAAGCTATATTTACGCGAGTATAATGGGAAATTCATAAAATGTCGGAATCCACTTGAGAATATCCACTAGAGATACCGATTTTTTTTTAATTCCTACTATCGTTCCAAACAAACCGTAAATGTAGTCCTATATTATTATGAATAAATTACTAATCCATTTTTTTTATTTTCATCATTTATAGATATTAGAACGGCGGCTCATATATTTTATTTGGCTATCATGGTTAAATGCAACCTCTGATCAAAGCAGTCAAATATAGCAAAAATCACAACTATTCAATGTACAGTCAAGGAATTTGATTCGCGTACCATCTTAAGTCTAAATTGCTGATGACAATCGATGATACTAAGGGTTATCTTTCTTTGCAACGCTAACATGACGTTTGTGCCGCAGTATGACATGTTTATTTACCGAGCTTTTCCGAGCTCACGTCACAGTGTGACATCTTTCGAAAATTTGGCATGGCATATGACAAAGACAGTAGTAGCATTTCTTTCTTACCACAATCGAATATAGCCGACTTTGTCCGATTAGCTGTTACTACCAGCAACGGATAAATAGGTTAACCATGACGTCCATGACGAACGTTATTGGCTGTTGCTATGGGTGATTTCACAATATTAGCTAACGCTTCTGACATGTTGTCGTATTGTCAACGTTACGGTAGCTCTTATCACTTGACAGTCCCTCGACGTTTGCTGTATAACAACGTCAACAATTTTGGACTAGCCTCAGAACTTTCCCGTAATAAATTGACGTTTGACAACTTAATAAATATTTAATGACCAATAATACTAAAAAGCTATAGGCTATACATATGTATAGTAAAAATCAGAATTTTTATTCATAACGTTTAATATCTAGTATAAGCACCTCCACTTTCAGACACAGCTAGGAGGCGGGCCGGCATTGATTCTACTATCTTACTACAAATGTCTGAATGACGCAACGATTCCCATTCTTCGTGACAATGTTCTTCCAAGGCTTGTTTCGTTCTTTCTTGCCCATTTTCCCACCTTTGCACCATGATGCCCCATATATTTTCTATGGGATTTAAATCGGGAGATTTACTGGGCCAAGGAATTTCAATTATGTCGGGATGTTGGCGAAACCAATTTTTGGTGACCCTTGCCTTATGAGTTGGACAATTATCGTGAACGAAGTGTATATTCGGAACTTCTTCCTGTGGATAAACGCATCGCACAGTAGGAAAGATGATTGTATCCATTGCCTCTACATAATCTATAGCTTTAGCTCGCGAAGGCAACTGGGCAAGCTCGCCGACACCCGCAGAAGATATCCACCCCCACATATTTACACTTATACGGCCTGGCGCTCGGTTTGGGACTACATGTTCTTCTGCATACCGCGTCCTGTCATATCTCCATAAACTCAAACGTCCGTCTTGGGAAGAACGAAAGGTTTTTTCATCTGTGAATATCACAGTGCTCCAGTCAAAATTTTGGTATCTGCGTGCAAAATTAGCTCTTGCAGTTTTGTTTGCTTCAGTCAATGCGACTTTTTTCGCGTATCGCCTATGGTGAATACCGATACTCGAACTGTGCGTAAGCCAACGTCAAACCGATCAGCAAAATATCTAGTTGGCGTGAAAGGATGTTCTTCATAACGTTGCCGAATCTCCATAATTTGTTCAGCCGTCAGTCGCTGTGAACCGTGGTTAAAACGGCGACGGTCTTCTGTATGGCCTTCTTCTCCGTATCGAGTGATCCATAGTCTTACAGTTGTTCGGGATATATTTAATGACCGAGCTATATTGTGAATGCTGCGTCCCTGCTCATGCAATGTAATTATTTGGCTTCTTCGTTCTGCATAGTTTACTCGATGCATTTTCAAAGTTTTACATTTAAATTTGACTATGTCACCAATTTGATGTCTCGGAAGATTTTTTTTTTCTATTTAAAATACGAAACTACAAATAGGTTCTTATTCAGAGTAGACAGATCGAGAACGTGAAATAAATCTAGTGGTGCATATCTAAGGTTAAAGTTTGCAGATCTTTCACCCAAACATGCGTCATTTTAATTATGCAAAACACTTTTGCTTGCTGAAGCGAAAATAAACATTAAGCAAGTCTATCTTTCAAGCAATAAATCAGCAAAACGGTACGCGAATCAAATTCCTTGACTGTACATACAAGAACAAGCTTTGCTCCTTGGGTATAAACACTAATAAATAATCATATTAAACATACTACTATCAAAAGTTTACATTTAATCCGCAATTTAAAAAAAAACAAGCATTTAATAACACGTTTCAAATAATAATGCTATATAATTACTTCCGACAAAGTTACCAGGAAAATGTTCCGCAGGATAGATCGCTCACCTGAAAATAAAAAAAAAACGTAATTAAATTCACGGTTACGAGAACTTTAAAGCAAGGCTGACTTAAGCAATTAGGAAAGAGGGAATCAACTGATTGTGTAGTTAAACAACTTAACAGAAGAGAGGGGAGGGGCATCACTAGTGCTTCCGTAGTACTCTTCACCTAACCTTTGAGGTTGGTAAATACAAGGGTGCTATTCGAAGTAAAATTGGCAACATAACCAAAAAAATTCAATTAAAATCTGACGCCGTGTAGTTGCCGGGTTAAAATAGTGCCACTCCATGTCTTCCTGTGGATGTCGTGAGAGGCGATTAAGGGAATAAAGGCTTGTAGTACAGTTAGGCGATGGGCTTGCAACCTGTCACTAATACACTGGTAAACATCATAGCCTAACTGTGCAAAATTTGCTTATAGAATTATCAACAAGTGTAGAGTTGTTGGTATTCTGTAGCTCTGCCTACCCCACTCTGGGAATGAAGGCGTGACGTTATGTTATACCTCCATTTGTCACTCTTTTTTACCAAGTTTTGGCCCCCGGATACCCATCACTTTGGCTCTATTACACTTTTTAAGGTTTTAATTTGGCATTTGTTTGATAAGTGTGGTGCGTTGCTATGGGTGGAAGCATACAAATTGATGGTGATGATGGACACTGACATTAAATCTCGTAAAGACACCAAAATGTGACTTTGTTTTTTTTTTCAATTCATTGCTCTATAAACTGCAACCAAAATCCACATTGAAGTTGATCCGTAACAATAAGTATTACATAAAAACGAAAGCCAATGCCTAACAAAATATACAGACGATAGGAAAATACAACACACACGTATGAAAATCGCTACGAAAAAATGTAGAATACTGGTTTTACTCCTAATTGAGTTATAATCCTAGCTAAAATCACTTCAGCCTTTACCTCTCGAAGCAAAGTTTCTTAGTTACTAAATTAGATTTAGTCAAAATGCAAGGTCATGGCAACACAAGGTCACATTTCCCCCACTTAAAACCCTATTACACTAATGCGAAAGTGCCCAAAATCCGAAATAAAATGAAAGACGAAGGTACGCGACTCATTAAATATTGATTTACCCAAATGCCAAAGGTCCGCCTTGTTTTTGCATTTGGCAGTGGATTTTATAAATTGAAGTACTTTTAGTCAGTTATTTTTGTTTGAGCTACTTTATTTTTATATATACATATATATTATTATATCAAAGTGTCAAATGATAATATTAATATTTAATAAATAATTTATTAAAAAAACATGCAGTTGCAAACCATGAGATCACTTATCGTTCATGTCATGTATGTGTAGGTAAATTAATTAAATTTGGTGACACGACATTTAAAATACGCTTTAAATTAAATACAAATTCTAAAAACATTCTTAGAAAAACGTCCTGTATAAAGTATCCAATGAAAAAATACCACTGAGAACTCACCTAAAAACGGCTGCTAAAATAGCAACACTAGATTTAAAGAATAAGAAGGATTGAAAGTGCTCAAGCGAAGTGTCCATTCACGGACCGCGCCATTCCTAAAGATCCCCTCTTTACGCCATTTTATGACGTTTCGAACATCTGACTGCCATTTGGACATATGAGATGGACCTTTATATCACCGACAAGGGCCGAAGGGTCTGGCACTTTATGTGAAACTATAGTTTAATCAATGAGGCTTTGTTTTGTCTACGGCGTAACCGAATGTTTAGTAATCATAAAAAAAGGTTTACTTTAGACACATGATTCGTATAATCTAGATTAATTGATGTATAGAAGAAGAGTCTTATCCCATCAAAAACATAACTTGTAAAAAAACCAAGTCTCGCAACTCAGTTCTTCTACCGTAAAAAGTTGTGAGATCCATGTATTACCAAGTCGGTTAATTTATTCAGTCCCTACTTAACCCATTCACCGCCATGCTATACTCGTAGCGCTATGCCGTAGTCCATAGCAGCTTAAACTCCGTATGTAGCGAAAAACATTCATAGCGCTCTGACGCATACGTGTTGTGATTGGCGCTGAATGGGTTAAGGGTCCTTCTGTCTTAAGTTATTACGTAATTTACTAACCTAACAACATCTTATAGTGACTATATCAATATTAAAAATCTATCATGTTTTAAATAAATAGATTGACTTGGCAATCGCACTAAACAATCTAATTTAATATAATATGTAATACTTGTGAGAAACAATGTGTTTTCAAGCGAAATTTGAAATTTGAAATATACCGTGTTTATACAATGCCTATCTCGTTACTAAAAATGCAGGCTTCTAGATCTATTCACAACGAAGTTATAGGGGGGTCGAAAATGGCCTGAACTGCTTCGAGAAAAGGATGGTACGGCCGTGCCGCTTTTTTGCTCGACTTGGCGGGGGCACTGCCGTGCCCCCAGATACTTCACAGTAACAAATATGTATACATTATGCAAGCAACTAAAATCTACCGTTTTTGATTGGTAATTCGATTGAATTTTAACGTTTGCGTTGCGAGTCGCTTCGCCAGTCTAGATTTTTTAATTGGATTAATGTTGCTGTTATGTCGCTTGAAGATAAAGTTTCCCGGTCGGCGTATTTGTTGCATCAGCTCCTTCGTTTCTGTCCTACATACTAAATGAGAAATTTTACTCGAGTATTTTCCTTTCGTTTTGTTTGGTTAACGAACGACATCGTATCAAAAGGAATACGTTTTTGTAAACAGAAAATCGCTGCCCCGAGGGTAGTACTTTATGAATAGGTAAGCGAGCTCAATTTTTACTCAACCATCATTCGTCCGGGTAAATTTTTAGGTAACAGTAAACAACAAAATTTTATATTAATTTCCCGGCCGCAGCTCCGCAAATGCTTTTAAAATCACCTGGCTCTCTCATAAAAATGTAAATTACATTCTCTTTGGTGCGCAGAAACATCACAAAGGGTGCGTTTTATAAAGCTACTGTTTGCTGAATTACACGGCATAAACCATTTGCCATCTTAATGATTCCGATTAGGGAAATCTAGAGAAATCTTCCGTCTGCTGTTATTATTGTCGGTCGGTTAGTTGTCTTTATTTAAGCAGTTTACTTTAAAAATAAACGTTATGATAATCTTTTCTTGGGGAAGGCATATCTGTTCAGCAGTGGCCGTCTTTCTGATGATATAATGATGATGATACATTTTTGTAGAGAACGTACAGAATTTAGTTTTGAGAACACAAGCGATGTTGCTATCTAATTTTTATATCAGAATCACGAAAATGAACGATGTCTTACATTATTTATGCTTTAAAATGAGAACCTACCGAATTTAAGTGTAACGCGTAATCCATGGTGTAATTTATATTACGTATTTTACCCAAAATTATCTTGTTAAATAAAACAATAAGACAGGTATAGTAACAACAACTATGAATTAAAATTGTATGTTTTATCAGGTCGTGTTAGCTGTAAAAGCAGCAATAAACGCAAGCTTTTTACTACACGAGGATTAAGATTGGGTCGAATGGGCCGTAAACCATTAAGTCAACATACTTGTCGGCTCTGCGCTGTTCCAGCGACAAATCCTATTTAAACAGAACTGGATAATTAATTAATTCAAGCAAATAGTAGACATTATTCCTTTGTTAATTATTCTGTTGCAGTTGTCTTTTCGCCAATTATTAACTCTTATAAGAAGTCGCAAATAACCTCAATATATAATAGCAGCCTGTATAAATGGTCAATTACGTCTCTCTGCCACTGCGGGGCGCAGCCATTTCTTAAGATGAGGGGTTATGCGCCATATATGCCATGCCATGAATAATAAACTGATCTCAACTGTAATGCTCGTCTAGAGATGTGTCAAAAACGACAGCTTTCTATTTCTTGACGTTTACTTCGACATATCTTGTGACGAGCGTCTCAGCTTAAATATTAATAATGCCCTAAGAGGTTTGAAATAAGTTCAAGTTTGTAACCGCCATTATGTTGAACGTAGCGGTGAAAAGGTCAATATGTTGCGCAACAGGTACAGTTGACGTCACAAGCCCAAAAAGTTGGTCTGTAATATGTGTAATCGAGAAACTAACATGACAGAAAAGATAAAAGGTTACGTAAGAGTCCCACGTTGGGCGCCAATTTCACAGTACTCCAATACTAATGCGGACTGAAAAACTAGATACAAGTATAGGTAAAAACTTATGTTAAGGATCTGTTGTACGTAGCGTGTTAATAGTCTATACAGATGTGTTACAACTACATACAAGAGGTCCTTTACTTCAGTTTAACACCTGTAGATAGTGTCTTCAACGACATTCGAGCGTACATTTCTACTCTCTATATACCTTAGATTCAATGACAAGTCTTAAGCTGGGTACGAATCTGAGCGGCTCAGACTGAGACATGCTCGCTCCGCGCGACGAGCTGCTCGCGTCCCAAATTGTTGCACATAAACATGCGTGGATGAGGCAGCGTGCTCGACGCGAGCCGACATTTCAAAATGGCATCGGACACCTTGACAGCCGCGGCTGCGTTTATCATAATTCACCGAATTATTAACAAAAAGAAGAAGAAAACGCCTCGGTGATGGAACGGCTCAGCAACTTTATCAAATTTGTAGGCGCTCGCCCACAGACAAGTTACAACTTGTTGTTCTGCCCGCGGCACACTCGGGTACACGTCCAAATTACGCAAGGCACGCACACCGAGGCGCCTTTGAGCACGGTCAAGACACCGACTCTCGGCGGCTCGCCGCGCGCCACTTGCGAGCTGCTCGCGCACAGCGCGTGAGCGCATACGAATTTGAGCAAAATAAGGTGAGCCGTGCGTGGCTCAACCCGAGGCTGCTCTAATTCGTACCCACCTTTTAATTTCCATTGAGCACACACAATACAATTGGGTTTATAACAACCGAGACGGCGATTCTTTTCAGCAACTGAACATTAATTTCAGGAAAAGATTTCAACAAGGTTTTAACGGGTGCTTTGTAACTAAATAAAACCAAAAACTCCATAATATTCAATTTTGCTTTATTTGAAAGCTAAAGCTTTTGTATTCAGAGCTTTAAAACACCAGCGCACATTATAGATAGCAGCGACGAATAATTTCCTGTGTCATCTCGTCAGTTCGTGTGAGTACAAGAACTAAAACTACTTAGTCTTATATTCTCCTTGATATTAGCATACTAGTAAATAGTTAATAACACATTTTTAAAAAAAGGTTTCAAGACAAAAAGCACTGCCATCTGCACGCTATATGTAATTATTATCTTGCATTGAAACTGTCTTGTCTAATTGAATCTCCAATTCTCCACAATAAAACAAGCAATTAAGGAAACCTGCGATCAAAGACAAGCTCAAAGGCGGATCAAAGGTCGACTCTTGGTAGTCAATTTAATATTCAACTCACATTTCGCTTAATAATTTTGTAGGAACAATCTTGCATTACGCAAAATAAAGGTTGAATTTTGAACTCGATGAAAAACTTTGCTGGTAAGTGTCGCTATTGTTTATGTAGGCAACTCCTACTAAGAAAGTATTTATTATATAATAATATCCAAATTTTTCAGTAACATTCTTATCCCTTCAAGCGGCAAGCAGCCGTATAACGGCTGCTGTAAAAAAAACAATTAATGCGTTATGACTCTTATGACAATAACTCAAAATTCAAGTTTAAACTAACTTTATAGTTCTCTTGCCGACTGAAGGCATATGTGAAAGCTTCGAAAAACCTCCCTTATTTGTGTTTCGTTACGTTCTATTTGCTGAGCCCGGATTCGGAATTTAAATAAGATGCGCGATTTCAACAAAAGGGAGTTAAAGGTGCGTTCGTGATTGGCAATTGTTATATGATTTCCCGTTCCTGATTAGAGGCCCGTTTTGAATTTATTTATAATATTGACTGAATAAGTACAGTGAAGTATTTGTATATTTAACTAAAACACCGTTGAGCTCCATTTTAAGCTAGGATGAAGTGGATTTTTACTGTATTAAAAAAAAGGCAAAGGACAAATTGACGATCTTATGTGACTAACAAATCTTAAAAATATTGGATGCTGTATTTGGCGAAAAAAAAATCTTAAAAAAGTTGAGAGAAAATATATTTTTTTTAGGTTAGTTTGTTTATTTGGAAATTTAGCGGTAGGTACTGATTTATTAAAATGGCAACGGTTACACTTACGAAACAAGTCAACAGTCATCAATTCATCATATGGCAACTACTGTAAGCAAGAATTTAAGCCTGATAATGACAAATTTATAACAATAGAAGAAAAAGTGTACATAAAGGTAATTTAAATAAGGGAGAATTAAATAGCATTTCATAAAATAATATTAAAAAATTCGTTAAAAAAAAATATATTGGCAAAATTTAGAATCGCGTCGAATGGCTGTGCTAATTTTATTAGATGAATAAATTTCAGAAAATACCTCTGTATTTGAATCCTAGATCTAGAGATTTATAATTAGTCTTTGGCCCAAGGAGCGATAAATTGTCCAGCGAAATCCGAATCCGGATCCGTGACTCGTCCGAATCACGAGCCATATTGAAATATTTAATTGTATTTACTCTGTAAATACAGTTTTTCACTGGCTTATTACTTTTCATGTATAAATCGTCAAAAAATCAGGACTAACAATTCCCAATTTAATTTTGTCCGTCAATAACATTCCCATAGACTATAAATTGTTCAACGGCCGATGCGATAATTAACGTTTACATACTAAATTCACGCACGTAAACGCTTACGCCATCTCTCGGTCTATACTTAAACTAATACTACAAGATATAATCACAACACCCATGTGTAGTTGTTTTTGCAGGTGTGTGGCGGTAACAGAATCTCAAAGCTTTGTTATCGTAACCTTTGCACATGTGTGCAAATTGGAATGTTTCTATTGTACATACTCGTACGTGTATCAGCCGAACAATCTGTGGCTTTGTTCCCGAGCATTTGTCTGTTAGTTTGATCATTATTTTTCTTTTTTATTACCCGGCTGCGCAAGGGTGATTTTTTTGAGTTGTACGTAGGTGTTCTTTGTTTCCTTGTTGGGGCTGAAAGGGTGATGGGGGATTTTGACAATAAAATTAAAAAACCCATTTAAATAAAACGGATTATAAATCTTTAAAAAGGTAATATGAAACAAAGTCACTTTTCGCGCCTGTCTGTCTGTCTGTCTGTAAATCCGCTAACTCCTACTAAACCAGGCAACGGATTTTGTTGCGGTTATCACCATTTTTTTGATAATTTTTTTACGATTGTTTTTTATCTGGTTTATGTACGGGTGTTACAGAAAACTCACATACTCGTAAACTGAAGCGAAGCGAGGGCGGGTCGCTAGTTAATAATAAAATTTACATCGAAAACAATTAAAGCATGCAATCCGGTTTTAAAACGTGTTTTTACTTGGCTTCAATGTTTAACATATGTACTCGGTTTTGTAGTATTTAGTACAAACAGCAAAACTCTTAACTGTACATTGGTGGACCTTAATGCAAAAGGCATAAGGTCTACCGATGGGCGATGGTACGTAGAATTCTGTGCCTAGTTTAAGGTGTGCGAAAGGTATGTCCAATATGAGAACATATTATATTATTTATTATTAACGAATGAAATAACATACAAATGTATTAGATTACTATTAAATTCAAATTCAAAATCTTATATATACTAGAGTCCGTGAAAATACTTGAACTTTTTTTGTAGTTGTAGAACCACGCTGTAAGAATACGAATGTGCAACTCTAATTGGGACTTTACTATGTATTTAGGCCAAAATATTTATGAGTCTAGTAGCTCTGGGAAATTTTAATAATCTGATCGGGATAAAAACTTGCTACAGCATGGTGACGTCGCGAATAAAGTCTGGCTTCAAGTTCTCCATGATTTTTGCAGGACACGTTGTGAATAAACGAGAATGACCCACCGCTCTCGAGTTTAATAAAACAGAGTGCACGCCAATGCTCACGTCCTAGACGAAGTGACAATTGAACCCTTGACTCATTCAGAGCCAATGACACTCCAAAAGTGTTAAAATTACATACAACTCCATAGTTAGTGGCAGTGACTATTTTAAAATCATTCCGAGTCCAAAAGGGAAACTAAGTAAATGGGCTGAGATTCTACACGGTAAAAACGATATTGTCTTCGACGTGTTGCCGTAATGTCAACATACTGATAACTCTTATGTACTTGACAGTAAAGGCAGCCGAGTTAAAAACAATACTAATACAAGTCAAACGCAATATCGTGTGAACCTCGTAGAACAGAGGCCCTCGGCACTAGTTGGAAACGTTTACGAATAAACTACAAAGATCCCGCCATATATTGTTTCACACATGCAACGCAAATACACCACATAAATACGAACACATTACGTCAATAAGACCCGTATTTACGTAGACAATGTCCATATGCCTGTGGGAATTTAATCAAGAACCTCAGTTACAGACAACTTGACTTGGTACTTGACTTGTTCTGTGTTTGTTTAGTATCTCCGTTACTGTCAACTTCGCATATGTCACCATCGTTAGAATTCGTAATACGTTAATTAAATTTGATACTAAGAACTTGAGGTAGGCACTAAGAAATCACATAATTCTAGAAAATTGCAGCAAAAACGATGGTGGCAGCTTTTTATCAGACTTCAAAAAAGGAGGAGGTTATACGTTCTATTGTATGTATATAAATATTATTATTTTTTATTTATGTTCACCGATTTTTTTTATGTATGTTGACGGAGTACGTCAATTGTGGACCGATTCTGATATTTTTTTGGTTTGATAAGAGTACACTTCTTCCGAGGTGGTCCCATTGTCAGCCAATCTGAATCTGATGAAGGGATCAGTGAGGAATTGAGGGAACTCCTCAAATATTGTAAGCAAATATACAGCGATTTTAGTATTTAGATAGGTAACCAATCTAGCATTTGCATTCAGAAAGTATCATTTGGGGAAGTGGAACTGATGATGAATGATGATGATGGCCATCGGAACTCCTCAACGGTACCTATTTCAAGAGTGGCGTTAGCATGTCTCGATTAAGATAGTTGAGCGACTACAACGAAGAATATTTACTTGTTGAAATATGACTATGACTTTCTGGCGTTGTTGCTTGCGGCGCGCTTGAAAGTTAAAGTTTCATATCAACTAAAAAGTTTTAAATAAAATATGTGTTTAAAAAAACAAAAAACCGCCTCCTAATTTGCCTTATATGGTTCACAAGTACATTTTAAATTTCAGCGATGACAGAAACTGGTTCAAGTTTGGCTTTCAAGATTTAACCCAAACATACAGAAAAGTGAAATTACCTAATAATAGCTCGTAAAAAACCACAGAGTTGCTACTGTTACGAGATTAAATCTTTTATCTTACTGATACATTTCGAATGTTTTTAGCGTTTAAGCGATCTCTAGCTCTCTCAACGTTGATCAGAAGCCGGACTGACAATCATCTGTCACGCTGATAAATGACACTCGAGAGAGCGATTGAATTGTGTATGCCAACGCTTCCAACATTGCAACAGTAACTGTAACTGCTAACAGCGAGAACTAAGAAAGAGAAAGTTAAGGTCGTGTTGTTTCAGAAATCGTGAACTTTACGACACTTCACCGTTAAAAGCGTAGCTATTCAGGTATGATGATAAACAAAGTATTTCTTCTTCTTTTTATATTAATAGCGGTCCACCAGGATATTCCGCAGTGATTTCGCCAATATCAAGTGAGTAGAGTAAAACAGTAAACGCAATAAATCAAAAGCAAAAGTAAGACATCTTTCAATCGACCATCTTCCCTCCTCGTAGGTTACCGGAAAATCCATAAACAAAGTCAAAATGAAAGAATGATACTTTTAACATTTATACTTAAATCGATACCTACGAGTATTTGAACACTAAATAAAACACATTGCTTTAATTAATTTGCCGAAATATCAGCTGACTCAAATAAAGAAAATGCTACCTTACAAAAGACATACAACCTCCATTTGTTAATTAAATTCTACAAGTTCCTTTTTTGAATAAAACAAATTAAATATTTCTCCTTTCATTTAGGCCGGCTTGTGTTTAAAAATCGCGAGGATTAAATTAAAAAATCCCCACGCACTTTGTTTTGTTTCGATTTGTACGGCAAGCCAACCTTGATGGGTTGCCATAGATCCTTTACACTTTTACAGGTAGGTATATTTTGATCAAACGGAAAAGTTAATCCATCAATTGTATTGATATAGTTGTGGGGAATATTACTTAAATCTAGCTGAGTCAGTTAGTAATCGTTAGAGCAGGTTTTGCCATCGCATGCAACTGAATTTTTTTTTCGGCATTTTCTTTTGGCAGAATAAGACGTCGAATCCCGATCTCGAGATGTTTCGTATGGTTTAATGTAACCCGTTACCCGCGCGTAACGGGTGTTACGTTATATAACTCTTTATGATCGGCATTGGCAAAGTCAACTTCAAATGGCCTGCCTTAGAGAAAAAGGTTATTTTTATGTGATTTTCAGTCCATTTGTTTGCCGCGACTGCATTTTATTTTTATTAGTTACGAGGATATTTCAGTAAATATAACCTTAATTACCTACCGCGATATGGTTCACTTCAAATCGCTTTGTCGCCACTTCGTCGAGCTCACCAATATTCCAGAATAAATAGCAAGCCTGGCTCATATAATATGCTCTAAGTGTGTGGCAAATCTCATCAAAATCAGCCAATTATTAGGGGTTAAGTTGTACGTACGTAGTTGTGACATTTCTTATAAAAGCACCTCAGATCTGTTACATAACATTACGAGCACATATAAATATACGAAACGTGATTAAATGTGTCTGTTTATTTGCGCATGCACTTTTATTAGAAGTTTATTACCACGGAACCTCACGGAACGGTCTATTGTTGTCGTTGGACCATAGACTAACACGTATACAGTTTATTTGCAGTTTACGCTACCTAGGTACTAGATTATTACAATTAACCCTACTCTTTAACAGATGTGTTTATAGTAGGTGTACTAACATTGTTAGATTCTAACGCGATATACATAATTAAGTATAATACGGTAAAAACGTTTAGAAATAAACTAAAATTGTTAATTAGAAACACCTGTTACGAGTAAATAAACATTTATTACAATCGGTCCAATACTTAGTTAAAACGGATTTTGAATAACAGGTTCAATTAGCGGTTTTAACCAAATGTCAAATCCTGTATGGAGATTTATTTAAAACGAGAGGACGCCCGCGACTTCGTATACTTGTAGAATTAGATTTCCACTTTTTTTGGCTTAATAAACCTTTCAGACATTCATCGAATTAATCAACAACAAAACCCATCGAGTTTTATTCTATTACAGGAAACACTTCAAGTAAAACACTGCCTTCTGCGCTCAGCGCTCATCTGAAATGCAAGAACAACATAACCTTAACACATTTCTCGCTGAGGCACCGTTCAATTAAATGGGGGTTCAAGATCAACGATACCCTGGACGCCTGGAACGGGCGTATAGCCGGAGAACTAGTAGTCTGCGAAATCTTAAAAAATATTTACAGAAAGGCAGAGCCTAGTCTTTTATAGCTTTATATCCAGACACTGAAATATGGGACCATTACATTCATGCACCTAGACAATTTATAACCCATAATTAAACTGTGTTCATATACAATGATATTAGTAAGCCATCGTTAATATTCATCATTATCATTATCATTTCAGCCAAAAGATGTTCACTGCTGGACACAGGCCGGGCCTGCCCAAGGTTTGCCACAAGGACCGGTCCTGCGCCGCTTGCATCCATCAGTTTCTCGCAACCTTAGCCACGCCATCGGTCCACCTTGTTGGAGATCTACCCACGCTGCGTCTTCCGGTACGCAGATGCAAATCGAGAAGTCTTCGACCCCATTGGCAACTTTTTCTGCAAGCGATTTGTTCCTTAATATTATCAAAGGAAAATATCCTTTAACACTGTTGATAATAGTATATTAATTCACCTATTGCATCTACTCGTAAACGAGCTTTAATGTATTTTAACCCACAAAGTCGTACCTTTTTCTTACTTTTTACGTACTTTGACGCAATTTTGTAACGTCAAATTGAGTGGCCGGGCGCGCCTTCGTGGATCGCTATTAAACTATCGGCGACTGTCAACGATGCTTACTATCATTTGTCCAGGGCCTCTATTCAACTGCGTTATAACGATATCGTATTTGACGTGTTTCCGTATTGTCAACGTTTTGATAACTCTTATGTCATTTACAATAATGGCGACTGTGACATAAACGAGTCAAACACGATATCGTTTTAACACACCTGAATATAGGCCCAGGTATTACTTAATTCGACGTACTCGAACTCGTTTCGGTATTTTTTGCATTCGAGAAACTTTAAAAGCCATAATTGCATTTACGAATAAAATATACCCACAAGGTCTGGAAAAATTAAACAAAGATTCAACACAAAACTCTTGCGTTGGAAAATTTATAATAATATAAAACCACTGTATTGTTTAAAAAACATATTCGGGGCGTCTGCTCTTAAACTACAACAGCTGCTCTACCTTACAAATCACAATACCCTCCGTATTAGGTTTCCAAAATGTTATGATCCATAAATTTCCATAGCCCAGGGCACAGACAATGCCTGCGTTATTGAAACTATAATCGGCCTCCTTGGACCTAATCTGTGGATTGAAGCCTTTGTACTGAACCCCTGTGCCTCTCCAGAGAGTTATATAGAATTCTGGGAGTTAATCAGCTTACTGACACAAAGGATCCAGCAAACATTTTCCAAAAATACACATATACACTGACGGACTCATAAACTGTAACAATTTGTTTGAAAGTTGATCGTAAGTTGATGCATTTTATTTGTCGGCGAGCATAATACTTAACAGTTTTACTTGAATATTACTGAACCATCGTGATCCTGAAAATGAAAATTTTCCCTAATTTTATACAAATTATACCCGATTATTAACAAGCACACAATAAAACCACTCACGTGTACTAGTATAAGCTATAATCACTTCTTTTTAGTTAACAATGGTTAAACTTATCCGCAATCTCCCATCACCGGTACCGACGCCTGTCATCCCTCGCCACAGAATGCCGTCTGCCTACCCGTCGTGTTGCCAGCACAAGCTCCAGTTCAGCCCGTCTGACATTCCAAATATAATCAAAATAACGTGTTTCTACTTATTTTTCACAATAAAATATTAAACAAATTAGTAAATGCTAACAGACGGCCGTCCTGTTGGTCGGAATGACCCTATTCCGGTCCGGCCATTCGAAAGTGTGTATGTCTCTATACTCAATTTTCAGTTACGTTAGAAAAATATAATGATTAATGATACAATTGGATAGGTACTTGATATTTAGATCTGAGTATTTTAAAACAAACAAGAAAAGGAAAAAGTTAAATTGTATGAGTAGTACGTAATCGTAACTAATCACATTCTAATTAATCAACAAGACATTGTGACTGCGTTTCGGCATCCTCCTGTCGGTCGGAGCCGAAAAACTGCACCAGCTGCTTGAATGGGGTCTGCTGCTCTCGTGATTCCGGGATACCTGTGAATATGAGAACAATCCGCGTATTTTAATTAGGTATTTTTGGACGAGCTGATTTTCAATTTCTAGATAAATACAGGTGTATTTTATTAAGATTACAATTTCAATTTAGTCTCGCATTGTCACGGGACAAGCGTTAGTTACCTAGGTGCAAATATGCTCACAAATCATGCAGTATACTACACGGCATGTTTCAGCTAAGTTGCAAGTTAATTTGCTGAGCACCGCAGTATACGGCATGTTTCAGCTAAGTTGTAAGTTAATTTGCTGAGCACCGCAGTATACGGCATGTTTCAGCTAAGTTGTAAGTTAATTTGCTGAGCACCGCAGTACACGGCATGTTTCAGCTAAGTTGTAAGTTAATTTGCTGAGCACCGCAGTACACGGCATGTTTCAGCTAAGTTGTAAGTTAATTTGCGATCATGTTATTATTTGCACTTACACGTTTTATTCCCAAGTATGGCTTGAGACAGTAAGCCGAAAGCAGCATTCATTCACATTCATTGATTACTTATTGCGTCCTGAAACATTTACTAATAGGAGTGGGGTCTTTGATATCTAACCTGTTTCCATCAGGATCACAACGGAATAAAATGTTAGGGAATTATTTTAGTGTGTGGGTATAAGGCAAGTATATTATGATAGTATATTATGTCGGTAGTTCAATTTAACTCAGTATAAGTAAAATAACATACTTGGTCGTGACATGTCGGTGTAAATATTTTTATTCAGTCAAAGTTTAGTCATCGTTATTATCGTTCAAATCGTTGCATTCGTCCTCGCTGCTTTCGTTGATCTCGCTATTAACATAGGCTTCGCCAGGATCACGTCGGTCAGATGAAGAGAAGGTAATCCATTTCTTTAATACGTCTGCCGGATAGATACTCTTGTATTTACGTTTAGAGTGCCCGTCAATGCTGCTAACTTCGTAGCGATCGTTTTCCAAAACTGTGGTAATTTTATATGGCCCGCGAAATTTAGGGCAGAGTTTTTTGCTCTTGCCATTCGCAGGAAAATGGTGGTTCGGGATCATGACGAGGTCATCTGTATTGAAAAACTTAGTAGGAGCTCTATTATTGTCATAACGAATTTTCATCGCGCTTTGGTTTTTGTTAATATTCTCAACAGCTACTGCTCGTATATTATCACGTACATCATTAATGGCTGTGCTGGTGTTTCCTGTTAACGACTTTTCTAATTGATAGGCGGCACCAGGATTAAGCTGATCACTACCGTCATTGTCGCGTATGGCATTCAAAATGGGCGCTTCAAGCGTGCTAGTTGTCCTTCGCCCGTAAATTATTTCTGACGGTGAAGTTCCGGTGCCACGATTTATAGTATTATTTAGACCCCGTTGGACATTATTTATGTGTTGGTCCCATTCACGCTCGTCTTGGCCGTGATTTGAAGCTGCTAAAGATTCTAGAATGGTACGATTGTACCGTTCTATTTGACCATTAGCTCGGGGCGTGGCGACGGCATTATGAACGTGTTTTGCACCAATAGACTTCACAAACTTCGTGAATATAGCAGATGTAAAGCACGTACCCCTATCTGTTATTATTACTTTTGGGCTATCTATGATACTAAAAATGTCGTTTAAAATCTTAATGGTAGTCTTACTTTTCAGATTCTTAATAGCTCTTATAAAAATGAATTTACTGAAGCCGTCGATTACGCCCAGTATGTAAGAATTACCCTGTTTACTTCTCACAAATG
This sequence comes from Acleris holmiana, assembly GCA_949316455.1. NCBI lineage: Eukaryota > Metazoa > Arthropoda > Insecta > Lepidoptera > Tortricidae > Acleris > Acleris holmiana. The sequence goes on along the minus strand of OX438773.1, from coordinate 14,072,421 downwards.
GGCCAAGATGATCCATATGTAGAGTATGGAATGGGGTATTAACTTTCGGTATCGGATGCAAGTATCCGCTTCTCTTCGTAGTTGAAGCTTTATTGTATGCACAACTAAGACACGAAGAGACATATTTACGAACAAATCGATTCATTTTGGGAAACCAATAATCTCTTTTTATCTTATCAATAGTTTTGTCGTAGGAAAAATGCCCTGCCTCGTCGTGGCTTAGTTGACATATACGCCATCTTGCACCATTAGGCACAACCCACTTTAAATCTTCTCCTACTTTTCGATATATCTTGCCGTTTTTTAATGAGTAATGCTCCATGATGTCCTTGATGTCCTTACTATTAGTATTTAAGACGCTCCTTATTAAGCTTAGTTTTGGGTCTGTCATTTGCACAGTCTGTAACCATTCGGTCGCCGTAACGTGCATTATTTCATACTCGCGTATTTCGTCCGTGAGACGTTGAGCGTCGCTTTGAATGGGATTCCGACTCAAAGCGTCTACGTGCCTCATGCTTTCACCAGGTCGGTATTCTATACTGAAATTGTACTCCTGAAGCATCAACCACCATCGGGCAATTCTGGGTATTAAATCTTTTTTAATTAACGTAGTCCTAAGAGCGTTGCAGTCGGTGTACACTTTGAACGGAATCCCTATCAAATATGTTCTAAATTTTTTTAGAGACATGACCACCGCAAGAGTCTCTAATTCGTACGAGTGCAGATGTTCCTCCACCTTACTCGTTTGCTTGCTGAAGTACGCAACTGGCCTTAGAGGCGTCTTTTCATCGGCTCGCTGTAACAAGATACCACCAATTCCCAGCTTACTTGCGTCACAGTGTACTTCGGTCAAGTAAGTCGGGTTGTATAAGGCTAAGATTGGTCTTTGGACTAATTTAGCTTTAATAGATTGGAAGGCAGTTTCTTGTTCTTCGTCCGATTTCCAAGGTGCATTAGCTTTCGTAAGTGCAGTCAACGGTTTTGCGATTCTAGCAAAGCCAAGAATGAACCTTCGAAAGAAGCTCGCGAGACCCACGAACTGTCTAATCTGATGAACGTTCGTTGGTACCGGGAATAGCGCAACTGCCTCGGTCTTCCTGGTACCAGGCTGTAATCCTTCGTTAGATACCTCATAGCCTAAATACTCTAGCTTTTTCTCGAAAAAATGACATTTGCTTATATTTAGCGTCAATTTAGCATTCCGCATAGAAACTAAAATCTTTCGTAGTTTAATTAAACCTTCGTCTATTGATGAAGCAGGAGACAACAAGTCATCCATATACGGGATAGCTAAATCGTAACGATCCTTACCCAGAGCCTTGTTGATCATGTGCTGGAATACCGCCGGTGCATTGACAAGTCCAAACGGCATCCGAGTGTATTGATAATGTCCGTCGGGTGTTACAAAGGCGGTTAGGTGTTTAGACTGCTCGGCCATAGGTATTTGATAGTATCCTGACTTAAGATCAAGGCTTGTAAAATATACCTTACCGCTCAAGCGGTCCAATTGGTCGTCGATAACTGGCATCGGGTAAGAATCTTTCACCGTTTTTCTGTTTAGGGCTCTATAGTCCACACATAAGCGGTGCTCACCGTTCTTCTTTTTAACTAACACTATTGGACTCGCATAACTCGAATCAGATTCTTGTATGATTTTAGCTTCCAGCAGTTCATTTATTAGATCTCTAACAACTAATCTTTCGCTATAAGGCAATCGGTATGGCTTGTATGCTACCGGTGAGCTTTCGTGCAATTTTATGTGCATTTCTGTGATGTTAGTCATACCTAACTCATCCAAATCTAACGCGAAACAATCTCTGAATTCGTTTATTAATTCTAACAACTGTCGTTGCTGTTGCAATGTCAAGTCTTCCCCTACGTTTAGCATGTCTGAAGTAATCAAATTGTCATATTTAGAGTCACAAAGCGAGTCATGGTTACCTAAAGTCAAAGTTTTTACCTCCAACTCCTTAGGTATCTCCATTAATGAAGTGCATATATTAAAAGGGACCGCGCGTGCACGAGTTAAGAGCCTACCCCTTTTTAACGTAATACTTTGGTTGTTAAATGTTATAATAGGTATTTGCCCTAAGCCTTCTTCGATGTAATAAAATCCTGGTAAAATCATATATTCTTCGCGTTCTTTATAAGAAGTATTTCCGGGAATGTAAACTGGGCCAGCGTAATCAGTATCGCATCGCACTTGAATCATTTGCATGTTACTTATGACAGCGTCCTCGGAATTGTAAATGGGGACCTTTACTAGCTCTGATTTGGTCGAGTGTAATACTAGCCTCGAGTTTGTCTTATAAACCGTAATATCGGGCATCTCCGTAACATTCTGACCTACGAGTAAGTCTGTTCGCAGATACTCGTCTGGGACGACGTATGCATCAATTGTTGCTTCAATAAAATCTAAAGCTATGTCGAAGGAGACCCTTCCAATAGGCTGTAGCGTGCCCAATGCAAAGCCTGTAATCATCGGCAGATTATCAGTGCACATCTTTAGGTTTAATTCTTCTGATGCGCTCCTTTTAATAATCGTACACTGACTGCCAAAATCTATAAACGCAGTTTTCTTCTGATGGTCAATATAAACGATTTTATTATAAATGGTGCTACTTACGTTTTGAGCCGTAATCTGTAACACTCTACTGATGGCATTATTCGTGTTTCCTACGTTCGAGCTGTTATTCGAGGTATCAGTGCCTCGACGGCAATATTCCGTTAAATGCCCCGTTCGACTGCACTTTGTGCACTTTTGAGGACCTTGACGGCATTTCGGCGCCGTGTGTCCTGGTCTCGCGCAGTTGTAACAGATAAGAGTCGTTGAGCTGGCAACATTTCCCACTTTGGCTCTTACGGAAGCTGCTGGAGTCTTCGTTGGCATATTGGTTCTATTGAGATCCTTTCCGGAATTTTTGCAGGCGATACTGCGCAAATATCTAAGCAGTCGGCTTGGTCTACGAAAATTGGCAATTAAATTAAATACTTACATTAATTTTCCTATATTACACACACCGCTTGAGACGGGTACGAGACTAGCAGTCCAGGGTTCAAATCCCGGTAAGGGCAGACACTTGTGTGACGGGCGAGTCTTGGATGTTTTCAAAGTATTTCTCTAGATAAATAAGTAAGTTTATTGTTGTCCAGGGCCCACAGCACGGGCCTAGAGCCTATAGATTGGGACCACATCAATTCGTGTGAGATTGTCCGCATTATTTATTATTACTATTTTACAAGGTCATAAATATGAATACGTTCCCAATATGACAAAAAAAACATATGTAATATGATAAGGTTATGCTCCCATATATTCGGCATGATTTTTTTTTTATATATATATTTCCAATGTAAACAATCATGATTTACATCGTAATAACTTTATAATTAAGATGCCTTCAATCATTTAAAACAAAGAGATTCAGTATTGTTATGCGTGACCGGGCTAGCCGTTTAGCGTTGAATAGCAATAATACACATTAAATAATCTGGGACAAATAATTGTGCAAATCTACTGAACAACATCGTTCGAAACGCCATCTAGCGTTAAGTAGCTAAATACATGTTAAATAATAGGAACACGTAATAGTGCATCTATTCAACAATAGAGGGCGCTTATAACAACATCATAATTAACCAGTATCATCCATGGAAATAATGTGGTACACACAAAAAATATATGCTAAAATAAATTTAAATCGCGTCCATTGCTTTTTCCTTAATGTAATTTGCGATAGTACAATGTTCCTGTGCGTCATCAACGCATTTTAAGAAGGTTTACTGTACTTGAAAACAAGATAATTTGAATATTTGTGATCTACATACCAGAGTGAGCGTTGTTCCTCTCGTCAGCACTTCTGAATTATTAACAAGCACACAATAAAACCACTCACGTGTACTAGTATAAGCTATAATCACTTCTTTTTAGTTAACAATGGTTAAACTTATCCGCAATCTCCCATCACCGGTACCGACGCCTGTCATCCCTCGCCACAGAATGCCGTCTGCCTACCCGTCGTGTTGCCAGCACAAGCTCCAGTTCAGCCCGTCTGACATTCCAAATATAATCAAAATAACGTGTTTCTACTTATTTTTCACAATAAAATATTAAACAAATTAGTAAATGCTAACACGATGTTGAGTAAGCGTCGTTAACTGCTAACTGTTATGGATTGACTTAAGCAAAATCAAAGTCAAACGATTTAATAATGTCAAAAAGTTCGATAAGGCAGAACTTTGTTTATGAATCAAAATTTAATTAATCCATTCAATAAGCTTATGGGCGCTCTGTTCGTATAATAAATCTTCTAACTCTTTCCAGAGCTTTTGAAAGAAAGCAGAGAAGAGTAAAATAAGAAATAAATTACGTCGGAGGCGTTCCATTTTGAAATCCTTTTCATAATAAAGCTGGTTAATTTTTACAATTGACTTTTTTGCTTCGTACTTAGTAATGTTTTAGTGGTTTTAATTATTATGGACATGTCACTAGTTTATAGTTAATCTATTTAGTCCGCCTGGGGCATATGTGCCGTCATCTGCAGCCTTGACCAAAGGTGTTGAGCACCCCATGCTTTCCTTACTAACTTATAAATAAATAAATATACTTATTTTCAATTAAAAAAACACGACGACGTAAAATATAAAAGTGTTTCTACATGTGCAAATAAAAAATTAGGGAGCAGAATGAATGAAACCGATTGAAAACCGTTTATATTGTAAGCATAGGCACGGGTTAAATTAAAAACATTAATCTTTAATTGTTTAATTTTACTACGCATCAACATTATCCCGTGGATGATTAATTCAAACAATTGGATTTAATTCATTTAGCTCGCTGCCCTACACATGAACACAATTCCGGGTGCCTTCAAACTTAAGCGTATCTCATCCCGCGGCAGTTAATTTTGAAATATATTCACCACAAAAAGTTTTAATGCAAAAGGTGCGTCGCGAGAGTGAGTTTCGAGCGACGAATGGGTTATAATGACTATTCATTTTCAGGGTGATTAATTTTGGAATCGGGAGACAGGACTTTTTAGGGTTCAAGGAATCATAAAGAAAAATATTATAATATTACGAGTCGCCCAAAACGTATACTTAGCACGACGGAAGAACCCAGACGCCTTTATGTACTAAATTTGTGCAAGTTTTTATTTTTTTGTAGTGTTTCAAAACAAATACTTTTTTCGCAGGTCTGGCCGCAGTCTTTTTTTTAATTAGTCCGTCTACTTGAATATTAGACCTGTTTTTTTTTATAACGAGTAATTAAGTACTGGTGAGGCACTAATAAAACAAAAAGATAGATATCTGTGGCAAAACCTTAACAAAGTTACTATGGAAGGCGTTGCCCACCCCACTACTTTAAGGGCAAAATAAAGGGTAAAATTAGTTCCAAACAGGTTGTGTCAGCTCCGCTAGAATAGTCAAATCCGTTTGTATATTTCAAAACAACATCACGGTGAGACTAATAACAAAATTCGGTAACGAAAATCTCTATTAACAAACAAATTTTCATATATTTTGGAGTTCATGTTCGCCACTTTACCTTCCTTTGTGTTTTTTATAACGACTAAACAAAAAGTTTTATTCAGCCCCTAAAAAATGTAGTCAAAGTAGACTACTATAATCTGATAATTGGACAAGTTTCCAATCCACGAATTGAGAATTGTTCTGGTGTAAGCTTAAATCGTTCCGCATTTGCTGTTAGGAACCAATATAAGCCACTTAAAAATAGAATATAACTGTTCCTATTATAGAACACCAATACAGTCTTCTAGCGGTATATATCTTTCATACGTTAGACGTCATAAAAAATCTCGGAATAATCATAAAGCATACAAATAGAATATTTGCAGTCGTCATTTATTTGGTTTTAGAGCCAAGAAGATGTCACTGTATGTAATTTTTTACATTTTTTTCTTGTTTATCTAAAACTTTCAACGTGTATATTTCAAAGATCCAACACGGATAAATATTTATCTTTAACATGTCTATTGTATTTCCGTTCTCTTGTAAGTACGAGCGCTCTTGTTTTACTCTTGAGCAAAGTTTGGACACGGAAATGAATTTAGCAATCACATTTTAGGAGGAAATGCAATAAGAAATTATGGTCTTCACGTATCTTCCTAAGCAATTATCTGCGCTTTGCTCTTTCGGACCAAATGGTAAAAAGCCATAGAAATAACCAGAGGGCGGAATTTCTCATGGCAAAAATTGATATGTCATAGGGATAGAACGAAGTATTTTATCGACTATCGACAAGTAGTTCTAGTTCACGTAGCACAAGACCTTTTACCAAATAGAATTATACCTCCTATCGATACATTACATTTAGCAAATATTTTTCGAACATTAACAATGCCCTCCAGTAGCGTCTTTTAGATTAATATAATTTTTGGTAAATGTAGGTGTAGTTTTCATTATTATTGTTCAGTTCTGTCTTAGATTTAGCTTTACTTTCATTTGTTATTTACCGTTGATAAAGACATGTGTTTTAGACAAAAATCACATAATATTTACAAATTAAATCCTAAAACTTCACGTATTGTTTAAAACAATAACTAAATGCGAATCAATAATGACATTTACATTTTAATATAAAATCAAAACTAAAATAACAAAGAGATTAGTGATTACACAATATCGATAACTGGAAAAGTCGATAAAGCAAAATGTTCTATCTCTATGACATTTCAATTTTTGCTATGAGAAATTCCGCCCTCTGGAAATAACTAGCATAGAGGCATTCTATTTTAGCCCTTAATGCATTTGCAAATATCCATGGGCCTCAGAGGCCCCTTACTAGCTGGTGGCCCGTGATCTTCTGGCTATAATAACTATTAATCTCGTAAATAGATTGTTACACTACTTTCAGATCTGATATCTCAAAATCGGCTGAACCAATCTTAATCAAAACTTAGCTAAGAACCAGTCCAGTTAAATTGGCTTTCTATTAAAAAAAACCGCGTTCAAAAGGGTTCTTCTGATTGGGAGTTACGCTGCCACTGAGTACAGATACACAACCTAAACTTTTCAACGCCTTACGTCAAATACAAATGCGTCACTCACACGCCAAACATGTATTCAAAGTCATGCAAAATTCAACTTAATCCATACGAAATTACGTGTCTTTTAAACTGCTGTCTATGACAAATCTAAGTGTCGGTGGCGTTGTAGGCACAACAGCTCATGACTACTTTAGGCGTCTATGGCGTTCAAAAGTTCAAGCTTCACTCCTCTGTTTGTAAATACAACATTTGTCTGCAACCCTCTAATAATTAAGACTAAAACTATTGTTTATTAGATATAGCAGTGAGAAGCGGACATACTTATTTTATTTCCAAGTTCGGGCATGCGGACAGCTGGCGAGAAGTCGTCACCGGGATAAAATACTATTTCTTGAAGATAGGATTTCCCGACAGACCTTCCCGTCTAGATTTCCGATGTGATTTCTTATCCTCGCTTTTATTATGCAATTTATTGGCTTCTCCGGAAGTAAGATCTCAATTTATCAGTATACTTTTACGCAAATAATATTCAACAAGAAACACTTCTGTCGTTTATTTTTTATTGAGAATTTAAAAACGAAAATAATATGAATGAGTTTATAACCGTTTCTCTTATTCATGATGCCAGCTCGTTACTTCTTACAAGGTTGTGATTGATGTGAATAAACTTCTTAATTCCATGAGAGCCTAACAAAACGGTAGACACATCAACTCGGAAGTAATTTATATCAAACATAAAGTTGTAACGTATATGTATACTATTATATTATCATGGCAATTTTATTATTTTTATACAATAAAATACACTTTATTGTCCACCAAACAAACATTACAGAGATTATTTTATGTCATCCTCATTCTACTTGAGAGCTACGCTTTTGTTAGTGGACCACTGTTCTTTATTTTACTCAATGCTCAATATTTTTTTGCAATCATAATGTTTTAAGTAACACTAGAATAGCTCATTATGAACCCTGATGGGCACCACAAATATGGTTGAGGACTATTTACTGTACTATCAATTTTCATTCAAATTCATTTTATGGTGTAGTAAGATTTTGATATCAGCAGTTATTTAAGTTTTTTTGTTGTAAAGGTTATAAAGCTGGATTCTTGTTTCAGTGCTTTTTATGATCTCTATAAGTTGGCTATTATAACACTCCTTATTTTTTGTAGTATTAATATGTAAATTTCTTTAAAGTTCTTAAGGAAAACCTACGGTTAAAGGCTCACAATCTATGCTCTACCCGGAGGCTTGGAATCTTACACGAAACCTATTAAAATATTGTTTACACCATAGGCAATCTTAATCAGAGAATTGTGTATACAATTACCACTAGATCGTTGCTGCATGCGTAGATGACGTCCACGAAGTAACATAAAAATTTATTATTTTTGTACAATATCTCTTAAAACTCCCTTTTATACGCTCTTATCGACTTTATCCGAACCGCAAAGGCTTTTTCAGTGCTATTGGACGGAACTTTGTATCTTTAAAACCGGATTTACCGAACTTACTGCCAAACCAACCAGCGAAAAAGTACAACAACAAGGATCAACATCTACATAATATGTAATATGATTTCTTTTACATTTCTTAATCTACATTGTCACGGTTTCTAATCGTACGCGGTGCACGCAGTAATACCTCATACCTCGTAGTTTATAAATACAGCCATTACCGATGTAACTGTACGCGAAAAAAGTAGCGAACGTCAGTTGGCAAAATAAAATATCGCATTTTTTACGGCAGATTAAAGTCCCACATCGTAAATCAAACATCTTGAAAGATAAAGGCGCGTCTGAAAATATTTTTAACAATATAAACAATGCGTGACTAACGACCGAGATAATTATACCCGTAGAGTAAACTACGTGGATCTGAAAAATGTAATAAATAAACACGAGTCGGCTGCCTACATGGGAAGTTTGCGTTTAAATACTGACTTAGTGAAGATAACTATTCAATTGTAACGATTACAATAGAATGGGTCATGTTGCTAACAAAGAAGATAGGCTAGTACTAGTTTTTTTCCTGTGACTATGTATTATGATCTCAATCCTAAAATTATATTCATTCGTACCCAAGTTTATCAGTTCTATAAATAAACTGGCGACAGGTCGCGGATTTGCTCAGGTATAAATATCTATGTGAAAACCTGTGCTCGAGAAATAGTCTAATTGAGGTGAAAAACCGCAACAAAATCCAGGCAGTAGTTTTTTTTATTGCTGCTACGGACAAACAGGCAGACGGCCGATCTGATGGAAAGTATCGGAGGCGTCACTAATGCGTTACCGGTCTCGAAGAAATTTAATGACACCCTTTTTAAAAAGCCCCACATTATTATTATTATTATTTTAGTTCCTAAGCCATAGCTAAAACCACAGAATGGCGCGGTAAGTGCGTAACTATTTGAAGAATCTGTCAATTGCGCTATTTATAGGAAGAATAAAAAAAACAAGTTTCAGGGTTTGACGAATCAACAGATATCATTTGGCGTGCGAGGTTTGAGTGACGTAAGAGTTCGTGACGTCTGGAATCCGACGTTACGTTTCCAGCTGGAAAAGTCACAACACCTGGGTCTCAATGCCACTTAGCTTAAAAATTATATAGTATCGTTATCGTGTTGTAACGTTATGTCTTTCATTAGCTTGATACATTGGCACTAAAGGCGTCCGCATAAAAAATAAATATCATAAACATATGGTTCAAGGCAAATTGGAAAAGAGCTCCTGAGAAATTGACGACTAATAATTTGTCTTAAGTGTAAATTTAATTAACTGCTTCATTTCTAGACCAATTTCCATAAAAAATGGGAGAGACGTGGCTTGATATCCGAGGATAAATATAGAAAAACGTTCCATCAGGAATATTTTTACAGGTTTCATGTGGATATCAAAATACGGTTTCGCACGGGTGGGAAATGCGGTAATATGTTTGTTAGGTACCCTACATTTACCTATTCTGCAGGAATATAATTAGGAAGTAATATCTACAAACATTTCAGTTCGGAGTATGTTTGTACGGCAATTTCTACTCTTTAAATATTAGTCTTGTGGTACAGACAGAAGTCTATATAAATTATTGTACGTAGGTAATTAATGTTAATGCGTTAAAAACCCAAAAGTAGTGGAAAATAGAGTTTCTTTCTGTGAAATGATTCACTATTATGAAACATCTGTGGATATTGTACGGGAATACCAGAACAAAACTCGTAGTAAAACGCGTGTACATGGCACTCCTAAAATAGTATAACTGCCATGAAATTCTTTAGTTTCCATACAATTGTAATAACTAGTTCACGCATTGATGCATCGAATAATTTTAAATGACAAAGGGCCGCACTAACCAACCTTTATGGCACAATAATAACACATTTTGTTGCCTGTCTATGGTCCAATATGCTAATTCATTCAATTGAGAACAGCTGAACTCGAGTGCAAATAAAAATAGTATAAAAACAGTTACGAAGCGCTTGTAACGTAGGTGTTTAAAACGAATAAGCGTCAATAAAAACACTTAAATTTGAATTTCATTCGGCGATACGTAGATTCAGAATGTAATAAATAGCTTCCGGACTTAGTTCTTTTTAGCTATAAAACGAGCCGCGTGTTCGAAATTGAAAAAAGAATGTTATGACAGTTTGAATTGTGTGATGTCAGACATTATAGCCGTCTGAGATTGCCGTGCACAGCTTCAACTGTTTCGTGAAATTAAAGATATTTTTGGTTTATGGCTGAAAAAATAACGGATTTGACAAAGCGAATATTTGCTCGTAACAATAATTCGGGCATTCCCAACTAGACTCTAAATTCAAAATAGAAATTGTAAAGTGTGTAACCCCGTTTATTACATATAGAGCGACACACACTTGAACACTTGTCGTTAACTAAAGCCTTCAGTTATTTTTTTAACCAGGTAGGCTTAACGCCTGTTTCACAATGTTGAAGTAAAGTATATCTGTCAAATAAATTTAGCTATTTTCCTTTCTACATACATACATAACATCACGCCTTCATTCCCAGAGTGGGGTAGGCAGAGCTACAGAAATACCAACAACTCTAAAGACATGCTAATGGTTCTGTAACCACATTTTGCACAGTCAGGCTAAGATGTTTACCAGTGTATTAGTGACAGGTTACAAGCCCATCGCCTAACAGTACTACAAGCCCTTATTCCCTTAGTCGCCTCTTATGACATCCACGGGAAGACATGGAGTGGCACTATTCTAACCCGGAAACCACACGGGCAGATAATATTATAGGGCTATTTTTATTTGATAGATGAATTTACTTGTCGATTGTGAAACAGGCCCTTAGAATAATAAATAACACATAGAAACCTAGTCACCGCATCAACAAGATGCCACTCAAACCAGACAAAATCTGGTCTGCTCGTACGACATTATTTGTAAACTTATGTGCGTATCATAAGAGGACGCCTACATGCTTCCATTTGTGGATTCAAGTTGACGCGTCGGCTGACACAATCATTGTGTTATTATTCTAGGCTTGTGGGTATTGTTTCTTTAATAGTAGATTGTTCAACAAGGGACTAAAGTAAGCAATTATGACACGACATATTTATCCACCCGAGCAAAGCGAGGGTGGATGGAGTGCGAGTGTCACTATGGCTTTTAAGTCTCGAGTTAAACACTCTGCTTTTCACTCAAATTGCGAGAAAGTAAATTTTAAATTATAATGGTGTTATTACAAAAACTTAAACAACCGTTGAACATTTGTTAAATAAATGATAATCCATAGAAAACTGTGACTTTAAACATGTCTAAGGCGCGTCTAAGTTTAAAAAAAATAGCGTAATAGTTTTAGAATGGACACTTTAAAAATTGCAACTTAATATCGCTGTAATTTTTACTCTCAATCCGTTACTGCAATTCAGAAAGAGACAGCAACAAGGTTGCTTATTATAGACATCATTCATCAGACTGAGGCTGTGAAGGTTGTATGCCCAGCCCCAGCCTGCCCTGCCCTCCACCGGCTCCACGGTGCACTCCGACGACATCAAAATGGCAACATGTATCTAGCTGTCTGTGGTTTTCCAAGGCTTTTATAAGGAAATTAAAAGAAAAAGTACTTTAGTCCCTACGGATTAAATGCATCACTAGTCCGCCTATACATGGCTGTTATTTATGAGTCAATTTAGAGCGAGAGAAGTGAAAATATTTTAGTATTGCATCACTGTACGGTCTCAATTCTGCATGTTTTATGCTTACTGCGCGACCTGGTTAACGCGTGTCTCCGGTGTATACATTAGGTACACATTAATAATAAGCTAAACAAGTAACTAACCCTCGTATTGTTGTCATCAAAAGAAAGCAATCACCATATCTTTCAAACGTGTAACATATACAGTGCCCATGATCATCAATTGTATGGAATTATGACTCATTTGTGTCATAAAAGAATAATAAAAAAACACCTTTTCAATCATCCTAGATCAGTCTAAATAGAGACGGCGGCTTTTATTTTTAACGCCGATTTCAGATATACAGGGCCTCTATTCTACACAGTCAAAGTATATTGCCTGTGATAGTTATTAATTCGGCCGCCATTATTGTCTTACAGCCGGTTCCTAAATTCAAACCGCGGGCGGATAGATTAAGATACTTCTGGTTAAAATTTGACACATTTTGTAAGTGGCAACTGTCAAGTTTTGACTCGAAGTAACCTAATCTATCCGCGGTTTGAATATAGGAACCGGACTAGCGATGGGCAATTTCTGAAACATTTCACATATTACCTTAACTGTGACACATTTCAACTTTTGAAAATTACATAATTGACAAGAAACGTTTCTGAGAGTTACCGAATAAATTTCACTTAAATTTCATGTCACTTCTTCGCTACTTCTGACGCCAGTAGAACGGGTTATTATTATAAAATTCGCCGCTTGGCCTAGGGGTATATGTTCTCAGCTGTTATACGAAGGACGGAAGTTCAAGACCGAGTTTCGATTTTTCTTGAGATGATTTTTTTTATGTACTACCACGGTGGTAAACAAGCATTCGGTTCGTATCATACAATTTAAAATATGTGTGGTTTTTCTAGTGGCATTTCGATAGCCGAATTTTTTTGTACAATATTTACAATAATACACTCTTTTATTTCCCTCTTGTGAAATTCTAAAGCAATTGTAAATAACACCTTTTGGTTTCATTTTACCGTAGTCTTTACAAAGTTTCTACGACAATCATGAGTCAAAAATTACTTTATGACTGTTCTCTGGCCAGTCATTGATTTGTATTGTACGTTAAAAGTAGGTAAGTAAATTAAGTATGTTATCTTTGTTGTACAGTCGAGTGCATAAATAAGTAAACACAACAAAGTTTCATAAATATGTATGCAGCCCTTATTACTACAGTAGTAAAGTTGCTGTATACATATATTTGAGACTTTGGGTGATAACTTATTTTTGCACTCGACTGTACATAATAATATCCAGAGTAGTTAAAGGAATTATCTTAAAGTGGTTGCTTTGATAACAATGACAATCTAATACCAACGTTGATTTCATCGTGAAGTATAAAATTACACACAAACATATAATTTACACCTGAAAACTACAGAAAATTACCAGAAAATTTTCATTCGTAACTTATAGTAACTTACATGAAATTTAAATGAAACTTTCAGTTTCGTAACTTACAAGCTGCCCATCACTAACCGTAACGTTGACAATATGATCCCACCAAAAACATTTTAACAGGTTTTTTTTTAAGTATGTTCCTCGATTACAAAAAGACGGCTAGACCGATTTGAAAAAAATGTTTTTGTTCTATTGGGTATACTTTCTTGTTGTTCCCATTTCCAGCACGTCAAGATCTGATGATGGGATCTAGGGGAAATCGAGGGAACTCCTCAAATATTATAGGAATATGGACGGCATAACAGCACTATTATGATCACTAAAAGGAATGAAATAACATCAAATGCTGTTTGTACGGTTTTCAAAAAGCAAGAAACAACTTTTAAAATGATAGGTAATACAGTGCAACTGAAGTCGACCGATCTCAGGTAGAGCCAAGCTTTTAACTCTACACGCCCTTACAAGCCCTAACTTCCCAAACTCTACACCTTAGTCGAAATATGTGGCATGGGCGACTAAGATCTAGGCTTGTATGTGCTACGGGTACTAGACAACCACAAACATACTTGCTTAGAGAAATAAATACATAAATCTATAGAAAATCCGTGTTAGAATAGTGCCACTCCACCAGTCCACTCCTAGTGTCTTCCCGTGGTGTCGTAAGAAGCGACTAAGGGAATAAAAGCTTACTACTGTAAGGCGATGGGCTTGCAACCTGTCACTAATACACTAGTAAACATCTCAGCCTACTTGTGCAACATTTCATAACAGAATTATTAACATGTCTTTTTAGAGTTGTTTGTATTTCTGTAGCTCTGCCTACCCCACTCTGGGAATGAAGGCGTGATGTTATGTATGCATGTATCTATAGGAAACATCTTAGACTCAGGAACACATAAACCCGCGCTCATCAGAGAAATAGGTATTTGCCCATACCGAGAATCGAACTCGGGACCACGTCATCGTGAAATATATTAGGGATAATGGAGCTTCCTATTAGTAAATGATTTTTCTAATTCGGTTCAAAAAAAGTATTCAAAGATTTTACTCCCAACATACAAACAAACCACCAAACCATTTTACGTCTTTATAGGTATTATTAGCTTAGAATTGAAGTCGATTACTATTAAAAGAGACGCTTCAGCGTTTGTGATATTGCCGCTGCTTTAGTATATGTAGATACCTACCTGGGTGTAGGATTTTCAATCCCCGAAGAGGCGCCCTACCTCTTTTGGTCGCCCGAGTTTCAAACAAATACCTACATTGTCTCCCATTGTATTCCTTAAGCACAAAATTCTCAGTTCAAATATTAGTCTTATACCTCTTGCTTTTATTTCAAATTTAGGATTTTGTGGTAAAGGGTACAATAGGACACGAAGGTTTTGTTTAAAAATAAGACTCAAGTAAATCGAGCCAGTTCAAAACATTAAATCTGCCTAGTACCTTGTCGCTGTAGCGCCCTGAACAGATTAGTGCAGCAGTTCAAACATGACGTTAAAGTGACAAATCACTCAAGTGTGCAGTGACTTACCTATAAGGCTAGGGTTGCCATAATATATAGTATTGTACTTATTTTCGGGTGCCCGTACTTTAAAATTACATAAAGTACTCTAAAATTCTTTATTTTTAATACGTATTTCGAAATTATATCATTTCGAAATTCGTGACATAAAATTTGGTTTTAAGAAGTTTCTGAACGCCACCAAAAACAATAACTTGACACTTCGTTTTGACGTTTAATTTAGCGGTTGTGTTACAGAATTTGGTCGAATCAAAGTGCTACTCTACTGACTGCTAAGTCGATTTTGCTAACTAAAATATTTGCGAGCGATCATAAATAAAATGTACCTACTATATTTTTGCTGTGTGTACTATATTTTTTTGGCGCTATATCGCACCATATATTGTATATCTTAATAAGAAAGGCGGTAACCCTATATAAGGCCAAACGTACTATTTGGTCGTTTTCCAAAAAAAGTGTACATAGTTAAGGACAAAAGTTAAGAAAATTTAACTTTTCCATTTCGTCACGAAAATGAACGTATGTAAATGTATGGCTAATTTTCGTGACGAAGGGAAAAGTTAAATTTTCTTAACTTTTGTCCTTAACGATGTACACTTTTTTTGGAAAACGCCCATTTACATTAACGTGCAGCGCAAAACAAGCGGTAGTGCGCGTCTTCGCCGAAGACATATCTTTGGATAAAATCGCTTGGTTTTGCTTAAACACGGGTCAAGGCCAACTCTAATCACGAATAGGTAATCAGATATTCTTATTGACAATAGCTGCAAAAAAAATAACTAATAAATAGAAGTTAGGAAACTTTAACACAATCGGATGCCTCGGCTTTTAATATCGGACGGAACGGGTGCGAAAATTATTTGAATAGGGACACAGCTATTGCTTGCACCCTACTGATTAGCATCCGTGTTTTGTATAAGACAAAAGGTGCATTAGTTGGCGAAAGTTCGAAAAACAATGCCGGTGGCAATTTACCTATTTCCTGTTTGCATGTATGCACAGTTTGTTTGTATTCTTTCTAGTGAGGTAATTGACAATAGCCGTGTTTTTCTATTGGCATAGACAATAAGCCTTATGTGACAATTACATTTTTAAATAAATATCAGTTCACTCCATCCATGCCTACAATGAGTAGACACGCTTCTCCCAGTAATACACCTTATGTGTTTACAATAAGAATCATATTCATTGTCACTTTTTCTAGCCTTGAATTCTGTACATTCAGATGTAAAATAAATAATATACATTATTCTATATTCACTAGTTATCGCTCACCACCGGAGTTAGAAATAATCCCTAAAATTAAACAGTTTATTTAGTCCGGAATAAAAAACATCTAGATGCAAGTAGACAATGATTTTTTTTAACCAAGCCAGTTGTTACTCATGAGACACAAATGATGAGTCATTGTCTTGATCTTGTTAAATGGACATACAATATAATATCTCAAAATCTGCAGGAACAGCTGTTGTAAAAAAAATTTGCTTATATCTACTAGATATAAAATCTAGTTCTAACCAACTGCTAAATTAAAGTTAATGAACAAAAAATAATGACAGTACCTACATGTAACAAACCAGGAAGTTCTGCCGACGGCAAGAACTTTTTGCTTCCATCCATATTACTTATACAAAAAAGGTCATGAGATCTTAATAATAAAAAGTTACCAGTTGATCAACTCTGACATGAGTTTAATTACTTTTTTATCCCAACAGGAAAAATTGCCAAAACAGGTAAAATAGTTTTGCAATGAACAGGAAATATTATAACACACCAGTCAGACTTAAACCCACTTTTTGATCAATAAATATGCAACATGTTATTTTTACACGGAATAGTATAGTGTAAATGTTTACTGTCATAAACATAATATTATACCTACATTTGTCTAACAAGATTAAACGATAAACAAGACCTTGAATAAGCCAAATTTGAAGAACAGGAAAACTTTACCATTGCAAACCATTTAATATCTAATTAGTTTAGGTATAATAATGAGCAGGAAGCAATAAAATAATTCAACATAACTCAAGTCAGTAAATGTTATAATTAAAATAGTCACACCGTCTATTATTGCTATTTATTGAAACCCCAAAATAACTGCCAAGCGCTTCCACATTGTAAACAAACAAAGTGTATTTTTAATTTGCGTGCAGATTACCGTCTGACAATAGAAATTGTCAGTCAGCGTATAAATTAAACTTACCATATAAAATCCTTGCAGTGTGAACAAAACGTTGGCTGCTTGAAGAACCTGGGCATGAACTTGTGATCCTTCACAAAATAAACATTCTTTTTTTTCAGCGCGCCCTTGCGGCCCCGCTGCCTGAACGCCTGCCCCAATTTCAGGTCACCACCGTCATCACAGTTATTCTCCTCGTCCGCCATAGCGACGCGCGGTGGCGAGCTGGACGCCGGTAGAATCGGAAATTATTATCCCACTGTATTCGCTAGACTACACGACCAAAGGACCGGACCGCCACTCTCAGCCGAACGTCATCGCGTTTTGTGTCAACCGAGCCAATGAAGAGATCCAGCTGTCACAACTGTCAGTGTCAAAATGGTGAAGAATGTTGCCATGCCCTCGTATTCGTTACCCTAAAACATAAATTGCTGATATGAAATTATATTGACATATTAATTTCACTGGCATTGATCCCAGACAAAGTAAAGCGCTAATCACGGAACACATTGCTTGTGACTATCACAGGTGGGAAATTTTTTACAAATAAAGCAAAAAAATATTTATTTTCTTTAACTGACAATGTATTTCTGGATGACTATTTTCCCTGAACTAGATTTACTAAACACATCACATTAAATTAATTGGTAAGGAATCCGATACTTTAAAACCTTTAAATCTCTAATAAACTAGCTGAGCCGACAGACTGTCCTGTCTTAACTATGAATATTGAATTGGAATCGGTATAATTAATAAAAAGAAAACAAAATAGTGCTATTTATTCTAATGTTTTATGAAACACAAATTCTTCGTTTTATTTTCTGGCACGTATATTAGAGTAACATTAGAAAAGTTTATATTGTCAAAAGAACTAAGGTTACACTATAGAATTTAATATGGCAGGTAAATTTTCTTACTTTTCTTTCGGAAGAACCTTCTCCTGACAGTAACAAACACAAAAATTAAGTAAACTCAGTCCAACCAAGTCACCTTGACCGATATTGATGGTGGACATGATAAATGTTTATACTAGGTAAAGTTCATTTCATCAAATGGTTTACTTCGCGGAATTTTCATTTCATCGACAGGCAGTTCCACGTGCAGAATTTATAATTTTGTGGGTGGTCAGGGACTGACCTAACCTAGCCTACGTAACCTATGCTTAGATAACCTAAAAACAATAAGGTTTCAGCAGAAATAATAGCTTTTGATTTAAAATAAATTCGGTGAAACAACAAGACACGAAAACACGATTTCGGTGAAATGAGTTTCGATATTTCAAGAGGTAAGACTATCCCATCAACGAGATATGACTATGAAAACAAAAATATCACATGTTTGGCAGAGCAGCAAAAGTGCCATAAACTAATTAGGGTCATGCATAGGTACTAAAATTAATATGTTTGACAATGCAACAAAAGCGCCATCTCCTAGTTTATTGACAATCTAAGTCGCACTAAATAGTATTGTCTCACTTATTTAAAAATAGAACAATTCAGCATTTCGAATTTTACATATTTACAACCACAACAATCGAGTATTGAGTACTGAGTATTCAATGTAGTCTTAAATATTATGTATGCAGTTTATTATTTAGTAACCATGTTATTAATTCAGTAATAATGCAAGTTAACAAAAACCTTAATTTCCTACATTGTTAAGAAATACCTACAGACAAAATTCAAATCACAAACCACGGAATTTTTGTTTTCTTTAAATTTATAGTTGAGTGAATTTATTTCGTTTGACAAATATGAATCATCGCAATCAATGCAGCCATTGAGCTAATAGAAGTCCTCAATTAAATGCTATCTGAAAAGGCGTCATGAGATGAAAAGATAAAGTTTTATTACAGATGAAGGCAAAATCTTTGTCGAAAGAGGCTCTTTTTCATCATAAAATGTAGTAAGAAGCAAAATCTAATTTCGTCGCATGCTTGGTGGATATTATTCACCCTCAAAGACGTTGCATTAAAACTTGGCAACACCATTCGTTTAAACCATATGATTTATTTGTAAAAGATACATTCTTCAGTATTAGTTTTACTTATGTAAATTAGTAAATTTTTCACAACCCGTAAAATGAACATCGTTTTACATTTTAATGAAATAAAAATAAATAGGTTTAGCTTTGAAACAAATCTACTTGGTTATCATAGTAAAGTAATTTTTCTGATATTTTAAAGATGGCGTAGATTTTGAACGCGCTTTTAACTTCCCTCTCCAACTCCACGCACGATTGAACGAAGCCGTTAAATTTCAAGGTTTTGTTTCGTTCGTTCGGTTGTTTGATTTGTCTGGGTGTTGTTTTTCAAGAAATGCCAATTAGTTATTCGTGAAATGTACTATATTATTAAGTTCTCTTAGTCTGTGTTCTTTAATGTTTGGTATAGTTATTTTTTAAATCAAAATGAGTTCAGGTAATTCCGATGTTGAGCAAAGACTTCCTCTGTCGATGGTGGCACAGTTCGATGATATAAATCGTTTGAACAACGTCCTCAACGACGAATATTCGGAACAATGTAAGTAAATAATTAATATTATGACTTTGTAGTTATGTATCGTTAAAAATCGAATGCAAATCGAGAATAGGTGCTGTTTATTATGACAGCATTAGTTAAAAAATGTTTCTGTCTACCTCCTACATTCACCACTTGCAATCCAAAAATAAGGAAGCAAAAGAATTGCCTAATTCATTTTTAGACTAGCTAGACTGGATTAAATTTCAGTCTTTTGGGTATTTAATTTAAGTTTCATTACTGCTTTTCTACTAAATAATGAATCTGACTGATCATTTTTAGCAGATTATTTCAGTATTGATAAATCTTTGCCATAGTTGTTGTTTTTAATTGAACACAGATATACTTTACAGTTGTTAATATGCCCTAGATGTCTGAGGAGATAGAGTGGGAGGTTGTGTTAAACACAAATCATACTACATGTATTAACTCTTAAAATGTGTTAGATATTGTCAGTCAGTTACTAGCCATAGTAGCCATCAATGTTATATACTGATGCTGTTTGCAGAGATACCTTAACATCATGAGGCGAACCATACTATAAACAGTGATTTTTGCAAGTGGGTATTTGAATCTACCTTATATGGTACCATCGCCCACACTGTTAACTGTCCGTTGATAGACTTTATGCCTTTTGTAATAAGGTTCACCGATGTACAGTTAACAGTGTTGCTGTTTGTACACTGGGTCTCATGTGGATAACATTAGTTCATTCAATATTTCTGGATCTAATATTCTAGTTTAATCACAGATATATTAGCATGTGCCACTCATGTCTTCCCGTGGATGTCGTAAGAGGCAACAGGGAATAAGGGCTTGTAGTACTGTTAGGCAATGGGCTTGCAACCTGTCACTAATACACTGATGAACAACTTAGCCTACTTGTGCAAAATGTGGTTACAGAATTATCAACAAGTCTTTTTAGAGTTGGTATTTCTGTAGCTCTGCCTACCCCACTCTGGGAATGAAGGTGTGAAGTTATGTATGTAATATTAGCATATCTCTTGCTTTAAACTTGTTTATTACAATGTGACCAGTTATTAGGGAGTGGCTCTAATTCTAGTAATTTAGTTATTTAAGGAACCCTTTGTGTACCTAATTAGAAGTAATTCCTCTGTACAGGTTTCCTAGCATTCGTAAAACAGATGGATTAGGGAGTGGCTCTAATTCTAGTAATTTAGTTATTTAAGGAACCCTTTGTGTACCTAATTAGAAGTAATTCCTCTGTACAGGTTTCCTAGCATTCGTAAAACAGATGGAATGGGTACGTGGCCAGTGGGCATCAGCAGAAGCAGAGTCGTCCCGCCTGCAGACAGAGCTGGATGAGGCACTCAAAACTCTTTCCAAGTGGGAGGCCAAGTTTGCACATGTGAGGAAACTGCTGGATGGAGAGAAGAGAGAAAGGAATATTGTTATGAAGAAGTACAGTGACTTGGTATGTGACATGTTATTTTAGCTTCAGGTAATGAGACTACTCTAAACTAATATTGTTGGCACCTTACCAAAGCCTTCTCTTTCATTGGCCACTCTAGCTCTTATCTTTGCAAAATAAAAAAAGCTCTTCAGAATTTTAAACAGCATAAAAAGTTGTCAACTATAAATGTTATTAGTGAATATTATGGTATGTATTATATAGGACACATCGCCAAGAAAAGGGTTAGGCAAGGTCACAGGGCCCTGCCATCAGTGAGGCCGCCTAGTTTTTGCCTTTGAAATGCATAAAATATGATCGCATAATGTATCTTTTTGCAGAACATCCTGATAAATAATAATTAAAATAAAACTGTTCCTTTGGTAAAAACTGTTTTCAGCCAAATATTTTTTGTTACATAGCAAATGATAACAAATTAAAAGTAAGCCCTATGACAGCCATAAAAGACCCTGACTGTCCTAAAGTAGGGCATTCAGTAGCTAAAAGATGGTGCTGCACCCTGCCGCTTGTTGGCACCCTATTATATTAAGGTGATAGAAGCAATTTTTTTGAATACCAATGTATGTTTTACACTATTAGGTGAAAATCTTACAAAAATTTACTTTGTCTGAAAATAAACCTATAACAGACAGCTAATGATATCTTTTAAGCTAAGTTTGTATATAATGCCCGCACTGAAGTATCCCAATTAAAAACATAAAGATCACAGCTAACAATTTGGTTTTATTAATAGATACTATTACTTGATAAGGTATAAACTTGGAGAATGCTTTAAGTTTTGTTAAAATTATGTGGTCAAGTTCTAACCAACTAGATATACCATAACATAAGACATTATAAATGTTCTTTTTTTTGTTGTTAAATTGTACTGTCCCTGTGTTTTGTTTTTATGGTGTTTTAATTAAGTAATTATTTGTTTTGTATACTAGCCATTCAAATAAATTTGCCATTCCATAGATTAATGTCTATACATCTTATATTGTTTATTACAGAGTAAGCTCCTAGATATGGCCCGAGACCTTCTGTTCAATGACAACAGAGCCAAGCTGAATGATGAGACACTTCAGAAGCTGGCTTTTCTCAATGGAACAGCTCATCAGGACCACAATGCAAGACTGACTGGAGTCCCAGAAATGAATTCCACTGGTAAATTTGGACCCAGTTAACAAATTAAATATTTTAGAGTTTTTTGTTTTGTAGTAAGATCCGAGCGCACTTAAATGTGATTTTCGGTGTTTATTTGACTTGTACTTTTAATTAAAATAGGATTTTTGGTCCCATATCTTCTGTTAGTTACATTACAAGTACGTAGTTTCAGTATTTTAGTTAGCACAGAGCTGGGTTCTTAGATGTTTCCTAGCAATAAATATACCCGCCAAATGCATGTGAAGCAACATACTTTTTAAAGATGTATTTTTCAATACCCCTAACATTAGAGGGAATTTGGGTTTTAGAGATTGCATGAAATTTATTGATAACTCAAAAAGTAGTTCAACTATCTGGTAAAATACATTTTCTTTATTTTATCGGCGTTCGGAGCTTATTTTACGTAATTAATGACGCCTTGCGGCAGCCGGATAAGTAAACTCAACATTACCCTTCTTTTTGCTTCGAGCAGTCGGGTAAATCAGAGACGAACCACATGGTGTGGCGGAAGCTACACTCGCGCTTAGTGGCTTATAACTAACTGGCATATACATAACTAACTATATTACAGAGGACCTAGCCAAGATGCGTTCGCTAAGTAACTTTTTGATTCGTTTTGTTTTTAAACCATTCGCGTCACTGGTAGATCGCGTCATACGAAGAGTCACGTGATCTACCAGTGACGCGATTGGATCTAGTTAACGAAGGAATCTTGGCTAGGGCCTCTGTTCGCCTCGATATTCGCGCCAATAATCAAACTTGCCTCTCCCGGTGTCTTTGCCTAACCTAGGACTTGTCAGAACTCGTCAGTCCTACTGTTACATTTCTTACGAAATGTTTGCTTATTGCTGATTTGCTAAAGCTGCAATAATTGTGCCCTAAATCAGTTATATCAATACAAATCCGATTCCAATTTTTGAAATGGGTACGTAATCACGTTATTTTTGTTCTTTTGTCCTTATAATCTTAGCTACATTTGTAGGTACTTTATTTGCTACAAAATTGAAAACAGTGTTTCCTGCCATGTTTGTAGAAAAAAAGTTTAGTTAGTTTATTTAGTTCCACTTATAAATATTCACTTGCCTTTTTTATTATGTCAAAAATAAAATAAGATTTACGGCCAATTTCTGTGACAATCGCAACGATACATTCTCTTCAGTATTCAATGACAGAAATAAATATTGAATACGGTCTAGCACAATGTTATTTCTACCTAATAAAAACAATAACACGATAACGCGCTTAAAAAAAAAAAGCAGTTTCAACACACTAATAACTACCCATTATAGGCAAGCGGTGTCGTTTGGCACCCTATCATAAGGGGCCAAAGGGCGACATAGAAACCCGATGTCGTGGTTAGAATTTGGGCAATATTGTTCTCTACATTAAAAGTCAAAATAAATTTCAATAAACAAACAATTCAGCCTATAGTGGGTTAAATAGATAAAAAAACCCGCGACATAATAGCCATTTCTAGTTTCAGAGGTGATATCTCCTAAGCTAAACCTAACTAGGTAAGCACCATCCCTAATAAACTATTTTTTTTTTAAAATAACTCATCCGAATTGGTTCTTCCATATAGGAGACATGATGGCACAGACATACAGACCAAACATTAACTTTTTTAAGTTTGACTCCTCTTTTTGCATCAATCAATCAATCGTTTATTTCAGCAATTTATATCAGTAGCCTAGTTTACATTACTGATGAAAGAATATTCAGAATACTACGTTAGTTATAATTTTTTTCTTATGTATACTTGTACAGTCAACTGCAAAGGTAGATGATCATTTAGTACTTTATCGCACGAACGTAACAATATTGCCACTATTGGGATGCGTCATAGTAGTGAAAGTGACAAAGTACTAAAATGATCATCTATTTTGCTGTTGACTGTACTAGTTAATTTTTGTACTAGGTTTGGAGTTGAGTTCCAGTTCCCTATAAGGAACTCCGACCCTAAATAATAACAAAGAATTCTAGCCTTTGGCGGTATAAAGAGTTTCACAATTTGATATTCTATTTTCCTCTAGCAGCGCAGTCCTTTTTTCCAAACTTGTCAACCTGAACGTCACCCTCGTCCAAAGACTAATAAAACAACTGTAATTTGCTAAGGTGGTCCTAAATTAATATAAAATCTGTGGGTGACAAGGCCAATAGTGCCGTCTTGAAGTCCAAACACAACCATATACAGCGGCTGCATAACTTGGTCCACAGGCACTCTGCTCTCGGAGATGTCGTACTCCCGGTCTGAGGAAGATCTGGACATCTCTATCGCGTCGACGCGCCGCTCGTGGGTGCAGCGCGGCAACTGGGCAGCGCGCGACGCCGCGCCTGCCAAGAAACGCCGGTCCTCCACCAGTTCCGCTACTAAGGTAAACCATATTGATTTCCAAAGGACATATAAAGGGTCTACGGATTTTTATCAATCTAGCTGATTCCCGTGGCTCCGTCCGCGTAGAAATCGTTAATTGGTATTCTCTCAGGAACTGTCTAATTATTATTATTATTATTTTACTCCGTGTGGTTGCTAGGTTAGAAAACTCCATGTTTTCCTGTGGATGACGTAATAGGCGACGTAGTAATTAAAGGCTTGTACTGTTAGGCGATGGTCTTGCAACCTGGTAAACATCTTAGCCTGTTTCTGCAAAATGTGGTTAAACAACAACAAGTCTTTCAGCATTGTTGGTATTTCTGTAACCTCTGCCTACCTCACTCTGGCAATGAAGGCGTGATGTTATGTATGTATGTACGTCTCAGGAATCGTCTAATTTTTCGGGACAAAACGTACCCTATGCCCTGCCAACTTAGTTAAATTTCGGTGTGGAGATAGTTCGAGTCCGGAAAAATGCAGTTTCTGAGGGAGTCTTGGGCAAAAAAGATAGTGATAAACACATATCATCAGTCCACTAGTTTGTGTTTATAAGACCATATACGTTATAACCGAGTGTCTCCAGACGGTGGAGCTGCAGGGCGGGAAGCTGCTCGCCACGGCCACCACTACTCTGACGCTGGAGCGCGCTACCGTCAACCAAGACATGAAACCGCCCAAGAACTTTGTAAGTAACGCCACAATATAACATTAGCACATTACTACAGAGACCGGGAATAATACCGGTAACAGTCGTTGCAGGACGAGTCTGAGTTAGCGCAGCCGAGACGCAGTCAAGGTTGCGCTCTATACGAGTCCAGGGAGGCGATATTTGACTTTCGAGTGATCGAATTCAAAGTCGAGTGATATAAAATATATGCACACGAAAATATGACACGATTATTTCGCATGCACCCATTATCCCGTGTTTTTGTAAGTCCTCACTCGGAAGCTACTGAGTGATTTAATATATTCACGTGTTGCGTTTTACGCAGAAAGTCGACGATTACCGGTTGTTTAAAATCGTTTTTAAATATAAATATTGATTTTCACACGGTTTATAAAAATGTACCAATGATGTGTCTACAGCAACCGATATCGGAAAGCAGCGACGAGGCGCCGGCGCCGGCGTCCAAGACGCCGGCGCGCGCGTCCGCCAAGCGCGTCAAGGACGAGCACACGCCCTCCGCGCCGCCGCGCTCGGGTGACTACACTACACTACACTGCACTACACTACACTACACTACACTACACTACACTACACTACACTACACCATACACTAATACACCGCGCCACAACTTGCTTGGCATTCAACGCCGACCCACACCTGATGCGTGCGCGTTCCATTGCGTTGTAAACTATGTACTATTGTTTTGTGGTGGTAGGACCCTGTGCAGGGTCCGTCCGGATCGCTACCACCATCTTATCCATTAACCACCCGTCTAGCAACTGTGTTCGCATCGTTGTGTTCCGGTGTGGGGATAAGATTTACGCTCTCCTAGATGTGAACACAGCATGCTTATAAAAAAGTCTAGGCTAGACACTATTGTTACTCTACCATAACATTAGAAATAAAATAATAAATGGCCGCCAATGAAGTGCATCTGTACCTCCGACAGCTTACTAATGACGCTAGCTTAACATCAAAGATTGTCCTTTTGGAATATAGAGAGTAAAAGCCTTTTGGCCGAGACCACAGAACCAGTGAATATATCGAAATCGTCTCTTATTTCATTGCGATATAAAGGTGAATGTTGGCCTGCAACTGATCTTTGTAAAGGTAACACAAATGTGTTACGGTTAATCATAAGATTGCAATCCTAAGATCCCACTACGTTGCCAACCCTGAGGAGTGAGATGGAATGCTTGTTAAGTTTAGTTTAATTATGTTGTGTTATAGACACGGAGTCGTGCTCGGAGGGGCCGCTGCGCGCGGTGGCGCGCACGCCGTCGGCGGTGTCGGCGGCGTACGGCGGGTCGCCGCGCGCGCGCCCGCGGCAACACAACTTCGTCGCCAAGAACTTCTACAAGCGCGAGACCTGCGGGCCTTGCGGGAAGACGTGAGTACACGGATTATAAACGATTCTACATTCTATACTTCAAAGTAGACAGACCGACCGCGCGACGATTCGCATGGCTAGTGCTCTATTTGTAACGGGTAAAAGCATATTGCCTTTGATATGTTATCGTATAGTCAACGTTATAATAGCTCTTTATAATACGACTAGCTGTTGCCCGCGACTCCGTTCGCGTCATAGATATAGAATGTATGTAGTTATAGATTCATAATGACGTCAAAATGTGGATTTATTATAGTACACAATTTAACCGGTTTACATTTGGCACATATGTTGCTTACAGTTTGAAGTGTGCCAATAATCCTACTATGAAAAAATGCCTGGTCGGTAATAGAGACAAAAAATAGAAATGTTTTCTTTTTCCTCTTACAGGAATCTCAATAAGGCTATCTTTCTCTGTAGCATATATGATACGCTATGATAATGTAGCACTCTAATTGTAAAATAAATTTTGAGATTATTCATTACAAACATACAAAA
This sequence comes from Acleris holmiana, assembly GCA_949316455.1. NCBI lineage: Eukaryota > Metazoa > Arthropoda > Insecta > Lepidoptera > Tortricidae > Acleris > Acleris holmiana. The sequence continues at coordinate 14,045,074 of OX438773.1, read as the reverse complement.
ATACAAATCTTGTGTAGATAATATATAAGAATAATAGTCACGCATGAATAAATGTCCGTACAGTTTAGGACAATTTACTTTACTTAATTTGATCATTGCATACCGTTTTAATTTTTACATAGCCTACCTGTGACATTTTCACACATAACTATACATGGGACACCATTTATTAAAATATTTCTAATAGTTTATAAAGTAATGAGACGTGTTTTTTTCTTCTTTAGCTAGCTAAACAGACCTCTGGTTTTATATTTGAGTATACCTTCCTTTATATTTGACGACACGCTGGCCTAGTTGGTAGTGACCCTGCATTCGAAGCTAGGCGTCCTGGGTTCAAATCCCGGTAAAGGCATGAGTCTTGGATGATTTCTATGTATTTAAGTATGTATTTCTCTATATAAGTAAGTTTATCGTTGTCTAGTACCCACAGTGCAAGCCTAAGTTAGTTTGGGACTAGATCAATTTGTGTGCGTTTGTCCTGTGATATTTGTTATTATTTATGTATGGCAGTATAAAGTTCGCGAAGGTGGGCATCAAGTGCGAGACGTGCCGCGCGCAGGCGCACCCGGAGTGCCGCGCGCTGCTGCCGCTGCCGTGCGTGCCGCCCGGCGCCAACGCGCGCCGCAACAACGCGCAGGTAGATATAATACAATTAGAATACAATACAATTATAAACAAGTGTTTTAAAAACTGTTGGTATTTCTGTAGCTCTGCCTACCACATTGTGGGAATGAAGGCGTGATTTTATGTTATGTATGTGTGTATAACAGTTGTTAACGCATTCGCCGGCAACGCATTTATGACGATTGTGAGGCGATGCTTAAATCGCGTAGCGGTCAAAAAGAATTCATACAAATTTAGTTTCGGGCGATAATGTTTCTCGCCCCCTAAATCTAATCCTATTTCCACGATTTTAAAATATTTTGTAGTTCTCATGAAAAACTAAATTTGTACGTTTCCGGTTTTTATAATTTTATTTTTTTCCAAATAATATTTTTATAATATCTACAACATATTAAAAAATCGTAAAAATCAAACAACGTGTAACGGAAGAAAAAAATTATCGCATTTTGTATGGAAATGGTGCTTAAAGGCACATGTTCGTTCTATCAGGTTGTATACCGTTTCAAATTATTTTATGGTGGTCACAGGTCTAACCTTACCTTGCAACACTGCTTGCCTGCGACAGGGCTTCTATTTCTGACCGATTTGCCCTTCGGGCATCTAAAGATATCTAACGAACCTAACCTACCTACTTTTGCGGAATAAAAACGATTTCTGACGAATTTACGACGAAAGCGACAAGTGATGTGACCACGAGTATTCTGCTAATAGTGATTTAATATTTTAAGGCGAGATTAAACGGAACTGAAGTAATTTCTTAACTTTGGTGATTAAATGTTTGTCTTCAGGAGGGCGGCATATCGGACTTCGCGCCGAGCACGCCGCCGATGGTGCCGGCGTTGCTGGTGCACTGCATCAACGAGGTCGAGAAGCGCGGGCTCGGCGAGCGCGGGCTCTACCGCATCAGCGCCGTCGAGAAGGACGTCAAGCGGCTCAAGGTCAGTGCCCTGCTCCTGCTGTAACAGCAGCTGCAGGAAGAGCAGTAGTATCACTGCCGTGGCAGTATTTAAAGAAAACGTTCAGGCTTGAGGTCAGTGCCCTGTGACAGCTGTACTCCGCTGGGGCCCAAAGGTTGCGGCTTTGCCGCGGTATTGCCAAAAGAAGACGTCAAGGTTCGAGGTCAGTGCCCTGTGACAGCTGTTGGTCCAATAGTTTCTCCCGCTCAGCGGTTGGCTATAGAAGTTAACGTTCGAGGTCAGAGCCCTGTGACACCTGAGAGCCGCGAACAGTCTTACGAAACAATAAGAAAACAAATTTGTTAAATGGTACTTGTTTAATTTAAATGTCAACAATAAAATACGCTATTAATATCGTTTACATCAATTGTCACCAGTATCGACTTCTGCGGGTAAAGGGCTATCTGCGAAGCACCACAGCAATCCCCAACACCATCTAGTGCCCAAGGCCCGCGCTATGTTACTTTTCCAATGCCTTTTAGGAGGATATTTGTTTACCGCTGCCTCATACGCAGTCACACCATTAAAAAGGTTCTGGATATGTTTAAAAAATAATGTACCAGTAGCCGCTAATATAGGTATATTATAAACTAAAAACATAAAATACAAGTACAATGTTGTAAAGTACTCATTTGCATTGTTTTTTATAATGAAGGTATTGTCGTTACCGAAAGCAGGTATCACGAAATTCATCATATTAAGAAAATTCGTGATACTAAAACGTGACAATCTATAGCAGTATAATATTGTTGTATAGCTTATGAACAGGGAGCAGTGGCCTAGGAAGCAGACGTAGTAACGGTAGTTTTTTAGTCCGACGCAGTGGGCGAGGTAAGTGCAATGGTGGTCGCGCCGTAAGATGCAAGCCTCGCAAACGGGGCAATGCCAACTTCCAGGAGGTCTCTGTCTCTTACATATCACACAATAATCGCCTTCTTCATAGGATCCAACTCTTGTGTCCGTCACTATACTTAAAATCTGATTCCCATACAAGTTGATGAACATATAAGCCCAGAGGGCCATTTGTAATAAACTTAAATCAACCGTCAATATCTGTATTAAAAAGTACCCAGGGGCGAATACACATAGTAAAAAACATATCACTTTTTGTAATTTACGGCTTAAGTTTTTTTTCTTCTTGCTCCTGTTCCATTCTGAAGACATTGCGTGCTTTTAATTTGATTCCTTTTTCATGTGCTTGATAGATTAGTGTCGACTTCGTGAAAGAAATTTGCTATTTGTACAATAATTACCTATTTACATCAGATCTCCTAAAAATCTTACTAGTGTTATTGCAGACAGTGGATGACAGAAGTCACAGACGAATGACAGAAGTCATTCACAATTTCTAAAAAATAAATAAAACAGAATTTATCTGCCAGTGTCATTAACAAGTAAAAACTCCTTTTCTTTAAAAATCGATTCACCACTTTGTACCATTTATTTGCACCTAATCTGACGATTGAGTTGAAAGAAGCCTAGCGGAATCTTTGCTGTACGAAATGTAGACCCATTAAATTTATCTCTCTATTAGCAGCTGATGAATGTACAAGAAAAGTACAGCCTGCAACAAATGCTTGTCTCAAAAATTATTACTTTGACAGCAAGGTATCCTTAATCCTTTTTTGACCTGTATTTTACGTTTATACGAATTGCACGTACAGGGACAAGCAATGTATTAAAACAAATATTTCTTAAAAAAAAAACTGTTGACGTGTTCCGCCTAGAACACCTTTTCCAATGTTTAAGTTATGTAAGTAAGTACATAGACCCTACAATATTCTGTAGATCATTGAGCTTCTTTTTGCTTTTCAGTTGATGTTTTCATTGGGTTGTTCGCGACGTCTAGGCGAAGCTAACAATTCGCTTATCTATCGAAATCGCGCTTCTACCAGGGAACAAAATACCTTAAATACATTTGTAAATACATCAATGTGACGTTCAATGAACTGCATAACAATATTTTTACGCTCCTTGTTGTAATTTTTGACTATTATTAAAGATCACCCTCGACTGCAAGACTGCAACATCGCCGAGCAAAAATAAATAAATATCACTGGACAATCTCACACAAATTGACCTAGTCCCAAACTAAGTTCTAGGCTTGTCCTATGGGTACTAGACAACGATAAACATACTCATATAGGGAAATATATCCTTAAATACATAGAAAACATCCAAGACAGGAATACTCGTGCTCAGCTCACAAATATCCGCCCTTACCGGGATTTGAACCCAGGAAGCTTCTAAGGCAGGGTCACTACCATCCAGCCTAATGAGTCTCAAAAAAATATGTTGTTCGTCAGAGTTGTTAATATCCACTGTTATGTTGACAGGAGCGGTTCCTCCGCGGCTGCGGCTCGCCCCAGCTGTCGACGGAAGACATCCACGTGCTGTGCGGCTGCATCAAGGACTTCCTGCGGTCGCTGCGCGAGCCGCTCGTGTCCGCGGCGCTGTGGGCCGACTTCATGGAGGCGGCGCGGCTCGGCGACGCGGCCGACGCCGCCGCCGCCGTCGTGCAGGCCGTCAGCCAGCTGCCGCCGCCCAACCGCGACACGCTCGCCTTCCTGGTGCTGCATCTACACAAGTTAGTACTCGGACACGCGTCCGGCTCATACTTCCACAATAACCGCCCTCATTGTTGTCTTTGCATATCATTCCAGATATAATTAACACGGCTTTCATTCATGTACAAAACATAGAGTAGAATATAAGGGAATAAGGGCTTGTGGTGCGGTTAGACGATGGGCTTGCAACCTGTCACTAATACTCTAGTACACTTGGCAATTGTGCAAAATGTGATTACAGAATTTAAAACAAGTATTTTTAATTGTTGGTATTTCTGTAGCTTTACCTTCCCCGCTCTGGGAATAAAGGCGTGATGCTATGAATGTATGTATATAAGAAATAGAAACTATTCCTGGTACCGCTTCTATTTATATCAAAATTTGCTTGTAATTATCATTATTTTTGACAATATATTGACATTCACGGACTAGTCTAGCCTAATGCCCGCTGCCGTTAACGCCATTGGCCTCGGCTATAACGTTGACGTACCCCGAGGCCTTTTTAGCGTTGGTGGCATTCTTTAACCCACCGCCAGGCAGCAGTGTTCGCATTTTCGTGATCCGGTGTGGATTAGGCAACCCGTGAAATTACTAATGGAGCATTAGGTTAGCAACGCATTTGGAATCTTAAGATCTTCTTAGGAACTCTAATGTCCCCATAAACGTTTCAATTCTCAAGATTTAGAAGATGGTGAAATTCATGTCTCAGTCCCCATTTACCGTTAGGTAACCCTTGGGCTCGTGTGCCTTCTTGCCTCCGTTGCTTAAAGTATTCGTGAATATCGTTACTACTTAAGCTCAATTCGGATTTTCGCCTCAATCTTTTCACTTTACTTAAGTAAATCGATAGAAATGGATACAGCTTCGAACTTTGAATCTCTAAAGGGACAGTTAAACGATCTTTTCATGGCAATATTTAGCCGGCAACTACTGCTTTCTTACTCTTACTTCATGTGTTAAAGCAAGACGCCCATAAATGCCGGCCAAACATTGACGTACAGTACGATTACTGTAAGTTTACCACTGACAGAGAGTTTGCATTCATTTAATTTTCAACTTTAATTTCATATCAATTAAGCAATTTTCAGAATACTGTTACCCGTCTACCGATTTAGTAATAACTATTTTATTAGTATGAGATTAAAGCTGAAAATTAAATAATGGCAATCAATCTGTCAGTGGTAAACTCATAGTAATTCTACTGTAAAAAGTTGCTCGTCTCACCATCAACAAGATTAGTAGGGTTGCTCTTATGAGCTTTCTCCGCTAAGCAAACAAGATATTAATAAAGTCTAATAATTTTCCAGAGTAGCAGAGAGCCCTGACTGCGAGATGGGCATAGACAACCTGGCGAAGATCTTCGGGCCCACCGTCGTGGGCTACGGCATGATGACGCAAGCAGCCGAGATGTACACGGCCACCGCGCAGATGGTTAATGTAAGTAATAAAAAAAACAAGCGAAAATGTAACGGCTTCTGTTTTATAACTGTACTGTTACTTAGATGCGTAAAAAAAATAGCTTTTGATTTTGACCCTAATTTTGATACCGAATTAAGATTATGAATCTGTGAAGCGGATTGTAAAGTTAAAATTTTGCTGGATAAAAAGTCGGTCTTCAAGTCTCGTAATGGCGTTGAACCGTTGTGATGGAACAAATAAACGAACAATCTTCAACCTCCTAACATGCTATCTTAGGAATTATGTTTGTACGAATCCCTCGTACTATAATCCAACGTTTTAAACAACTGTAGATTGCTAAGGTCATTTAAATCTGGGGGCGACAAACAACCCTGGTTGATAATATACACCCAGCGTCACCCGGCGGCCAATAGCGGCGTTTTAGACGCTGTCTCATTTTGAATCCTACTTTAAACAAGATGACGTATGCTACTGGAAGTCCAAACACCTTTCATTAATTTAATCAACATAAACCTACGGACGGACAAACGCAGTCAGTAACTCGTGGCCTACATAAAAGCTTTGATTAAAAGAGTAATACACGTACAACGTGTTGTTTAACTGATTTTTCAAACGTTAATTGTGTTCTTTCTATTTAGGATATGTATGCCATCGAAACAAAAGAAATTGGTAAAATATATGGAATGTGGTGCCCGCCCCAATGGACGTAACTTATATAGCAATGGAAGTGTATTTTTATGTAGAACTAAGATAACCAGGGCTTATCATATCTACATTTGCTGTTCCTATTTGTATGACCAATTCAACGAACACCACCATGATTGCTATAAAGCGGGTACTTAAATCGGGATCGTATACCGGTATTATTTTCATACAAAAATACCGGTATTCAATTTCGGTATCTCGCTTATTGTTAAATATTTTTGCTCTTCAAATAATTTATATAATAGAATAGTGGTATTACCTAATTTACAGTCGAAAATATCAAGGAAATAATGCAAATTCAGGAAGATATTTCAATTTTAATTAATACCGGTATTGATCCCTGACTTAAATACCTGTTGTCCTGTACATAAAAAGAGTCTGTGTCCAGGTGATGCAGTTGTTACTCCGGCTGCCCTCGGACTACTGGGCGCAGTGGGCGTTCCCCAACGACGCGACGTCGCCGCTCGCGGCCTCCCGGCCTAGGGGCTTTTTCTTCTCTCCCGCAGACACTGGGTAAGTTAAACTTACCAAAGTTGTAATGAAAACCCAAAAGGGTCACTTTCATTCTTTAAATAGAGAACAAAACAATGCCTTATTGTTAGGTGGAAGTCGACCTTATTAGGGTAAGGACCAAATAATTGGACCATAGTTAAGCGTAGCCATACAAACAAAAAAAGTGGAAAAAGTTCCGCCGTGCGACAAAAAGTGTCCTTACAAATGTATGGCTTATTTTCGTCGCAGAACGGAAAAGTTTATAGAAAATTTAATTGAGTGAGCCAACTTTTTGGACCTCGCCCTTATGCCAAACCCTCGAACTAGGAGAAACCACACGATTCACGTGTTCTTATATTGAGATGTACAGTTGCCAGCAAATATATCTGTACATATCAGGGTGGTTAAAAATATCTGAACGTGCACACACAAATATCTGAATACTCTAACGCCTCGATAATAGAAGCATGTTCTGATATTTAATAATATTTATCCGGGGATAATCTTACAAAAATTGACCTAGTCCTAAACTAAGCTCTAGGCTTGTACTATGGGTACTAGACAACGATACTTATATAGAGAAATACATAGAAAACATCCAAGACTCTGGAACAAATATTCGCGCTCATCACACAAATATTTGCCCTTACCGGGATTGAGACAACCTTGTTCGCTTCGACATATCTGATGGCGACTGTACAAGTTTGATGCTACCTACATCGTTGGTCGTGTTATTTGTTTTTTATATTTCTATTTTATTTAATCCATATATTATTTCAGAGTATCACGGAAGAAGAGAAGCTATTTCCAGTGACAAAAGCAAATCATTTTATTAAGTACTGAGTAAGTCCATTTTAGTTTGTTCGTGTAAGTGAACAATTATGTTAACCTTTTTTTGTACAATTTAGTTTTGTATCGCCTTACAAGTAAATATAGTGTAATTTTAGTTTTTAAGTTTAGCTGGATCCTTAGCAGTATTATTATTGAAACCACACGCTAATAAAATACAGCTATTCACTGTAATATTGGAGAAAGGTTATATAAAATAGTGCTGCGATATAACTAACACTGCTTGAGATTCAGCTTTAGGTTGTTTTATTAGCTAACTTTATTGTTTATTTTTATCAGATTAGGTTTAAAGCGTAAATTTTTAAGGCCTATGCATTTAACGCAGGCAATATCAGTCATCATCTTCATCATCTACGCAAAAATCACAATAAACATCATCATTTTCGCCAGTCTTCCGCCAAGCGCGCACCACGATTTTTTGTCGTGCGATAATTTTGTCGCTGAAATGCAACGTATGGGTCTATATGTCAGTACGCGCATGTACGAGAAATAAATAGCAGCAATTAAAAAAATGTAATTTGTTATATGTTGCCTCGACTGGTCGCGACGTGACTTTCGTAAAATCAAATTGCAGTATACGGTATGGCTCCGCGCGCACAGCAATTATAAAATCGCATCCCGCGCTCTGTTGCGACGCTCAGTCGGCGTTCCACTCTCCAAACGTAAACATGTCTTCCTTCTACTCCTGAAGGAGTGCAAGACAAGCAACTTGTACGAAATGCATGTTGATAATGAAAAATCTATTGACTTCTTCATCGCAGTGCGCGCAGTGCATTTACTGCGATATTTTACAGTGCGATTCTTTAATCGTGTCGCAAAAACAAAAATAGTGGTGCGCGCATGACTAATCGTACAAAAAGATATCCATTCAATACAGGGACCCGCCGTCTTAGTACTAGAATGCTGTAATTTGGCATGAATATACCAGGGACCCGCCCACCGATAAAAGCCTTTGAAAGACTAACCTCTCAATAGAATACCCCACTAAAAGAATAACCTCTTGGAACAAAATATATGACTAAGTTATTTGTTAAACTAACCATTCACTATAAGGGAAACCTTAACAGCTAAAGTAAAGATAACTCTTATAAATAGCGCTTTAAAAAGCGTATCGAACGGCTTTTCTAAATAAAAGACTCATAAAACCCCCTAGAAGCCCCTTGAATCGAATAGCGGGCCAGTCCCTGATTCAATATCGATTATGTATGTTTATTGTAATGTTACGACTTATTAGCGACCCGCCCTCGCTTCGCTTCGGTTTATGTGAGTTTTCTGACACTCGTTCTGGATGAAGTATCCAGAAGTTACTATACACAAAAACCTTCCTCTTGAATAACTATATTTTAATGAAAACTGCATTAAAAACTGTTCGTACATACAGAGGGGACAGACGGCGGGAAGCGACTTTGTTTTATTTTATGTAAAGATTAAGTAAATAAAATTACAAGTTGTTGGTAAACCTTTACATACGGCAACTAATACTTACGGAGATACCTAACTTGTGTTTTAGTTAATTGTAAAGTAAATCGTTTAAATACATACTCGATAGCGTTACGACAAAATAACCTGGCTACCGGTGCGTTCGCACATAGTGTTAACACTACCGCGTTTAAAAGTAAGCAGCAAAATCAACTCGGAGGAAAACCAGGGCAGGGCAGGCCTCTAAGTTACAGCGTTATAACGATATCGCATTTGACGTATTTTAGAATCGTTTATGTCACAGTCGCCATTGTTGTAAATGACATAAGAGTCATCAAAACGTTAACAATACAGAAACACGTCAAAAGACGATATCGTTATTACCGCGTAGAATCCCAGCCCTGGGCCTCTATTCAACTGCGTTATAACTTATAACGATATCGTGTTTGACGTGTTTTAGAATCGTTTATGTCACAGTCGCCATTATTGTAAATAACATAAGAGTTATGAAAACGTTGACAATACGGAAACAGGTCAAATACGATATCGTTATCACCGTGTAGAATCCCAGCCCTGTTTTTTTTTTGTAGCGATCGGTAGTTTTCGATTTTCTATGAAAGAGTGAGTGAAGTAGCGAACGCTATTTAAGAAGCGTGGACGAGCACTCTGGCCAAACTACGTTTTTTAAGTAAACGTACACTTCGCTGCATTTTCAATTAAAGTTGGGGTCAAAAGAAATGTAAACAATTTAGTACTGTTTGATATAACCTCAAATATTCACTGAGAGAGTTTAGAAAAGAAAAGTATATATTAATAGTTATTTCATCTAAAACTTAATGTAAAAATAATAATCTAGTGTATAAATCATCGTAAAGACCTCACTTGATCTTTAGAAGTACGTGATTATCGAGTTATCATGGTATATCGGTCCGTTTGGTTTTGTTTACTTCTATATTGTGTTTTAGGTAAATTTCCTGTATTAAACCCCTTTGCAAACAAAAAGGACACTTACGATTTTTTCGAGTAGTTAACTAAGCTTAAATTAATGTTTTTGTTTTGTCAATAATACTGTTTTTATTTCCTTACAGTACCTAATTGTATTTAATCTACTTAATCATTAGTGCTCGTTTTCTTTGCAAGTGGTTGTATATCTTATAGCATTTATTGTCTTAGCATTTATTTTGTTGTACCAGTTACATATTTACGGTCAATCGGGTACGTCAGGTCGCCGCCTATATCATGCTTCTGTATATACAACTATATTTAAGCAGCAAACTATAACATGTGTAATAGTATCAGCTTTCGTTTATATCCTTAGTATAATATGATAAATGCAAAAGTGTGCCAGCACGGTTGAACGCCTCGACCATAAACAGAGTATTACCTAGACAAGCTAGTCGCGTATACCTTGTGAGAAAACTGATAAAGCCAGAGAGTACAACCCGAGCGTATCACAAATCACCATTAGCAAAGCTTGTGTTGATGAGGTCTATCTTATTAAGGTGGTTTATTCTTAATACTATTACCGATGAAATGTTATGTTATGTTTATGTTTCATCTCTTCCAGCACTGGCTTTTCCAGCCCAAAATACAACAATTCAGAACACAAATATCTACGAAACTTACAAATCTTACACGTAAATACAAACCTCAGATTATAAAATAGTTAAAATCAACAACAACAGCGCGGAGTGAGATAGAAAGTAAAAATGCCGTATGTTTATTGATATGCGACTGTAAACTTCTTGGCCTGATTGTGCAAAATGTGGTTACAGAATTATAAACAATTCGTTGGTATTTATGTAGCTCTGCCTACCCCACTCTGGGAATGAAGGCGCGATGTTATGTATGTATGTATTTCCGTTGGGTGTCTATCATTTTATCGAAACACCTATCATCGAGTATATCGTTTCATTGAATTTCATTTCATCGTTCGCTATTTTCTGCTGAAACCGTAATGTTTTCAGGGTATCGAAATTAATGTTTAAGATACTTTAAAAACATGGTTTCAGCAGAAAATTGCGTTTGATGAAATGATACCCTTTCCGTTGCTTCTATTTTACTCGTATAATTGTTTTGTGTCCCGTCTAGGTAATATTTTGTTTACGGCCTCAACCTATCGATGTGAAATTAGCTAAAGAGATTGCTTATAGCCCGGAGACCGGAGAAGGACTTTGGGTACACGGGTTAACACCAAACTTCATTTCATAGAATGATTTACGTCGCCGAGTTTTCATTCCATTGACAGGCACTTCCACATACGGGAGCTAAATAGGTTTTTTGGTTCAAACCTACGTAACCCAAGCGATAACCTAAAAGCAATAAGCAGAAATTAGACGTCGATAAAATGAAATTCGGTGAAACAACATTCGATAAAATGAGTATCGGTGATTCAAAGGGATTCCGGGTACTTAATTAGTTCCCGGTGATATAGCGTCAAACGACTTCTACACGGAGATAGTCGCGGGTAAAAGATGGTATATTTTATAAGTATTTCATGTTGTTGCGGTCCAAATCATGTACACATTTTTTTGGAGCGTCCCCACCCTTTCGCGCGTGGTGACGTCTATAGACGTCAAGCAATATCGCTAATTGATATCTAATCACGGTACCGTACTCGAAAGCGTTAACCCATTATAGGCTAACGGTGCCGTTCGGCACCTTATGTAGTGGTTAGAATTTATGCTTTATTGTTTTGTACATTAAAAATTAAAATACATTTAAATAATCAAACAATTCAGCCTAAAATGGGTTAAACATCCGCATATTCGAGTGCGAGCGTCCAGCGGGGTGGATTTTGAGAGAGGCGAGGCGCCTTCTAGTAAGGTTGGCGTTAAGTAGCTGCACACTTGTGCTTTGGGGCCGATATACACGCGTGCGTAAAGTGCGGAATTAAAAGAAAATGCGTTGTCGCTTAACGTCATCGTTGAACTGCTGCCCTAAATGCGACAAGGTCCAAAAGTGTGCAACTACTTATAAGGCCGACTGTACATTAAAACTACAGTATAGATACTAACTCGGCTATGCCAGAGTGTGAAAGTGATAGACAGACACCCTTTACTACGCGGTTTCCCTCCCCCGCAACATTGCCAGCCCCCGCTAACGCCTAGATGCCTCATGTCCGCCAACGTTTTGTCAGCGCAGGACAGTCGCGCGCGAGCTTGTCAGACTATAGACACCTGTCATTTAATTTGAATTATTATTTATCATTGTGTATTGTAAAAGTAATACCTGTGAACCAAGCACTATAGGTAAAAAACAGGAGTATATAAAACATGGAATTACGTCAAATTTCAAATATAGAATGTCAAACGGTCTATAGTGATGTGTTACAACTGCATGGAAGAGGGGCTTTACGTATTTTTCTCACCTATACAGTTCTGTGTAACGTGAGATCTTAAATCTAAAATCTGTCTGGAAATTTGTTCATGACTTAAAAATTGCCCCCTATTCACTACAGTGGTATCGAGCGAGAAAGCTGCCTGTTTCAATGCCTGGACCTTTAACCTTTTCAACTCTAGGTTTCACTACAAAAGTCAATCTTAACGACATCATTGGCAAAGAAGCGTAAATTAAAACCTTACGTGTACATACATTAAGTATTTTTTGAACTGTCGACTATGTCGGATTAATCCGTCATCGGTGGTGCAAACATTTCAAATTTTAGGTAAAAAGGTTAATGGTTCAATCGTTCATAATAATAACTCCCGGCACAGGCAATCTGTGATGAATAATGCTGAGCACTGTGGTATTAAATTATAACATTTACAATGCAAAAGCAAGTACTGAAAAATAACTTGTGACTATTCAATATTAAATTATTAGGTTACCATTAGTGACTTTAAGAATCTCGGTGTTATAACGAATTTAAGACACGCAGCAATAATTTTGGAAATAAATATTGAAATTTAGTCATTCTCGTATACTTAGAATGTAAAATCTTCATTATTTTTTGTATTTCTAATAGATTATTTTGTTAAAATTAAGGGTTTGACATAATTAGTAAATAGTTAGCCGTAGTTAATCGTACAAGCGACGAAGTTCCGCTGTGCTACGAAAAGTATTTTTTCAATTTGTATGGCATTTTGTCTCAACAGAAAATGCCATGGACAATTTAATTACGTGAGATAAATTGTCTAAGTATATAAGTTTTTGAACCCCACCAATGTACCTCTAAGGTTAAAATTGGCACTGGTTTTTTCGTTTTCACTAGTGTCTTGTATTTGACAGCGTTCAATGGGTTAAAATTATCTATCTAAACCAAGCAAAATTCTAGTTGAATTTATATCTAGGCGAACTAGTTTGTCAGGTAAAGTGTTGCCAGATGTGTAAAACATTGCATTTTGATGTCGTTAGACAATTCAATACAGACGCCAAGTTGGTATTTGCTGTATAAGTAGTCATTACAACCATCAACATAGTTATTTTTAATTTTGTATTTAGTATATTTTACATTTTTTTCTTATTATCTTTGTATTACTTATTAAGTTGTGACATGTTTCACTAAGTTGTTGACATCTTTGCTTTTTTCAGATTAATATATATTTTTGTAACTACTTGTATATTTGACTTAAAGTTTAATTAAATCGTGTGCAACGATCATTGCCTTTAATTTAAAACTGTTTCCTGCTGTCCTCATTACAGTTTTATTGAAAATGGTTAAAAGGTTAAAAGGTTTACAGTACGATTACTGCAAGTTTACCACTGATAGAGAGTTTGCCTTCATTTCATTTTCGACTTTTATTTCATAGAAATAAAGCAATTTTCAGAATACTGTTACCCACGTCTACCGAATTAGTAATAACTATTTTATTTGTATGATATTAAAGCTGAAAATTATATGAAGGCAATCCATCTGTCAGTGGTAAACTTAAAAGAAATTATACTGTAATGTCAATACGCAGCGGCTATTGCTTACCTTCTATATTTCCCTCCTAAGCATTAAACAGTATCTCATATTCAAATGCCAAAGTAGATTTAACCACCTCTTAGCAATGAGGTTCTGATTGCTACAGGAGTGTTATTTAAAATGCTGCTATTTGGCTTGGCTGCGCCGAATAACTACTATCGCTTACTTCCTCGTGGTCCTACTAATTTGTCCTACTAGTCAAAAAGTGAACCTAGATTTGATCACTAAATAGTAATTATGGTTGTAAAAGTAGGTAGGTTAGGTTCGTTAGGTATCTTCAGATGCCCGAAGGGCAAAACCACCTAGAAGTAGGAGCCCTTGGGCGGGGCTCCGTCGAAATTCAGTAGGACAAAAATAGTAGGACCACGAGGAAACGGCCCTACTATCAAGTACAATGGGATGCATATTCGAGTATTTAAGGCAATTTAAACTAGGAATATAATAATGGTGACACAGTTTGTTTGTTACAAATTTGAAAAATGGCATTTTATAACAAAAGTAAGTGAACTTTGTTGCCATGCTGGTAGATTTTACTTCCAGTGGTGGTGTAAGGCTAGGCTTTTAGTTGTACGTACAAACGTACAAGAAACGTATAATCTAAGCTTTAATTGAGTCACCCCGGTAGATATAGTAAAGCTACGAACGCTGCTAAAGTTTCTGTTTTCTATCGACTCGAAATGTATAGAGTTGATGTAAGTGGACGACGCCATCTGTCATACTAATTAGCTTACGTAAATCCATCCAAATCATTCGTCAATCGAATTTCGAAAATCGCTATCATAGCGTTATGTATAAATTGATTTACAAAATGTTTTTCTCAAACATGCTCGGAAAAATCCGTTTTCTGATTGAAACACAAGGACGGAAAGTGCATCAGTTTACTCCTAGGAGTAAAAAAACATTTGAAAACACTCCGTCCATGTCCATATATTATTTAAAAATGATCTCTATTGCCTGTACAGGCAGCGTCAAAAGTAACTGGTCATTTCAAGCGACTTTTGTACTTTATCGTATTAACACATTAGACAAACTTATTTGACATTGCTTGTGTGAAAGTAAAGCGACAAGGTACTAAAGTGATCAGTTACTTTTGACGCTGAGTGTACAATCAAATAGACCATAAAAAAAAATTCATAGTTACATACACCTACTTTAGTAAAAGGTGGCGGCGCTGGGGCGAGGGCGCGGAGCGTCGGCGGGCGGCGAGTCATTGTAAAGTCTCATTACTGTCTTGTAGTTTTCAAAAGGAGATTCTCTCTCAATTCGCTGATTATTTTTTACCAATACTTTTAATTATGCACTCGTATCATTTCCTCGCATTTATTGAGAAAAGCATTAAAAGCGATATATTTCTATTACATCCTCCTGGTCTTTTTCGCAAATTAAAAATAGTTTAAAGTATAGGTAATTATTTTTTAACTTGTCAAAATATGTTGATGTATGTCCGGTGTGACTGCATTTTTCTCTGATATTGCAGCACTACGAGAGATCTTAAAGTCTTTCGGTTTAGGCTCAAGTCGGTCGAGTCAATAAGAAAGAGTGAGAGAGAAATGAAAACCCAAAGGACGTTTTAAGAGCTATCGCACTGTACGTAGCCTTACGGCCGAACCCTATATTCTAACCGCGGACAGATAGCCTTACTTCGGATTAAAATTTGACACATTTTGTATGGGCAAATGTCAAATTTCAACCCGAAGTAAGCCTTATCTATCCGCGGTTTGAATATAGGGTTCGGCCGTTAAAGGTTATAAAATATACCATAATGTGATATTAATGCTATGGGGGAAAGTACCGTAAACACGTTGATATTCGGGCTGATGGTGGCGCAAACTTCTGATTTGTAAGTAATAATGCACTCGCATACATATATTTCAATACATTTATTTTAGGATTCCCTTAATCGCTATAATTAATAAGCAAAATATCTACTAACACAGTCCTCACAGTGACGCATCTCAGATATGTTACATTTCTTACATTAAACCAGAAAAACAATTTTAACCTTTTGCCCACGCTATCGCAATCTAGTTACTGGTATGCAACCAATTTCCCCTTTTAGAATGTCAGCGGTTTTGTGCAATTTATTACCCCAAGTATTTAGTAACGTTATGGATACCCCTTCGGAAGGCAAAAGGGGAAAAGGTGAAAACCACTGCCTTATAAAACAGTGGATATTAAACTAACGAATATTATACTCCCATCGTTCTAATTTGACAGCTGTCAACGCAGTACAAGATAATTAATATGTTTAACCCTTCCTTCGGACGTCTAGAGAGTGATTTTGGATTATTTTTCTATCCTTTTTATGGTTTAAATCAAAATCTGAAGAGACTATAACGTGGGTTTTTTTGTCCGGCGTTCGAAGGATTAAGGTACTTGACAGAAGCGTGTGGAGCTAACCCCATGTGCTTCTGTTTAGTCCACAAGAGAAAATACTCTTTTACTGAACAATTGTCCTCGTGTGTAGTATCCATGGTCACATTTCTCTAATAAGTCCGTGGGAGTGGCTATAAATATCTGGACATTGGCGAAATATACCTTACAGGAGTGAAAGCCATTCATTAAAAAAAAAGAATTAGACACTCGAGGTATTAGGTAGAACAAGTATGTGTTTGAGGTTATATTTTTTTCAGCGTTGACATCTGTTAAATCTCGAACCTTTTACAACGACGGTAGTTCAGTAGCCGTTAGTTTAAGAACCGCTTGTTTGGGGATCCTCATCGTATTCTATCCTGTATGCCCTAAGATGATAGATCAGGTACTCAAAGACGTACATCTGTAGAGGAGAAACGTAGTGAAAAGAAATCGCAAAATTTGAACAGCAATGGAGACCCTGAAAATATGAACAATACATACATACATACATAACATCACGCCTTCATTCCCAGAGTGGGGTAGGCAGAGCTACAGAAATACTAACAACTCTAAAAAAACTTGCTGATAATTCTGTAACCACATTTTGCACAATCAGGCCAAGAAGTTTACTAGTGTATTAGTGACAGGTTGCAAGCCCATCGCCTAACAGTACTACAAGCCCTTATTCCCTGAGTCGCCTCTTACGACATCCACGGGAAGACATGGAGTGGCACTATTCTAACCCGGCAACCACACGAACAATAAATATTTATAAATGCATATGAACAGAAATTGTTGAAGAATATGATGCGTACAAACATCAACACTCTTAACTGTATATCGGTGGACCTTATTACAAAAAGCATAAGGTCTACCGATGGATAGTTAACAGTGTGGGCGATGGTACAAACCGACGGAACGATATCATAAAACCCTTCTAAATCCACCATACAATGAAATTGCACATAAAGTTAGAGTGCCAAATTGTCAGTTGCCAAATACACACCTTCTATAATATTATAGATCGGCTTACTCAAAATGATAATAATACATTACCCCCAGATGTAATGGTGAAAGTTTTAATAGCGGTGCCGGAGGTACTACAAGTCCGGGATTACAGGAATCCTTAACTAATGAGCTACTTATGACCGGTCGGAGAAATTTAGTAGCATGGAAATTTATGGGATCCTATTATTTCATAACCAATTTTTAACAAATGGTTCATTTTACAAATACATCATTTGACAACCCGCGTTTTTTTTCAATAACTGTAAATAACTCTGGATTTATTTCAAGACCATTGTGTAGAAACCTATAGGTAAGGTTAGGTTAGTTTTATAAAAATCCTGAAATAATTTTAGTTACAGAAAAAAAAGCCGGTTGGCAAATTAATAGGTTGCGAAACGATGCATTTGTCAAAGATTTGTCGGCGAAAAGGCAGAGAACCGAAATTTATATCAAACATCTCACCTCATTTCATAATATTATATATGCGAAAGTTTGTGTGTGTCTGTGTTTGTTTGATAATCGCTCACGCTGCAATGGCTTCACGGATTTGGATGACATTTGGGATGGAGATAGCTTATAGCCCTGGATTAGACATAGGCTACTTTTCATCACGAAAAATTTCCAAGTTCTCGAGAATAACGATAATCGAAATCCCGCACAAAATAGGATGAAAGAATAACTTCTACGCTAAGTCGAGGGCAGAAGCTAGTAATCGATGATGGTTCGAAAAAAAGGGTACGTAGTGTTTCTCTATCTTTCTGTCTCGAAACGTAAACCAGCTTAAAAACTATGGTGAAACACTTTATAGTGCTTGCAATCCACGAAGTCCCACCACACCACACTAATTAATTTTTCGTACATTTGGACATAACCGTGCGTCGACAATTTGAAAATGGTGCACCGTGTCGTGCATTGAAAACACACTAAAGTCAACTTAGGCAAATGCGTCTAGGGGGTAAATGCGTCTTTGATGAAATTTATCGGTTTTCATCACTATTTTGGACCTTTTTTTGTAGCAATATGCGTGCTAAAAATAAGTACTATGTTAGCGCGGTAAAATAGTTTTAAAGCGTTACTCCTTAGATGCATTTGCCCCGGTTGACCTAGGTATTACGTAGTCCAATTCTTTAATATATCTTACCTCTTCACTGGGATAGTAGGCTAACCTCTCAAACCACATATCCTCTTTCGCCAAGAACAGATGATGCCGAGGTAAATTTGGAAAGAAGCGACCTCGCCCTAATCTGTCCCGACTGTCCATCGCTCTCACTCCGAGACTTTCCAGACAAGCACCTTGAAGACATAAACTTTGTCACCTGTGGTTTATTAGTGACATGGCTTCTGCCTTTTTAGGGTTCCGTAGTCAAACTAGGAACCCATATAGTTTCGCCATGTCGGTCCGTCCGCAGCCTAGCGTAGAGATTCTTAGTACTATAAAGCTGTAATTTGGCATGAATATACATATTAGTCACGTGAACAAAGTGGTACTACAATAAAATGTAAAATATATTTTTTAGGGTACCTCCCCTACACGTAACGTTGGGATATATTTTTTTTTCTCGTCTACCCTATAGTGCGCGGTGTCATTGAATAGGTTTTTGATTAAGTAATCCGTTTAAAGCTCAAATTATTGTTAAAACCAAAACTACAAATACTAAAATTCTGAAAAAAAAACTTAAATGAAAGCGCATTTTAAAGGAAAACTATCACGACTAAGTAGACATCATTGGTTCTTGAGCTACAGGCGATTAAAGTGTTTATACCTACTAAAATCATCCTTAGACGGCACCAATTGACTTTAAATAGAAAATTTGTTATTACTTGGTGAATTTTATGTTTGTAGTACTTAACGGCTTCGGAACCCTACACTGAGCATGGTCCGACATGCTCTTGCCCGGTTTTTATGGCATAGTGAAGGCAAACAAGCACACAGGCCACCTGATAGTAAGTGGGATCTGAGACCCATAGATATTTGCATTCTCGAGACTACAATCTTAAGACTGCAATCCTAAAGACTGCGAATGCGTTGCCGACCCTGAGGACTAAGATCTGTTGCTTGGCGGTAGGTTATAGTGATCCGAACGGACGCTGCACAGGGTCCTAACACCACTAAAATAAATATTTTCTTGTGTGGAGATTCTACAACATACCAAGTTATAATGGATATACCAAGGGCGTAGTCAGGATTCAGTTAAGGGAGGGACACGTGAAGAAAAACCAAGAGTATAAAATACCTACTTTATGGTTCGTGAGAATTCCTACTAATCAGCTGCATCTTCTATGGGGGAAACTGCCCTACCCTGCCCGTACGTCAATACGCCTTTGTGTGAGGGCATGCCTTGTGCTAAGATTGAACGTACCCATCATGGCGTCTTCTGCTCCTGTCTCATTGAGGACACACAGATGCGGAGACGGCAGACCTACGTTCACCAGGCGATCTAACGCTTCTCTGCTCAGAACATAGCCAGCACCTCCACTCATGAAGCTCTAGATGAAATCAAGGAATCATAATCATCAGCCGAAAGACTACCACTCGTTGAGAAAGACTTTCTCGAAGGATCAGTCCCATGCCGCCTGCATATCGGATTCCTCCGAACTTTTTTACTAGTCCACCTTATAAGGAGGATGTAAGGTAGCTACATAATTAATATTTTAGGTGACCCGAATAAGTTATTGCATCGATCGATTTAAATCAGTAGGTTAATAGGGTAACGGGGTAGTAGTAGAATGTTGGACTCGGGAGCAAAAATTTGCGACTTGCAACATCACCACATCGCTTGTAGCCTACGGTGTCCCCTTAAATTGTTTTATAGAAATTCACTTCGCAGAATTTTCATTTCATAGAAAGCTAATTTCTGTTGAAACCTTAATGTTTTCAGATTATCTTAAGCATGAGTTACGTAGGTTAGGTAAGGTTAGACCTGTTTCCACCAAAAAATAATCTGAAAACAGTAAGGTTACAGCAGAAGTTAGCTTTGTAAACAGTGTACAACCGCAGCCTACATTTCAAAATGACCGTGTTCCAAAAGTACCACTTCTTTCGCGGTACTAAGTACGTTATGTTCGTTAGGTAACTTCAAATGCCCGCAGGGCAAAATGCCTTTGACTTTGCTAAGAGAAATAAAAGAATAGTAGCAATATGGTAATATAAAATATATAAAATTCTTGGGGAAGGGCTATAAGTCCTTCGGCTATGAAGATGGTGATGGACTATAGCGATCAATCGCGTAAGAGGCTTCCTAAGATTGTATCTACATGACATAGACATTTGACATACTCCACCGTGACTTGGGAATCAAATAAGTCGACCGTCAGTTAGGGCAAGTGCATCGACGATGAAAATGCGACACAAATTTAAAAATGAATTACACTAATACCTGATTATTTTGAGATTTAAACCGGCACCCGAAATACATTGGCTCGTTAGTATTGTGTTCAGACAAGAGGTAGCGCAAATTCTCTACCACTACGTATCTGAAAATTACGAAAAAAGATGAACACATGAAAAATGTTTAGTGTACGAGTTCCCAATTACAATTAGGCCTCACAAAACTCACGTGTCGTCATCAACCTTGAGGAACCAATCCCCATCTTCCAAATGGTGCTCGTACACATATCTGAAGGCTTCTTTTGTTTTAGCCCAAAGTTGATCACGTTTTTCCGTTTCAAAAGGTAGTTTAATCGCGGGCAGATCCGCATCTTTAAGAATAGAAGAATAATCACAATTAAATACTAAACTTGACGGGGTATTAACACTTAAGTTAACCTAACATCTGTAAACTACCATTTTGGAATGCAATAAACATTTGAGTATTGAGTAGGTATTGACTTTCTGTTTGCGCGATCGAAAGGCATGTTTACGGTCAAAAAGAAAGATATAATGGATTATTAGCCACTGCGGAGCCTCACGAAGCTACCCACTCCCTTTTAATATATTTTTCACATTACATTAAGTACTAATTTACGAGGTAGTACAATATAAAAAAAGAACCTCTAAATATTTGCACTGTAATGGCCAAAAAGAAGATGGCAAAAACGAAGATGGCAAATGAGCACACAAGGCAACGTAATGGTAAGTTAACTCTGAAGCCCATAGACATTTGCAATCTTAAGATCGCGATATTTCGATGACAATCTCAAGACTGCAAATGCGTCGACGTCTTGTTAGGCACTACGGCTAGCACAAGATGTATTTTATCGCTTGACGCTTAGCGCGTCTCTATCGTTACAGACCAGATAGAAAGGGACATCTGAGCGACAAACAGGTCGCGGACAACTGGAGCTAGCCCTTCTGATGACTAAAAAAAAGTACACTTGGGAGCAAAAGCTCGTCTTAAAAAAACCACAAGATTGAACGAATTTTCTATTTAAAGCCATTTGGTGCTCTGGCTTACATATTTTAGCAGGTATAGGTTTCGTTGCTTGTATCTCAAGAACCTATCAAGTCTACAGTCGTGATAATTTTCATTTTAAATTCGTTATATGTGCTTTCACTCCAGACGTTTTTGACATTTTTATTAATTGTAGTTATGGCTGTTGTTGGACGACGACACGCAACGAGCAAAAATGATTTTCATGTTAATTTTTTCTCTTTTTGTGCCACAAGAACCCACCCAATTAATATATATCTATGAAAACTTTATGACAGCATTATGACCCCTTTCCCTGTGGCTGTGTTCATAAAAATGATTAAGGCATTCAAAAAATGAAGACCACCCGCCTTCCTTAGAGCTCATAAACAGCAGTTTATCACACCGTTTCCCCCACGTGGCCTTGACATGCTGCGCCTTGTTCGCATGGTCTTTCGGCAGCGTCATCACCCAGCACAGCACCCTCACTTCCTTCGCCAACTCATCAGCGATCGATCTGTTATCATTCCTATGAGCAGGCTCGTCGATTTCATGTCCTTTGATCGCCAGAATGACTGGATGCCCTGCGTCGTAATTAGGAGGGTCCCTACAAGCAAAAACTGCTTTAACACGTTCATCGCCCCATACAAAACGATCTAACAATGTCACATGACATGACATGACATGCATGGGGATGTGACCCCATAGTGGGCGCATCCGGACAGGGAACGTGTTAAATGCCGTACTCAGAAATATTTTAGAGACGAGTAACTCGTTCCTTTTCCAAATTTGTGTATAAAACTCGTCACTAACCCGGGGCCATATTACTGGTACTCGGCGAAGGTTCGCGTTAGCCTCTTTTTCTTTCTCTATGATAATGATAGAGAGACTAGCGCGAAACTTTGCCGAATAGCGGGTACCCTGCTACGTGTAGTCGGTTACGCGTGTGTTTACGCCCACATTGGAACGAGCGTATCCTCTTTGACGCGCGACCTAAACCGACTGCCGGTGGCACGCGCGGCAAGCGTGCTCCAAAAGTGAACGCGTAGCTGCAGGTACGGATAGAGCGTTCCAGGACACGCGTTACCGACTACGCGTAGTAGGGTACGCGCTATCCGAACGCGGCTTAACGACGACTTATTCGTCACTAGAGGACGCCCGCGACTTCGTACGCGTAGAATTGGTTTCCCGCTATTCCCCCTATTTCTTCCCTTTAGGGATGGATTTTCAAAAAATCCTTTCTTAGTGCGCCCTGTGGTACCCTAATAATCAACCGTATCTGGTTTTTATATTTGCCGTTGCCGGTGAAATACACTAGGCGTCATAAAAGTCGCACCTTTTTCAAAAGAGAAAAGTCGCACCTTTTTCACGAAGTTTTCAAAAGAGGCCTCACAGTCATACCTTACCTTAGATGAAATATGGATTATTGCTTCATGTCAAATTTTCAACACACGATTTTTTTGACGCCTCGTGTATCTATGTACCTAATTATTATTATAATACGTATAAAGTACTTGTGGTAGTTCTTAGTGACCCTTGAAAATGGTCTACATGATGGTCGAAATCACACTAAAACTTTTCTCCGAAGCTTAAGATACTGCATAGATGGTATCTGCTGCTCACGTCAAATAAATATGTATTCGGTTATTATTAGTAGTTAGTTATTCTTACATACATACATACATAACGTCACGCCTTCATTCCCAGAGTAGGGTAGGCAGAGCTAGAGAAATACCAACAACTATAAAAATACTTGTTGATAATTCTGTAACCACATTTTGCACAATCAGGCCAAGAAGTTTACTAGTGTATTAGTGACAGGTTGCAAGCCCTCATTCCCTTAGTCGCCTCTTACGACATCCATGGGAACACATGGAGTGGCACTATTCTAACCCGGAAACTGGGGTTATTCTTATGGCTTTTAGTAAAGAGTCAACAGGACTATTAAATAAGTCTACATTATATTTTTGCTTACTTATTAACTTAGCTCACATACCTACAGATTATTTTCTATAAATTATAGTTACCTGGATGCCACGGGTTGCTTGGGTTTAGGCGGTGGAAATAATATATACGAACAATAATATCCAGCGAAGACTCCAATCAGCAACGTAAGCACCAACTGAGATCTAATCAACGACCTCAACCGCTTTACGAAGCGGTATTTGAAATTTACTCTTATTATATACCGATACATTTCTAGAACTAGCAAAATATAAACTTCATTTGGCGATTCTGTGAGGTTTTTATTTTGCAAACTTGTAAACATGGATTTACAAATCACGTTCTCAATTGACATATATAAAAGGTGTCAAAAAAGCGTCAATTAACCTTCTTAAGTTCTGGTTTTTCTTATTCGTCCTATTTGTAAAAAGTACAATACTATCGAATGCCAAGCCTGAGGCCCTAGCCAAGATGCGTTCGCTAACTAGCGATTCGATTCGTTTGGTTTTTAAACCAATCGCGTCACTAGTTGATCACGTCATTCGAAAAGTCACGTGATCTACCAGTGATGCGATTGGTTTAAAACCAAACGAATCGAATCGCTACTTAGCGAATGCATCTTGGCTAGGGGCTCTGTTGTAGATAGGAACACCTATATTCAACATGCTCAAATGCAGCTGATTACTGGGAAAATTGACGTTCCATTATTTTTGGAAAAATTACGTTATCACCTTGATATAGATTTAAACTTACGAGATTTTCACACAAAGTAAAAAGTTAATAATATACACGGGACATGACTATATATTTTGTTTACATCTCGCATGTGTATCATTTGTACTACCAGTTGAACATTTAACACTGTGGTCAATGACGAAACCCGAGGAACATTCTTGTATTTTTATTAGTAGTACTAGTGACCCTAGGGTGCATCATTTGTACTACCAGTTTAACTACGTGATAGTACTACAGTCTAAGAGGGATGTGGCAGACTGCTGGACGCATAGCCTTCCTGACCATTGAATAAAAATAAAACAATTGTACAATTAATATACTTTAATAATAAACTTTATTGAACAGCGTACTACCTACATACACTTCTCTTATACATAAACGCACAACAGCGAATGTTCTTAAAATATGCTTTGTCCTTATCTGTCATTATGCCATTTATATCGGAGAGAACAATGCATACTTTAACTAAAGTAGGTTTATTGTGTGTTTATGATTATTCATGGGGTTAGTGTATTTTATTTATTTTATTTTATTATTATGCCGTGTGGTGCCGGTCGAGAATAGCACCACCCCCTCTCTTCCCGTGGGTGTCGTAGGAAGCGACTAAGGGTTAAACCGGAGGATGGCCAGCAGCGTCCTCTGCGGACTACATGGTAAGACTGCGGTCGTCAACCCGCCTGCCAAGCGTGGCGACTACGGCATTTTTCCCCCCAAACGGTTCTAGATCAAAACATGAATGTACAACAACAGCCCAGACCCCTAGTCCCCGGCGGCCCCGCTATTCCTGGCTCCGGTAGCGGCCATGGTAACGGCGGGGCAGGGGGTGCTTTAGGTAATCTCCGGCAGAGACCCGGCTGAGACGTGGGCGCTAACAATGGGCCTTATAAGCAAGCTCAAAGTCGCTTAGAGGGCTATGGAGAGAGCTATGCTCGG
Organism: Acleris holmiana; assembly: GCA_949316455.1. NCBI lineage: Eukaryota > Metazoa > Arthropoda > Insecta > Lepidoptera > Tortricidae > Acleris > Acleris holmiana. The sequence goes on along the minus strand of OX438773.1, from coordinate 14,019,810 downwards.
GGTTTCTCTGCGTGATAGAATCAAAAATGATGATATCAGCAGTAGAACTAAGGTTACCGACATAGCCCGAAGAATAGCTAAACTTAAGTGGCAGTGGGCGGGGCACATTGCTCGCAGGACTGATGACCGATGGGGTCAGAAGGTTCTTGAGTGGCGTCCACGGACCGGGAGACGAGCTGTAGGTAGGCCTCCAACAAGATGGAGCGACGACCTTGTAAAAATCGCGGTAACGCGGTGGATGCGAAAAGCACAGGACCGGTCTGAATGGAGAGCCTTGGGGGAGGCCTATGTCCAGCAGTGGACGTCTTTCGGCTGATATGATGATGATATGATGATTTTATTATTTAAATATTGGGCATTATAATGTTATACTTACAAATTTGATTGTAAAATTAATCAAATGCTCAAGGCGACGAAGTAGCTTGGCGAAAGCCAGTCTACCTTTCGTGCCTACGAGCGCGCGGAGTAACTTTAGTTCACAGCTACTAATTCGTCGACGGATCAAGAGTCGAGTTGTTCAAGAGAATATCGCCACTGGTCTCATTGCTGCCTATTATTTTCGCCTTTTCTCCGTATCGTATTCCGTATGGCCTTAAATGGTAGATGAGGTACTCGAATACGTACATATCTTTGATGTCTACGTAGTGGAATGAAACCGCATAATCAGAGCAGCAATCGACGCCCTGAAAATAAGAACCGGGAGTGAAATAGGCAGAGGATATTTACGTAAATCAGCATAAAGTCTTTGTCGACATTAGGCCCAATAATATGCGACTCCCGGTAAGACCAACGGTGAAAGCTAAGTGTCCACAGTTCCGCATCGCACGCATCGTACTCACCGCATTAAAACGGATTTTAGAATTGTTTGTATAGAAACTCATGTAACTGCGTCCACTGATCAGCTGCGCACCGGACGGATCGCATTACAACTAACAATTAATTTGTCCGATGCGTCCGGTACGGTGCGGACCTGTGGATGCCAGCCTGAAATAACTGGCATAGAGAAAGGCATTCCTCGCAGTGTCGAGATTGTAGTCTTGTCATTGCAAATGAGTAGATATAGGTCTCAGGGCTTACTCGCTAACAGATGAAGTGCTGTGTTGCCTTCTCGATGCCATAGTCTTTATTTTTAGAGGCAATGAAGCGTGTCATCTTTGGCGCCTAGTTGGATAATTTGGATAATTTAAATTATTGGCCGTAGTCGAAAACTTCTATTAAGTACCTACCTACTTCGTAGAGTGTATAATTCTAATTCTAATTTTAATTCATAGCTTTCACTCATGTTAAGGTGTATTTTTCCAATGTCCAGTTATTTATAGACACTGCCTTATTAGAGAAATAAGTCCCAGGATATCACACGCGAGGACCATTGTTCGATAAAAGAGTATTTCCTCTTGTGGACTAAATAGAAGCATATGGGGTTAGCTCCACGCGCTTTTGACAAGTCCTACGAAGAGTGTCGGTGTACAGTCGACCTTATAATGCACAAATAGCGCTTTGTCACTTAAACGTCATGTTTGAACTGCTGCACTAATGTGTCAAAGGCGATAAAGTGACAAGGTACTAAAGTGAGCTACTTATAAGGCCGACCGTACCATGAGCTTTATCTTTTAGCCGCCATTTTGTGCAGGGATGGTATATGTAAGTATATTATTTTATGGCAAGGGGAAGGTAAACAAGCACACAGGCCACCTGAAGGTAAATCGGATCGGGGACCCAATTCACATACATTTGTATTCTCCAGACTGCAATCCTACATTACCAACCCTAACCCCCCCCCCCCCTGGCATGCTTCAATCCTAATCCAATTTGTGAAATTTGTAAGGAAATCTATTGTATTTTTTTTTTATTTCCATCACAAGGTTTTATCACCTCCTATGAAGGACCTACCAAATGCAACACGCTCGTAGAGCGCTACGTCGTAGGCCGTAGCAGTTTTTGCTACGAACTCATTGGCAATAATAATAGCAATTTAAATCTCACCTTCCCCACAGAGTGATGGAACGTGTACTTTGAAAACCAGAGATCAACTTCTGATGCTGGATACAAGTGCTCCTGAGGTAGGAACGGGAAGAACCGACTGCGTCCCATTTCGTCTCGGCCATCCACCGCTGTCACATTGAGTTGCTTCATACAAATATCTTTAAAAATAAGTTTTGCTGTGACTATTGAAAACCTAAGTACGAGTATTATCGATTTTTGTCCATGCGCAGCATGCAAATCGTAGATAGGTTAGATTATAATTTAACAGAATTGATAAGAGGATTCTATAAAAGGTGTTCTGAAAACATCGTGCTTATAGAGGATTGCCTAAAAAGCATAAAATTTTCAATCAATCTTTAAAAAAAATACATTGAATAATATCAGTTTTTGCTACACCCGCTCCGGACTAGTGATCGGCGTGACGTCATCTTGTTTGTTACCACGGTTTGTTTTTCCAAGTGTAGCACTACTTTTAGTGTTTGTTGTTATAGCGGCAACAGAAATACGTCATCTGTGAAAATTTCAACTGTCTAGCTATCACGGTTCATGACATACAGCCTGGTGACAGACTGACAGACAGCGGATTCTTAAACATACGGTTTCAATTTTACCCTTTGGGTACGCAACCCTAAAAAATAAAATTATTTCCACGTAGCTTAATGTAGTTGTAGAGAGCAAAAGGAACGCAGCTCGCAAGCTGATTTTTTGGTTCAAAATAAAACGTACCCATTGCTTCCATTTCGCCGCGGTCTTCCTCAGTCTCATTAAATTGACATAGGTGTGCTGTCAACAGACCTTTTTTCACAAAGAGATCTAATGCTGCGTTGCTGAGCACATAGCCCGTCTCGCCTCCTCTCACCATCTGCATAATCTGGAGATGGCACGATACATTTATAGTTGGGTAGCTTTTTGAGGCTATTATTTAGAGCTAATATAATATTGTAAGTCATAGTACTTTTGAACTTGGCAGGGTTCGACGTAAGTACCTAGATTTAATCGTTCAATCAATGTTTAGTGAATAGTTACAAGTGAAATGCCACTGAGAGGCCATATTTAAAAATTAAATAAAGAAATAAATAACACAGGACAATGTCACACAAATGTACCTAGTCCCAAACTAAGCTGTAGGATTGTATTATGGGTAATAGACAACGATAAACTTACTTACTTATATAGAAAAATATACGATTAACAACATACATATTATACAAAATCCAAGACTCGGGAACAAATACTCGCGCTCGTCACACAAATATCTTCCCTTATTGGGATTTGAACCCAGAACCCCTAGCTTCGAAGGCAGGGTCACTACCAACTAGGCTAGCGTGTCGTCAATTTGAACAATGCCATTAGTTTTTTTAAGGTTTAAATTTTTACCTTTTCAGAGTCAGGTTGGAATCGATGCCCAAAGTAAAAAGGATGCGAGCTATTATATTCCGACAGCATATAGCGCAGATTCTCTAAAATCACGAAACTGGAATAGATGGAGAACTCAATCAAAACTTAATCGAAGGCTTGGTGATCAATTATGAGTAGACCCCGCTATCGGAGGTGCAAATTGGTAGCTGTCAAGTTCTTAGGGATGAGTAAAAATATTTATGATGTCGATATCGATATTCTTACTGTTTCTGTACAACTAGTTTTATATATAGGTACCTATACCATTTTTAGACTACAATTGAACAAGTTTTTATTTGGGATCCATGATAAAAAAAGAATAGATAAGATATTGGGTTTATTGTTAAATATATCATGATTCATGACTGCACTAGATTACTGCAGAGAAACTGGAATGTAAACTGACCGTTCATTAAGAATACGATAATCAATATCCTTTTTGGTGGACATAAAAGAGAGATTTATTGATTATTTAAAAATTAAATCATTTATGAATTGTTCGTGCTATGAAGATAACGATAATTTGTTAGTAATGATGAAAGATTGAATATTTTTATTTATAGTAATGAAAAATATTTAACACATTCATTTAATTAATTAGATAGTCATGTTTTATAAAATAAACAAGTTTAATTAAAGTTCTAGACCATCATTATGGTAAAGAAAAAATATCGACATATAGCTATAATTATCGACATATCTAGTATTTCAAAATAATTTTAACTCATCCCTAAGAACTTGACAGCTACCAATTTGCACCTCCGATAGCGGGGTCTAATTATGAGTTCCTCGATGGGATAACATCCCAGAGACTTTACACAACTTTGGGGTAACCCATCATTACATTAAATTTCACTTGATCGATTGTGTCATTTAAATTCATTTTTAACCGTTAAGACGTCCCATTGTATGTTTTTTTTTATGTATGTTCACCGTTTACTCCGTCAATTGTGGACCGATTTTAAAATATTTTTTTTGGTTTGATAGAGTATTCTTTCGAGGTGGTTCCATTGACACCAAATCTGAATCTGATGAGGGGATCAGTGAGGAATTGAGGGAACTATTGTATGAAATATTGTATGCAAACATATAGTGATTTTAGTCATTTTAGTAACAAATATAGTATTTGCATTCTGAAAGTATCATTTAGGGAAGTGAAACTGATGATGAAGACCACAGATGACCATCGGAACTCTTCAACGGTACCTATTTCAAGGGTGGAGATCAGATATCTCGATTAAGATAGTGGAGCGACTACAACGAAGAATATTTACATGTTGAAATATGACAATGACTTTCCGGTGGCGTTGCTTGCGGCGCGCTTGAAACTTAAAATTTCATATAAACTAGTAAGTGGGAGTACGGAACAGCGTATTATGAATATTATGATCACTAAAGACTATAAAATAAAATAAAAGCTTTAAAAAACAAAAAACCGCCTTCAAAAACGCATAAACTAACTTATTTTAAAATTGTAGGCACCTACCTAATACGAGTAGGTTAGTCCAACTAAAGTCGGCGACCACAATATTTTCACCAAAAAGCCGACTTCAGTGGGACTAACAACATCATGATTACAACAACATCTGTAAAATGTGGAATGCAATCAATTTGTGAGTATTGAGTATTAACCTATTAGATAGGACGTGCCTACAATTTTAAAAGAAGTTATTTTTTGCGTTTTTGAAGGCGGTTTTTTCTTGGATTGGATGAACTGGAAATATAAATTTGCCATTGTATCGATATCAATACAGCTAAAGCAAAAGATTAATTACTTAGGTAATTGAGGACTTACGTATTATCCTCAACCTTTAGGAACCAATCCGCTTCTCTCCTATAAAGGTCGTACACGTATTTGAAAGTTTCTTGCGTTTTGTCCCATAGCAATTTTCGCCTTTCTAAGACATCGTCTGTAATTTTAAACCTGACCTGTTAACCTGTGTGCTATTTCGGTCTTGGGAGTCCTTTGTGAAAGTTCAAAATAGTATATTATTTTCTATCACTCCGTTCCGGAGGAACTAAAATAGCGGATTTAAAAGTAGGGAATTAAACATACATAGAGGAACATATACCTACATATCAAAACAAAGCTTGCTTTACATTATACTTGTAGAGCTTATCGCATAGACACGCCACAGAATAAACTGTAGTTTATATTCAAACGAAGGTATATCGCGCGGCTTGCATGTGTGCGTGCCTCGACCGTACGCGCCGCGAGACACCACAAACAAACTCAACATGATGGCTCGAGCTGGCTTATTCGGGGCCGCGCCTTCACCGCGTTTGGTTGTGTGCGTTCAAAGTATCGAGCGACGCGCATCGACGTAAAAATGTCGTCACGTAAATGTTACATATGAACCTTATTTTTATTTCTACTATGCTATCGCTGTACACGTTCCACGCACCTTCTGTTTCTGCTTTTCCGTAGGTCCGGAACAGCAGCAAGGTACACCGTTTTCCCCAAGTGGCCCTGATGTGCCGGACCTGCTCCCCCTCAAGGGAGCCATGCGTGAGCACCCAGCACAGCACCCTCACTCTCTGCGCCAGTTCGTCAGCGACTGACCGGTCCTCATCGTCATGAGCTGGTTCAGGCATTGGTCGCTCCTCCTCAGGCTGAACTCTGATTTCAAGAATAACATTGTCTTAATGATTTTTCGATTATCAATCCAACAGATCTTTTCTAACCTTACCACATTTACCATAAAATTATTTATCCTACCGGAACACTATTAAAATTCAAATGGTATGAATGAATGATGTGAATGATAAAAAATGGGTTCTGGTGTATAGTCTTATCTTAACTAGTGAAATGACTACTGACCAAGTTAAAGGCTTGTCATCTTTGCCATCTTAGTCTTCGGGGTTGGCATCGCATTTTCAGTATTAGGATTGCAGTCTTTAGATTGTAATATTGAGATTGCAAATGTCTATGAGTCTGAAATCCTACGTACTTTACCGTGTCATCAATAAAAATGCCGGTTTTTTAGAAAAACATCGTGAGGAAACAAGCACAATATCATGTGTCAAATCATTATGCTTGAGTAACAGCTATGCCTTCCCAAACTTTGAGAGGAGTCTTGTGCTGGTGTGCCCAACAGTAAGTATCTGTCGGATTGTAGGTAAATTAATGATATCAGTGACAGGGCACTATTCGTTAATCTTTATTCCACATAACCCTACTAGTAGTTTGATCGTCTAACTGCTCTGACAAAAATATTTCAATAATACTGGGGCTAGGGATCTACAGAGCTCCGCTCACGAGAAGCTTCTATTTCTAGGAGATTTGCCAGCTGAAACACTAACATAACCTACACCATCTTTGAACCTGATCAAAACCTTCTTGGCCGAAAGGTTCGACTAGCCAGTACAAGTAATTGTTTTTTCCAGATGATCAAACTACTAGTAAGACTGAATAAAGCACTTTCGTTAGCACCTTATATCCTAGAATAGCATAATTAAACATGGGTTTCAAGTGATAGCGGAATGGGGAATTAGGTACTGATGTTCAACCAAACCTTCGTTTGACCAAAAACTTTTTGTCAAACTGATTCATTTCCCAAACATATCATTAGTCAAACTGCTTTTTTCCTGAAACTGAACCTGTAAATACAGTTTCGGAAAAGAGCACCTTGGTCAAATGTTTGAGAAATTTGTCAGTTTGTCAAAAGTTTTTTGATGAAATAAAAGGCTCCCCATTATCTCTAATACATCTTTTCCGTATAAAACGGCCAGTGTTGGCAATGATTTTATAATCATGAGACTGCAGGCTAAAGCTGGTTGGATTACCACTAGGTGGCCTAGCGCGTTTACCTTCTCCATACCATAGAAAGAAAATATATACCTTAACAGAATACATAAGAAACCTGCTGTGAAGCCAAGCACGAACGTTAGTCCACATTGCTTAGTGATCTGCATTAGAGTTTTAAATGTTAGCTCTTTCAGTATCTAGCGTTTTATAGAAGAACCATTTTAAGAATTGGGGACCAAGTCAGCCGGTAAACATTTCCTCTGCGATGTCTGACAATCATAGACCAATCATAGACCACAGATTAGAAGGTATGTCTAGAGACTAGACTATACAGTCAATGTCATAACAACTGTCATGTTATGTTGATCATCGCCTCATAAAAAGGTTCGAAAAGGTTGTACGAGGTTGCCAATGAGCTTCAACTGGGCGAGCATGGCTGCCATTAGGATCTGTGGTGGAGAGCACGCCTAGGTGTCACGACGGAGTGAAGGACGGTAGCCGGGGTCGGGAGCCCCTTTATCCGCCGTGGCGCACCAGAGGTGTGAAGGTGGTTTAGTCATTAATTAAACTACTATGATAGGGTTGTGCAGACAAAAATTGACATCTTTGGCCTAGCAACAAAAACGCCACCTCTCAGATTTTCTAAAATTTACGGTGGACTACATAGCATTACTGAGAGTCTCACCAATTTTAAAACCACTCAATTCGGTACAGACGGTACAGCGAATTATAAATAATTGACAACTGCTCGGTTTCGGAATCGGTGCGAGCCGTGCGAGACTGAAATGTCATAGTGTAGTGTCATAGTGGTTTGTACACCATTTGTCCCATAAGTCTATGGCCTTAATAAACCAAGGCACCCTCCCCGAGTCGTTGGTGTCAAGGTGCCACATTCGAATGCGCTTGACCGTGGTCGCGTTGCACCTCCCTGAAGGACGCAGATGGTTTATGACGGATTTTTAGTGGATATTCCGGCTGCTCTCATTCGGCGAGTCCCATATAACTACCCGACCTGGGTTTTTCTTTTTATGATAATTAAGAGTTTAAAAGTAAGGCACACGAGGACTCAGGTCACGATGGTAAGTGGAATCTGAGACCCATAGACATTTGAATTCTCAAGACTATAATCTTAAGACTGCAATCCTAAGACCTCAAACGCGTTGCTAAACCTAAGGACGAAGATGGAATGCGTTTTTCCTAGTAATTTCACCGGTTGTCTTTTCTCTACACCATTTTGAATACTGTTGCTTGGCGGTAGGTTAATGGATAAGATGGTGGTAGCGATCCGGACGGACCGGATTTTGTAATTATTAAACTACAGGATATTTCAAGCAACGCCGCAAGAAAGTCACTGTATATATGATTAAAAAAAAATGTCGCTCAACCTTCTCAATTGAGACAATTTATCGCCACCCTTGAAATGGTACCATTGAGGAGTTTCAGTGGCTATCTGTGCTCATCATCATCACTTCCACTTCACCAAATTATACTTTCTGAAGCAAATGCTGCACTTGTGTATGAAAATACCGAAATCAGAGGAGTTCCCTCAATTCCTCACGGGTCCCCTCGTCAGATACCGACTTGGTGACAATGAGACCACCACGGAAGTATACCATTTAAAAAAATATCTGAATCGGTCTGCAATTGATGGAGTAATCCCTTAACAAACACAAAAAAACACATACATTCGAAGGTAACCTATCGATCTTCCGAAACTGACTTGTCCGATTTTCACTTGTCCGAAAACAGTTCCCCGAATTTTTAAAATCCATCTGCTTTGTTTACCATACTTACGAAACGCCGCTGGTTTGTTTCCCCGAATTAACGTTTTCCCGAAACTCAATAGCCCGAAGAACGTTTGCCAACTTTATTGTTTGACAACTGATTTGTTTGACTGACTTTTCATAATTCCGATGCTACGTTACACCTAAATTTCATTTCCCCTAATATCATTACACCGAATGCCATAAAAAAAATTGCAACAGATTTTATTAATTATTCCCGGCATTTGGAAATTTGTTGCTTGTCGCTTTTTTGTGTTATGATTTGGTTTTTGCGACTCTCGTGCTAGAACAGTGGGTTAAGTAGGTTACAACTGCGACTCCGCGGAAAAAAACTGGCACGAAAAGTTGGTTAGGTTAGGTTAGAACTGCGACCCCGCGGAAACAAACTGGCGCTAGAAAAGTGGGTTAGGTTAGGTTAGAACTGCGACCCCGCGGAAACAAACTGGCACTAGAAAAGTGGGTTAGGTTAGGTTAGAATTGCGACCCCGCGGAGACAAACTGGCGCTAGAAAAGTGAGCTAGGTTAGGTTAGAACTGCGGCCCCGCGGAAACAAACTGGCGCTAGAAAAGTGGGTTAGGTTAGGTTAGAACTGCGACCCCGCGGAAACAAACTGGCACTAGAAAAGTGGGTTCGGTTAGGTTAGAACTGCGACCCCGCGATAAAGAAATCAATTATATTTAAATAATTTTACTCATTTCTTTCAGGAATTTAACCTCACTTAAATCTTTTTTAAAAAAGAAAAAAAGTAATATTTCGGAAGTAAAACTTTACGCCAAATAAATTAGTTGGCAAATGAAACTTCGGGATTTCAATAAGTGGCGATTCGAATCATAAGCGAAATGAAATTGCGACGAAATAAAAATAGGGGACATAATAATATGGGAAACGTAATTTCGGGCAAACAATAATTACGCGAAGTGGAAAAAAGGGAAACGTTTTCGGGCTAATAATATTCGGAGTAACGAATTTCGACATTATGATAGGTAACCACATTCGAATTGAGTACCTCCGATTTTGAAGTCAGTTAAAAATGTTTACAAATGGTGGTCATGTGAAACAGACAAAACAATAAATAGTCTATTGTGTCGTAGACTATTGTCGAATTATTAGGCCTGATGAAGATGAATGATGTATCATTTAGTTTGAAATAGGACTTTATTATATTCGTTTGTTCTTGTACCTAATAAAAGTAGTTTAAATATTGATTATTATGAGAAGGTAATTATGGTAGTTAATTTACTGTAATTAGTTTTAAGTTATTGTTTTGAATATTGTTTCTTGTTTCAGTTAAATGAATGAACGATGTATGTTATTTGTTAGTTTAATTCAAGGTCAGATTAAAAACATCAAGAAAATGTCGTTTACTACTGAAGTGAGTGATTGGTACGACGAATATGACTCTGCAAATCTAGAAAATATGTTCAGCCAGCTATCAGCTGCTCCGGGATTAGTGATACTTCTGACTACGTGCCTGTAAGTATTTTGTACAATTTCAACCCCCCAGTGGGCCTAACACGCTGCTATGGAACAAGATTTTGACATACGCTTGGGGCTTTAATTCGTCTATTCCATATTCCAACTTAAGAACAAAGAGTTAGTGTTTAAAATAAAAATGTATTTTGTGTGACTTTAGTCCTTTTATTACTAAGCAACTTAAACCCCGGGTGGCTGTCATTTTATTAATTTGATAATAATATTTGACACAAGTTCACGTTTTACGTATTTGACACTAGTTCCGGTGGTAGCATGTTAGGCTTATAGGGGGGTTATTATGAGCTAGCTTTGCAGTTCATTTTACGGTCAGATAACATCACGCCTTCATTCCGAGAGTGGGGAAGGCAGAGCTTCAAACGTTTTGCACAATCAGGCCAAGAAGTTTACTAGTGTATTAGTGACAGGTTGCAAGCCCATCCTTCCTTCCAATTTTGTTTTAATGGCAATCGGTCACAATAGACGTGCGACCATTACTGCCAATGACCAATTTGACAACAGCACAGTGTATAAATTGATTGATTGAGTTTTAGAAAAGGGGTCCGAAACAGGTAGTTGACGTTGAAAGTGTTGATTGCAGAACCTGTGAAGATCGAACACAACATATAGACACCACAAACATAGAATGAAATAACAAAAGCCAGCGACAAACACTTAAAGTTTAATATTTTGGGAGTGGATAAAACGCAGGAGGATTTTTAAATATTTTTTATCTGTAAATGCAAGGATGAGGAGTGATTTAAAGTTGATCGGTTTTGGGATAGTAGAAGGGAGGATATCGTACAGAGCAGCAGTTCGGTGACGACAGTTAAAGAAAATATGATCCGAGGTACCATCCTCTTGGCCACATGCACAGGTAGGGGATTGGATGATACCCAGCCTGTTGCAAGCCCATCGCCTACAGTTTGGTCGTTCTAAGAAGGCCGAGTTGACAGCTGCCAAAACCTAGCGTCTAGGAATGAGAAAAAAAATCGGTTACAAAAAATACCGATTTTCAAAACGTATCGATTTTATCACTAGGGTTATGAAATCGATTAATTATAAAGTTGCGTATTATACGTTCATATTATTTTAAAAATCTTTTAAATTATTAGATTGAGTTTTAAGGCTGATTGGTCGTCAGGGTTGAGGCGGGAAATTAAATTGTATTGCACTTTTTCATTTATTATGCCTAAATGGTTAAAGTTTTACATCAAGTCGAGCTTTTTTTAGCTCTGGGACACATCACATGGCAAGTGAAAATTTACAATAAAATACCTCTTACAATCAAAAAGACAACAAAAGAGTCTATTTTTGGTAGTAAGTTAAGGAGTTTTTGATTTCAAATTGTTTTTATAATCTGGAAGTTTTTCTTGCGTTTCGTTAAGAGTGAATAAATCAGTTCGCTTTTTATTATTAAATTTCATCTGTTATATTTTTATATTATAATGTAATTGTGATTTTCTAAATAGATATGTAAGTACATTATTGCGTCTTGTTGCAGTGCCCTTGCAGGGTTTATGTTGAAGCTGCCTACTGTATTTTTAAGACCTCATTGTACAACATAAAGCAATAAATGAATATGACTATGACGAGACAGGTAGCGTTGTGGTTTTTGGGAATCAAACAATTGATTTAAAAAAAATACGGTAAAGACGTAAAGTCGGTACGGTTACGTTATACATAAACAGATGTAGTGCAAAACGATGTCCACGAGACTGGCTATTAAGAGTGAATCTTCGTTTTGGAATATTGCCAAAGTTCCCAAAGAGAACGAAAACCACAATCACGAATGGCAATATCAAAGTCCAGATTAAACAAGTCGAGGTCAACGGGGGCAGCAGAAACAGTCCAAAAGTACTAAGTTAGCCGAGGTCAACTAGAGTAGTAGGAATAGTCCAAAAGTACAAGCCGGGTCAAATAAAAATAATAGAACACAAAAACTTCCGAAACAACCGACACGAGACAACTGATGAAAGTGATGTTAAGACAGACACGAAAAATCGTAGACGCAATATTTTTTTTATAACTGCTCGCTTAGGATTCCAGTCTTTTCACCAGAGTAATAACATGATTAATTGTTTATTTTAAAATTCATAATATATGTGTAAAATTAAAAAGATAGTAAAATAACAATTTTATACCACTACAATAATCGAATAATTTTTGGTTCCGAAGCGGTCACATTACTACGGTAATTGACGCAGTACATAACTTTGTAATGGCGTCCTGCCTAGTTACGAATCTATGGTGAATTCATGTTTAAGAGTGTATTTTAACAACAAAATGTTAATTAATGTTACAGTTGTTTCTTGAAAATAATATTCAGTATTTGTAATGTATAGGTAACATTGTATGTAATTCAAATTTTAAATTCAATTTAGTAGACGTCCGCACAATGTTATCGCGGTATGAAAACCAACAAACGTCAAATAAGCCTTCTTAGAACGACCATTCAAACGTAACAACACTACAAGCCCTTAGTCGTCTCTACGTCATCCACGGGAAGACATGGAGAGGCGCAATACTAACCCGGCAAAAACAGTCGAAGAAGATGTCCTTCTCAAAAATACCGTCTCCAAAAGTAGTTAATTATTATTAAAAAAAAACAAAAAATCTTCCTTTCTTGAGTTAAATTATTATCTTAAGTATTTCAGGTTCCCTTTATTCGTATTTTCGTCACAGGTAGGTAGGTTACTCAGGTTGCAGCGGCGGCGCGGCATAGAACGGTAGAGGCACAGTTTTGAATGAGTAATCAATATGGCAATATTACTAGCGTAAAAGAGATGGAAAATGGAGTAATTAAAAGGCACAACATTTTATTACAATACAAATACTCTCTATTAAACCCCTAAAAACAGAACACGGAACAGTACATTTAAATTATAGGTATACAACAGGCGGTCTTATCGCTAAATAGCGATCTCTTCCAGACGACCTTAGACAGAGAAATAACTAAGGATATAAATTCATGGCAGGGTTGATTGTTACATAATTTTATTAAACTTCTTCCAGACAGACCCTTCGCGAACTAGGAAATAGTTCACTGAGCAGACCTACTTCTATGAACAAAGACAGAGCCGTCGCTGACCATTTGGCGAAAAGAGTGAGGGTGCTGTGCTGGGTGATGACGTACCCAGCCAACCATGAGCCGCAGGCGCGGCATGTCAAGGCCACGTGGGGGAAACGGTGCAACAAACTGCTGTTCATGAGTACCCAGGAAGGTGGGTCATCCCTAGTTTAAAACTAAAGACAGTTTTGAGACTACTTTTAAAAGTACGATTCTTTCAATTTGGGCCGCATCAGCTACCCGATATAAACGCGGTAACAACAAAATGCCTGAAGCCTACTATAGGGTAATCAGAGTATGACGGGTTAACTAGGCGAGGCGATGCCGTTACAATTGTTTTATCTCAAGAAAGCGGAAGGGCCGTACTTGTAGTTGTAATGCGCTCTCACACACTACGGCTGCGCTTAGTGACGACGGCTACGCACACAAAGACAACGTGCACGTGTACCTGCACACAAGCATGGCCCACCCGCTTTCGTGAGATAAAACACATGACGATGCAGTATGAAGTCTCGGGAACGGTTCGAGTTGTGGTAAACTGGTGATGCTGATTAAAATATTTCGCGAGTTAAAATTTATGTAAAAAATGTGTCTTATACACCTTTATGCTATATTCCAACATAAAGATGAAGTTCTGCCCACGGTCAAACTTCCTGTAAGCGAAGGACGCGACTTCCTTTGGGGCAAGACAAAAGCAGCCTTCAGATACGTGTACGAGAACCACAGAAACGACGCCGATTGGTTCCTGAAAGCGGACGATGACACGTGAGCTTCGGAAATATGAATCAAATTCGAATGTTGTTAGCTGTCTTTTTATACCGTTATTTTTTCCGTTGATTTCAGTTACGTGGTGGTTGAAAATTTACGTTACATGTTGTCAAAATACAACACCTCGGATCCTATTTACTTTGGGTGTCGGTTTAAAAAGTTCTCTCCCGAGGTAATATGTTGCATTGCTCGATTGTTTATTCTTTCACTTTCCAATGAATTTCTGTTGAAATGGCACGAGGATTTTGTGCATCTAATAAATAATTAAATAAATACTTGGTGGAAGGGGGAGATTCTGTCAGATGATCTTGGCGAGTGTCGCGTAGAAATAAGTGTAAAAATCAAAGTTGTTATAACAAAAACGGGCAAGAGCATAGTCAATTCTAGCCCTAGACAACCCTTGTCAACAACTTTTTCCTAAACGGTCCCCCAAATCAAAAAAAAATGGTATTCAATGATTTATCAGTCAATGTCATAATTTTGGTTAATATTACGAGTACCTTTGCTTTACATGGGAGGTCCTCGACAGCAAAATATTAAGATTTGATTTAACAATTGGTGTAGTTTAAATGTATAAACTATACCAAATAATAGCTTTACGAAACTATAAGGGCCGTTTGACATTTTAGATAAAGATAATGACTATAATGAGACATTTATTCGCAACAATAAGTACAAAATTACATTTCATACATACAAAAGAACAGAGAAACTTGCGAAACGGTCCCAACGCATTAGCTAGCTGTAAAGCCAGCGCTGATCTTCCGTTAGAACCGCTTGGTGAAGAGACGGAAAGTGACACTTAATACAAAACAACGCAAAAAGAAAAACAACATGGGTTATCATAAAATTGAAACAACTATTTAACCAAAAATAATAATAATATGTAAGTGAAACAATAAAAATAAAAATTACGATTGTCTGCGGGTCTTAGACGATAGTTGTCTTAGTCTAATTTTATGTAATAGAATAAGAGGTCTTTACTGTTGACGTTATTGCTTAAATTGCCCGAGTAAGTGTACCCTAAGACCATTGGGTTGATTGGTGCAGGGCTACATGAGCGGAGGAGCAGGCTACGTGCTGAGCAAGGAGGCGTTAGATCGCTTCGTGAACAAAGGTCTGAGATCCTCGGAGCTGTGCAAAGACGAAGACACGGGCTCGGAAGATGTTCAAATGGGTAAGTTTTATCAGTTCCCGTAGTTATACTAGGATACATAGCTGGGCGTTAACTCGTTAATCCGTTAATCGTTAATTAACGAAGTTACTGTTCTTTTAAGTTAACTTTAAAAAATATTAACGGACTCGTTAACTTCCGTTAAATTTCCCCAAGTCCGTAAATCGTTAATCCAGTACCTACTATTTACTAAAAGCCCTATTACCCCTGGTCCCACCAACACGTCCCCTGGTGGGGCCACGGGTAATTTTTTTTACCCGTTGTCCTATCGTTCTAAACAGTGATCGTCAGTGGGTCTACGGGTAATTTATTTTTACCATGGTCCCACCGCACTAAATGGTAAACGTGCAGGTGTTTCCCCGTGGTCAAACTATATTTGCCAAACCGCACGACGAGTACACCAAGATTTGATCACCAAATACGAATCATGGTTGAAAAAGTAGGTAGGTTAGGTTCGTTAGTTATCTTCAGATGGCCGAAGGCCAAAACCACCCAGAAGCAGGAGCCCCGGCTGAGGCCGGGGCTCCGTCTAAGGTCAGTTTGGCAAAATAGTTTTAACTTTACTATGGTGCGGTGGGACCATGGTAAAATAAATTACCCGTAGACCCACTGACGATCACTGTTTAGAACGGTAGTACAACGGGTAAAAAAAAATACCCGTGGACCCACCAGGGGGACGTGTTGGTCGGACCAGGGGTAATAGTCGTACTAAAAGGATACCGCATAACCGCGCCATAACATTTTGACATAGGGACTTTAATGCGTCTATTTCAAACTCCAATGTAAGAATAAAGTTTTGTTTAAAATAAAAGTGTTTTGCGTGACTTGAGTCCTTTTATTACTTAGCAACTTAAAGCCCAGGTGGCTGTCATTTTAGTAATTTCATTAAAATAACTGCTTTTTATTTTACTCTAGTTTCCGTTTGATGTATTTGAATGCCCAGTACGGCGTGATAGCCCACTAATTTCGGTATATTAATGTTTATGAAGGGGATTATCCACATTATGCCAGATGACTAAATAAGAGACTACGATTCTACAGGATTTTTTGTTCGTAACCTATTGACTTTCATTACCCAAACCAACAGTTTTTATAAGTAGACTAGCTCCCTCGCTTCGACCCGGGTTATTATACATATAAACCTTCCTCTTGAATTACTCTATCTATAAAAAAACAGCATCAAAATCCGTTGCGTTAGGACAGACATAGCGACAGACAGAGAGCGGGAAGCGACTTTGTTTTACACTATGTAGTGATCAATAAAGCAACGATATAAAACTGTAATTTTTATCACGTGTTAACATATTAACGATTAACGAAGTTAACTATTTAACTAACGATGCCCAGCTATACCTAAATAAAATTAACGAATAGGCTCAAAGGAAAGGCAGTGTAACCCTAAGTTTACCAAAAACCGCTCAACCTTCTTAGAATGACGCATGCAGTGATAGAGAGAAACAGATTGAAATTTTAAAATTTTCTTTCAAAATATTGTTCATAAGGTATTCAGTGTGGCATTAAGTGTAACCCTAAGTTTACCAAGAAATGCTCAACCTTCTTAGAATGACGCATACAGTGATAGAAAGTAACTGATTTAAATTTTAAATGTTTCTTTTAACATATTGTTCATCAGGTATCAAATATAACCCTAAGTTTACCAAAAAACGCTCAACCTTCTTAGAATGACGCATGCAGTGATAGGGACGAACTGATTGAAATTTGAAAGTTTACCCATATAATATTGTTTATCAGGTAGTTGCCTATATAATGTTGGAGTGAAGGCGATGGACAGCCGGGATGGCTCCGGCCGCGGCCGGTTTTTCCCGTTCCTACCGCGAGACCATTTGTTCCCACCGAACAAGGAGGACTGGTATTGGTCTTACCTCTACTATCCATCGATAGAAGTAAGACTAAGATAAATTTCTCATACCTACGAGTACTCATTATTATTTTAGGTTTTTTTTTTACTACAATACTAACATTTTTCAAATGAAGAACAATTGTAAGTTATATAACCTATCTCACATAGATATAAGTAATTAATTGCTGCTTGTATTAACAGCGGTCAAATAAGCAATAATTTTCAAAAGTGATATGCTTTTCACTAAATCCTTTGTGTAAGAAGATACACTCTTAAAATACTGTTAATTATAAGTAACGAGACTATTCTTTACTAAAATAAAAAAAAAACATGTATTTACTGCCTTGTTTATAAATTCATAATTGTTAACTAAACTAACACAAAAACACTTCTTTCAAAACAAGCCCTTATTAACATCAATTAATCAACCATTAATTCATTTGTGTTTCCACCTTGATGTCATTTATTTTATACTATTTTGGATCTGTAATTTTAAAATTTCTCCGTTTACAGGGCATCGGTTGTTGCTCAGACTACGCGGTTTCTTATCACTACGCAAATCCCCGCAGTATGTACTTATATGACTACTTGATTTACCATGTTAAGCCATACGGCATTCGGTACGGCGTCGACGTAGAAACAAAAGAAAATATGAAAACCACAACATAAAAACTACAACTATAAAGACGACATCTATGAACCCAGGGACCGAAAATGAAAGGCACTTTTGAATTTAACGGTTCAGAGGCCCTAGCCAAGATGCGAACGCTAACTAGCGTTTCTTTTCGTTTTGCTTTTAATTATTTACTATAGCATTGTAATTAACATATCAACCAACACATTACAATCTTAATTAAAACCATGCTACGTTTACATTGAATAAATTTACATACATACATACATATCATGACGCCTTCATTCCCAGAGTGGGGTAGGCAGAGCTACAGAAATACAAACAACTCTAAAAAGACTTGTTTATAATTTTGTTAATCTGTTTAGCACAATCAAGCCAAGGAGTTTACTAGTGTATTAGTGACAGGTTGCAAGTCCATTGCGATACGAAAAGTCACGTGATCTACAGCTTACGCATCTTTTCTATGGCCTGAGTCAGCAACACTTATCATTTTGGGTTTCGTTAATCGGTTACGTATCAGCGGCCACAGCCTCCTAGCAGACGTAGCGGAGAGAACGGGACAATGGTCTCATTCTTATTATTACGCACTGGTCTTCTCACCATTTTTAAGATACTAACATAGTTATATAAGTTCCTTGTAACTAACAAATTATGGACTACTTATATTGTCGGAATTAAATGTATTTTAATTATTTTTTTATTATTTTTAATCGAATAGTTGAACCATTTTTGGGTGACAGCTAGCTGAACCTTGACTGCCGAGTACTGTAATAAAGGAACTTATCCGCCTCGTGAAGTCATCTCCCACCCGGTCGACAAAACAAGTACCACCATCACGATCGCCTTGACCTTAAAATGGAACCTTGTCATATGGTCACAATTTCACTACCTATATATGGTCACTCACTGGACGAATTGAATACACCAAGACCGCTACGCCACATTTTATTAGCTTTGCTGCAACCCACAGTAATACAAAATCTTGTTGCTTTATTTTCAAACATTTTAATATGTATAATAAAATAAAATAATACATCGAATGCGTTACTTTATCATGCAACGTAACGGATAGAAAAATAGGGATTGTACGGCGTGGTGGCGCGGGTATTCTAGTCTAGGAGCTAGCAGCAAGGTTATTTTGATTATGCTGATACAGAAGAGCTAATGACATTTATTTCATAAAACTTCCGATCTCAACCACACACACATACACACACACACACACACACGCACACGCACACGCACGCACGCACGCAAACACACGCACGCACGCACACTAACACACACACACACACGCACACAACACACAAGCACGCGCGCATGTGCAAATTTTGATTTTATTTTTGTTATGTAATTAATCAAGAAATTTGTTATTTGGTTTCATAAGACTTGGTCTTTTTGTTTGATTTTTTTATGTAAGTTTCTAAAATGTACACATGCTTACCATGGGAGAGCGAGGTCTCCTGGAGGTCTCTACTCTCATACTTAAAAGGAGATCTCAACCTTGTTAGTAATTATGTAAGAAAGAAAATTATTAAACATTTTTATCATTTTTTTTTATCATATTTGTAATAGAAGGTAACAGAAGACGGATAATAAAAATATATAATACTGATGGAGTTTAATTTATAAAGGACAATAAATAATTGACAGAAACAATGCAACACACAAACAGACGAATGCGGCACGTTCACTTGCGAGATATATTTACGATTTACATAAGCCTGTGCACGCGAAGTAGCGTGCGCGTGCGATCCGATGCACAGCAGCGTGGCAGCCGCTGAATAGTACCCATCAGATGGGTTTTAATATTAATAAGTAGGTAAAAAAAAAACAAATATTGGCAATGACCATACAAATTTATTTTTACTCCTTGATTCTGAGCTAGGAACCCTGTATTACAAGACTTAGTTACTGGATCACAATCTTAAAGTACTGCACTTAATAAAAACTAGACTTTACATAGCCTTCATTATTATAATATTTTAAACTAAAATTAACCAGTTAAACAATGTGTGGGAACCCGCGAGGAAAGCGTTCTTTGATGTTCGCATAGTAAATGCACACGTTTTCTCGTGGTCCTACTAATTTGTCCTACTAGTCAAAAAGTGAACCTAGATTTGATCACTAAATACTAATTATGGTTGTAAAAGTAGGTAGGTTAGGTTCGTTAGGTATCTTCAGATGCCCGAAGGGCAAAACCACCTAGAAGTAGGAGCCCCGCCCTGGGCGGGGCTCCGTCGAAAGTCAGTAGGAGAAAAATAGTAGGACCACGAGAAAACGGCCGTAAATGCTGACGCTTCCTCATACAACAACCTCACCTAGGAAAAAACAGCTCAGAAACATAGCCGAGAGAAACATTTGAAATATGATCGAGCTGCTGAGGACCTAAGAGCTTCCTTTACTCCTTTGGTCATCTCTTGTGATGGAGCACTTGGGATTGAATATATCAGTTTTTAAAAAAAAACAGCCTCGAAATTAAATGAAAAATGTCAAAAACCATGTTCACAAATAATTGATTGGCTTAAAGTAAAGGTACAAATTTCAGTCATAAGAGCTGTTTCCATGAGAATAAGGGGCACAAGAAGAAAGATCAGAGCTTCCGAGTGCGCTGATGGAGCCGGAATTCACTAATTAGTCTCAAAATTAATTTCGTTTTTTATATATGTAATTATTATTATTTTTTACCTTAGATACATGTTCTGTATTTTTTAACCGACCTCTTATGTTTGTAAATAAATATAACCAGTTAAACAATATGCATACTACATATTATCATATGTATTCTAGTAAGCGCTTTTGTGTGTAAATGTGTGTATGTGCGTGTCTTAAAATGTATATGTATGTTGTGTTATGTGTGTATTTTAAATAATACCAGTATACCTTACAAAAAATCAACATGCCATCCTAACAATTTTATTAATAACTTAATATTGGGAATTTCAAATCTCCGATTGAAACAAATAAATGATGATGATGATGTTCCTACAACAATAAACTACTCTTATTTATTTATTTATAATAACGATATCTAAGGAGATTGTTTTAGTCAGCTACACTAAAAAGAGTGCGTCTCATAACACATAACAACGTTTGATATAATTTCATTTCAAAAACTCATAAGTTATAACAAACGTTAGATATAAATGCAAAAACTAATTTTATTTATAATGTATAATATTGTAAATATGGTATAACGTTTATTTGGACTCATTTTATTTCCTATAACATACAAAAGAAATGATAATCATGAGATGTATCTCTTCACATGAACGTTGAAGCATACAATGAATTTTGACTCACTTATAGTGCCCTCTGGCCTATTTTAGGTCACTGCCGCCCAATAAGGTTAGGTTGGGTTAGGTTAGGTAAGAATTGTGACCGTGACAGCGCACGAGCCAAGCGAGCACAGCGAGTGTGCCGCGGCAGCGGCCGGCGAACTACCACAACCCAATTATATTAATGTATGGTTTGGATTATTAGATGATGTGATTATTATTCCATTTAATCGTTATACAAAAAGTTATTGTGTCCAATTGTTCACCATTATGTTATGAGATTATATGTATATTTTAGCGTTATACGTTTCGTTCATTACACTAAACAAACGAGTGTTATATAAAATAAAAGTCGGTTTATATCTTATGAGTATTAGATAGGTATTTTGTTGTTATACGTTCTATTACTTACTCCACTAAAAACACTTCCTTACTCGTGAAATGCTCAAGAACAACCACCTAGCGATGCGTCTACAGCTCATGTTTTAGTGATATTTCGACGTTTTTTTTGACGAAATAATGCTGTTGTTTTATTGTGCCCCGTGCATAAATCCGTGCCATTTCCCCCTAATTATTTTAGTAATAATTTCATTAACGTTTTTAGTAGGTTCTTCTGTGTTCATTAATTCTTCGGGCCCGCCGTACTTGATGCCGTATGGCCGGAGCTGGTAGACTAAGAAGTCATACAAGTACATATGACTTGGTTCCACGTAATGAAAAGAAATGGAGTAATCTGAGCAGCAATCTTTGTCCTGTAAATAAAAAAAACCGGGCAATTGAGCATGTCGGACCATGCTCAGCGTAGGGTTCGGAAGTCGTTAAGTACTACAAACATACAAATCAACAAGTATAACTAATTATCTATTTAAAGACAATTGGTGCCGTCTTAGATGATTTTAGTAGGTATAAACACTTTAATCGCCTGAATTTCAAGAACCAATGATGTCTACTTAGCCGTGAGTTTTTCTGTTAAATTCGTTATATGCTCTTTCATTTAAGTTTTTTTTCCTGATTATTAGCATTTTTAGTTTTGGCTGTAGGGGGGAGGGGGGACATTTGAGTTTTACAAAAATTAGGGCTTTAAAGCTCATTATTTCATGAACGGATTACTAAATCGTAAACTGTTCCCACAAACCCGTAATATTTTTGAAAGACCTATCCAACGACACGCCACACTGTAGGGTAGACGAGAAAAAAAACATTTCTACATTACGTGTCGGGAAGGTAACTTTTTTTTACACTTTATTGTACCACTTTGTTGACGTGACTAATATTCATGCCAAATTACAGCTTTTAGTACTAAGAATCTCTGCGCTAGGCTGCGGACAGACGGACGGACGGACATAGGGAAACTATAAGGGTTCCTAATTTGACTACGGAACCCTAAAAAGTGTTTAAAATGGGGTTTCTTAATAAGGTGCGGGGTAATTCTTGCACCTACCAAGGTGCAACGTGGCTAAGCTTTTTAATGGTAGGTAAGAATGTTTTTGACTTGATTGGTAATATTAATTTTGATAAACAGTCATAGTGACCGCATTGATGTACGGACTTTACATTAAAAAAACAAGGTATGCCTAAACAAAATAATAACTATTATCGTATGTTAATGGCCACACGGCACGCTTCAACGCAATTTTGAGTAGGTAAATAAGGGCTATCATTGACAACGCCCCCTGGGGCTTTGATGATGATGACGGTGATGGTTGGGGACGCCCAGCCAGAGCACGCCGGTCGATCAGTCCTGCGGTCATACCGCCCTGTTCGAGTTCTATGCAGACGAAAAAATATTAGAAAAATGCTTACTGTTACCTTCCGTTTTAAATGGTACTGGGGCGATTTCGGCATAAAGCGACTGAATCCAAAGCCATCCCTACCGTCCATCCCCTTCACGCCGATACTATTGAGGCAAATACCTGAGGACAAATGTTTTAACAATTCCGACGTAGTAGTTTGCGTGTAGGAATTTGTCGACATTATAAACAAAAGATAAAGTAAAAGTACGTTTATTAATTCGAACAATTCCGACGACTCTTTTATGCAGTTTTGGTGACTATAGTTGCTTATTAAATAATAATAATAAATAATAAATCACAGGACAATCTCACACAAATTGACCTAGCCCCAAACTAAGCTCTAGGCTTGTACTATGGGTACTAGATAATGATAAACTTACTTATATAAAGAAATATATACTTAAAACATCCAAGACTCAGGAACAAATACTCGTGCTCATCACACAAATATCTGCCCTTACCGGGATTTGAACCCAGGACCCCTAGCTTCGAAGGCAGTGTCACTACCAAGGCTAGCGTGTCGTGTGTTGTAGCGTGTGTGTGTGTGTGTGTGTGTTGTGTAGTGTGTGTGAATATAAGCATATATTTTTATTAGAGTGAAAAGCGATGTCTGAGTGTTATTACACCGGCGATCAAAACTTAAGGGTTATAAGACTTATAAGTTTTAAGCAAAGTTTTTGTGAAAACTGTGAGTCACTATATATACTCTGTCGCTATTCTGTTAAGACAAAGTTTTTAATAATAATAATAATAAATATCGGGGGACAATCTTGAGAAACATATACTAATACATAGAAAACATTCAAGACTCAGGAACTCAGGAATTCGTGCTCATCACATAAGTATCCGCCCTTACCGGGATTTGAATCCTGAACTGGAGCTTTGAAGGTAGGGTCACTAACAACTAGACCAACGTTTTGCTTGTTACTTCTAAGTAACAGAACGTATTTAGCTTGATTTCTGCACCAGTTTTTATGCAGTTTTTAACTAAAAATTAGATCACGTTACCAATTCAAGCAAATTGTTCTATTTTATTTAAAACTCTTTTTAACCACGCTATGTAGATAATAAAGTTGTAGGTATTGAAGATAAACCAAGAATCTCATAACTCAAAGCATTTATTCAAAAAACGCTAAGGCCGAGTTGTCTGATCAATAGTTAACTGAACTAATGGTTAAAATTCGAAAAAATAATCGAAAATTTTACACATTTCTTTGAGACTTAACCATTAGTTACGATTTTAACAATTATAGTAAGTTTAAATACTGATCAAACAATAGGCCCTTAGTCGGCTTTTGTTTTTACAGTGGTCAAGTTGTCAAACTCAGTACCTTACGGTGGTCTACGGCCGAGATCCTGTGGATTCATCATCAGTTCTGCTTTGACGGATCTTAATATCAACTACGTTTATTACCATCGAGTTTACACATGATTATGAAGCTATACAGGGCCTCTATTCAACTGCGTTATATTATAACGATATCGTTTGACGTGTTTTGGTATCGTTTATGTCACAGTCGCCATTATTGTAAATGACATAAGAGTTATCAAAACGTTGACAATACGGAAACACGTCGGTATCGTTATTACCGTGTAGAATTCCAGCCCAGGTGCCGTAGACGAAATGCAAACGCTACTAACGGTTATCTTTTCTACCACTCGCCTAACGTATGGGATGACATTGTCGAGCGTTACGATAAACCACGTGGCTAATTGTCATCCCATACGTTTTAAGCTATAGAAAAGAAAAACGTTTGGAGCGTTTGGATCTTGGCTAAGGCCGCTGATTTCAATGACTAGTTCCAGTTAACCATTAACTTGCAAGATTAGAAATAAATAATCCTGAAGTAAATTGAATGCTACCATCAAAGTTCACTTGCCTATTTCTACGTCTTCCATGCCCGTATCAGCAGCTTGACATAGTTTAGGTGACAGCAGGGCTTTGTTCACAAAGCGATATAACGCCTCCTTGCTCAGCACGTATCCTGCGCCCCCGCTCATGTAGCCCTGAACAAAGTTTATTTTATATATGCTATAAAATGTTGTAAAATGAAAAAGTAAGATATCCTAAAGAACCATTTTGAGTCTTAAGTAAATTAAAAGGGAAATTCCATGGCAGAGACTAGCGTAAGTTACCAATATCTAGCATTCTGCTTGTTTTTTTTATCTATATTGCAAAAAGGAAAAAAATAATCTCTATAAGTATACGTGTTTAAATTTATATTATCTAGAAAAATATTAGTCTTATTTTTATAGAGATTTTGTGTGTTAAGGTTACAGAATATTGCAATTTTTATTATTCTATCAATATCACAATAAATTATTACAACCTAATTAGATCATATTTTATATAATCCGGGAGTGGAAATGGACGGAGCTATACATATAACTGCTTTGCTCTAGCTCTGTCCTTTACGCTCGCTGTAAAATGAACTGCATAGCCATGTCATAGACACCCCCGTAATCCAAATACTTCCGCTAGAAAAAAAGTCTCAAGCATTTCTCCGTACCGCTGATTAACACCGCGATAGGCCAAATATTTTTCTTTACTTTGAAACACAGCTTTGTAAGTACTCGGGTATTAATTTGATGTAAATGTTTTTTAAGGTTTGCATTCGTCTGGCATAACTTTTTTGGCATAATATTTACTTTGCATAATCATCATTTGGCATACAGTCTTTTTTTCATCTTTTCAGGATTGTCATAAAATTAATCTAACCTAACCTAATGGGTTCCACGCAATGATATTTTAAACAATCCTGAAAAGTATACGGTTTCAGAAAAAAAACGACTGTAGGTACTTATGCCAAATGATGGATTATCCCAAATAAGTTATGCCAGATGAAGGGAACCCGTAATTGAAATCTAAATTAAAAAGAAGTGTAAATGGAAACCATATAGTTTGCCATGTCCGTCTGTCCGTCTGTCCTCGGTTTATGTCAGAGACTTGGTACTAAGAAGCGCAAAACCGTAATTTGCCAAAGATATACATTTAAATTACAACAAGGTAGTAAAATAAAATCTTTAAAAAAACGCGTGATGAGCTCAATGGCCCACTTGACTCACGCATACGCAGAAGTGTACCTATCTACACGGCTTGATACTGGTATTCATTTACAATTGAAATATCCTTTTTTTAATGATAAGGAGAAGGCACACGAACACTCAGGCCACCTGATGTTAACTGGAATCTGAGACCCACATTTGAATTCTCAAGATTATAATCTTAAGAACTCAAATGCGTTGCCAACCCTGAGGACTAAGATGGAATGCTTCTATGCTAGTAATTTCACCGGTTGTCTTATCCCCACACCGGAACACAACAATGCGAACGATGTTGCTTGGCGGTTGGTTAATGGATAAGATGGTGGCAGCGATCCTGACGGCCCCACACAGGCTCCTACCACCTCTAACATATTCCTGATTGCAACATTATTATCGATTTATCGATAAACTCAATGAAAGACCAAAATATTCAATAATAAGCGAGGTACTGAAATTGAATTCCGGTATTTTTGTATGAAAATACTACCGGTATTGAAAGCCCTGCCTACCTGCGGAGTGAAACGCTTATGCCGGTACCCAAAATAAATAGGACTCCAGGGGCTGTGCTTCGACAGCATGAAACGCAAATTTTCAACCACCACATAACTGAAAACAATACATCATTTCATTTAACGAAGAAGGCACCAATTGTGTTAAGTACAATCGAACTCAGAAAGAGTTGTACATAGTATATTATCGCAGTAACGTGTTAAAGTGAGAGTGGTTTGAATTTAGTATGAATAGCTGCGGCAAAGTAAGTGTACTTTTGAGTTCAACCGTACATGTCTAAAACTCACGTGTCATCGTCCGCTTTTAGGAACCAGTCCGCATCGTTCCTGTGGTGATCGTAGACATATTTGAATGCTTTTCTAGTTTTTCCCCAAAGAAAGTGGCGCCCTTCTTGAACAGGCAGCTTGATTGTAGGCAGCAACGCATCTGTACGTTGTAAGCAGGTAAAAAAACCGGGCAAGAGCATGTCGGACCATGCTCAGTGTAGGGTTCCGAAGCCGTTAAGTACTACAAACATAAAAATCAACAAGTAATAACTATTTTTTTATTTAAAGTCAATTGGTGCCGTCTTAGATGATTTTAGTAGGTATAAACATTTAAATCGCCTAATGACTACGGAACCCTAAAAAATAAGCTTTATTAACATTGTGAATACGCGGTTTACCAACCTTCGCTACGGCAGAATGGCCGGTGTAGATTGGATGAGAGACCATGAATACCGGGAGCAGTAGGGTGCATCGGGAGAGGCCTTTGTCTAGCAGTGGACTAATACGTTTTAGAATAATAGAGACCGAGTAATACAAGATGAGCATTGTTACCTCACTGTTCAACGAAAATTATCTAATCATAAAAATACCAAACAAGTTAGCTAACTAACCTTCTTTGGTGCTCATGAACAGAAGTTTGTTACACCGTTTCCCCCAAGTAGCTTTAACATGGCGTGCCTTCGTATTGTGGTTTTGCGGGTGCGTCATCACCCAACACAGCACTCTTACTTCCTTCGCTAACGCGTCAGCGACAGATATGTTGTCGTTGTTACGGCCGCTATTAGGTGGCGTCATTAAATGTTTTTCTACGTCGCGAAGGGTATCTCTGAAATAAGTTTAGAAGAAGACTCAAGTTAAGGTTCCACATTTGTGACATTTCAACGTAACTTGGTTCCGTAACCAAGTCAGTAACGCGTGTCAGTACCGGTTATGAGATCGGTATTTGTCTTACAAGAATCACAACCACAACACAAACAACAAGTACGATGGAGCCCTTAGAGTTCCATAAATAAAACAATACAAATTACCGGAGAGAGTAACAAATTGCAACAAACACAATTTACGAGTAAATGCCATGAGTGTTCAGAGTTTTACGTAAATATGATTATAGAGAATCAGAAACGAACCTCAACCTCAAAGGTTCACCAACTGTCGAGATCAACAGACATAACCGTCAGATTAAAGAAGTACAGAGGCCCTAGCCAAGCTGCGTTCGCTAACTAGCGTTTCTATACGTTTGGTTTACTAATCGCGACACTGGTAGATCACGTGATTTTTCGTACGACTCGATTGGTATAAAAACAAAACGAATAGAAACGCTAGTTAGCGAACGCCTCTTGGCTGAGGCCTCTGTATAGTCGAAGAATTTAATCAAAGTTGTTGGCCATTAAACAATGACATACTCACAGACAAGTTGTAAGAAGTACCATCACGGCCGGGGTAGTCGGAAAAATTCCCGCACGAGGAGCACGCCACATTTCTATAAACTACTAGCGGCCCGCGCCAGCGGTTTCGCCCCGCTGCCAATTTCTGACTTTCCCAGTGGATTTTTCAGTTTTTTTCTTTCATAAGAACCTTCTCCTGGCAGTAACAAACACAATAAAAAAAGAAAAAAGGGTAAAATTGGTCCAGGCGTTGTTGAGTTATGCGCTGACCAACACATTTTGCGATTCATTTTTATATTATAGATTTTATTCCGACACATTAATAAAAGCTTGCCGTGTGGTTTGAATTTGGTTATCAATTGTCGCATCGAGTCGGCAAAATTGATTCAATTACGCGATACTTGAATTTAAGCTTATCGGTTAAAGAAAAATCTTAACAAGCAAATATTATTTCTTATATTAATTCTAAATACAAGCGGATATTTTCCAAGGTAGTCTTGCTTAAGCTTGCTTGAGTTAAGATAACAAATGAATCATACCTACCACACTAAATAAATGTATTATTTTCATATCAGAAATAATCATGTTTTCGCTTCGCTACAGTTATAAACAATAAAATATTTGTGACTATCGAGAGCTCTCTACACCTCTGACTTAACACTCACTAGCCTGAATAAACATATTAGTTTAAATAATAATAAATCTATTGTTCTATTGTCTATTGTTTAGCTTTTTGTTTGCGGTCTGAAAATATAACGTTCTTTGTTTAATCGTATCCTATCTGTTTCGGAAGCGTACGTTTTGTAAGAAGTGTCAGTAGAAAACCGAAAAGAATGGCGATTCATCCTAGGGTATTAGATTTTTTTGAGCGTTCTGACGTTGCGAGTTATCTTAGAGTACCTCATCAACCAGTTCCTAATTTCCCGTTCCTAACAGTACTGCTTACATCGTGTCTGTAAGTATTACAATTGCTCTAAGTAAAATACACACATACATAATGTCACGCCTTCATTTCCAGAGCGGGGTACGTAGGCAGGGCTACAGAATTACCGATAACTCTAAAACAACTTGTTGATAATTCTGTAACCACATTTTGCACAATTAGGCTAAAATGTTTACCAGTGTATTAGTGACAGGTTGCAAGCCCATCGCCTAATAATACTACAAGACCACAAGTAGAATATAGACTGATAAATACATATCAGGGACAATCTTACACAAATTAAACTAGTCCCAACGATAAACATACTTATATGGAGCATAATCATCATTTCAGCCGAGACATATCGACTGCTAGACATAGGCCTCCCCCAAAGTTTGCCACAAGCACCTTTCCTGCCATCGAACCCCGCATTTATTGGCACCTCGTCGGTCCACCTTGTTTGAGTTCTACCCACACTATATCTTCCAGCCGGACGCCACTCTTCGACCCCATCGGCCTCAACAGTTAGTCATTTTTTAATATTACATATGACAATGTTAGAATCTCATCATATCTCGGATAACACAATAGATATAAAACAGAAAAATATAGATACGAAGCAAAACGTGTCGAAACATTTAATAACCACAAGAGCATATAAAATAAAATAATAATATTTATACTTACCCATGACGGTGCAAGACAAAATTAAATAAAATATAAATAACATTTCGAGACTTAGAAGTTGGAGGTGAGGGGCCAGACTCATTCCTTGGCATTATTAAACTATTTACAGTAATTATAAGTAAAATCATCTAAAATATTACCTATACAAATCGTTGTATAGAGACCATTCAACATATCCGCAAACCTAGCTCCAAACTAAGCTTTAGACTTAATAGCAATAAAGAGTATTAATGTTAAAACGTGACTATTTTATGATTATATTAACAGTAAAAAAACAGCTGATCCATACAAACTTTGAGAGCTAAACAGCCGAAATGTATGGAACAGCTGTTTTTTTTCGCGATATGAATATTACTCTCATAATAAAAGTTGATGAGTATGACCTACAGACTTACAGAGTTAGTCCCTGAAGTTTGTACAACCCTATATATTTTTTAGATCCAAATTACCTTGACTCCCGTCTGTAGTCATAATCATTCATTAAGATTCCTTACGAATAACATTTACACTCATCCTTTCAGAAATTCCCTTCGCCATATAGAGCAGCTTCCAGTAATGGAAGTTCAAGAGCATTGGATGCACGAGCGTGGGAGGTTTAATCACGATGATAGATCCGTGGCTGACGAGTTGGCGAAGAGAGTGAGGGTACTGTGTATGGTAATGACGCAGCCAAGTGACTATTACAAGACGGCACGGCATGTCGAAGCCACGTGGGGCCAGCGGTGTAACAAGTTGTTGTTTATGAGCTCTACGAAAAGTAAGTGGAAAAAAGATCTACAGGATGTCTCAGAACTTGAGGATAATACTACGGTGTAAAGGCTCTTTTTTACCGGTCCAGAATACTTATTTAACTTTCCAATATTTTAATTCGTTTAGGAGTTATAAAGGTTTTAATGGTACTGGTAAAGAACGCTACCTTGCAGTACACCTTTTGGCTAAAAATAGCTAAGTAACTGTAATTTGTACCTTTCACTTACCCTTCGGAACAGGAAGCCGAATTAAGTATAAAAATGAAGTTCCTATGGCTCTGAGCATATTAAAATTAAATTAGTGAAGGTGTAAAAAGTCTTGTCAAAATATAAAGCCTGACAAGATTCTATTTGGCCCTATTTAAATACAAATTTGTATAGAAATAGGGCCAAATAGAATCTTGTTAGGCTTTAATAATATTATATTTTAGAATAGATAGAAAATAGAAACGTTAGCAGCGTTTCCATCATAGAATAAGAACCAAAGGCATAGAAGGAGGCTTAAAAGGAAAGCGTCAGATCCATAACTATCTCGAAAATTTCAGTATGGATGTTCAATAAGTTACAAAAGGAAAGAGTATAAAGTCCTGTTCTTGCTAAAACTAGCCGTACACACCAAGGTGTTGTCAACTCGTGTAACTGGTCACCAACTGGTCACCATGGTGGTAGATTATGTATGCAACAGTGTGAAACAGTAATAGTGTACGACCATGATATTTTAACTTATAGAACTGTCTCTTTTTAGCACACCGAATCCCGATAAGATTGTGCATATCAGCTATCTGTATATTGCCTTTTATTTTATCGCTCCTTCTTAACCTTTAGTTCTTATTCTATCGTTTCCATCTTCGCTAGCCCTACGAGGCTCGCATAGCCCGGTAATTGGTAAGGTCTAATTATGTTCTATGAAAAGCCAACTTTTAGATAAAATACTGCCCGCCATCAAGTTACGAATTTACGATAACGGAAGTGATTTCCTTTGGGAAAATACAAAACAAGCTTTAAGATATATACATCAGAACTACAGAGAAGATGTGGATTGGTTTATGAGAGTTGATGATAACACGTGAGTCTAGGACTTTTGTATAATCAAAACAAAAAAATAGTACTACCTTACCTCTCCCTCGATCCTGTCACGAGACATTAGCAACTAATAATAGTAATAATACACCGTGTTTTTTTTGATTTACGATAACTTTAAGGGCACGTTCTTCAAGTCAAATTAAGCTAATTTCCCGAAGACAGACATATGATAACTCGTACGGTTATAAAGATATTCAATTATTAAAATTAATCAGTTAATCACGTTAAACTAATGTAAAAGGCTCTTAATTGATACCTAACAATTTTCTTTTAATTACCTATTATGAGTAAAGAGTTTTCAATTGTTAGGTCGTGCACCTGTCAAGTGTTATCTTTACTTGTGTGTGTGTATGTCACGCTGACTTGACGTATTTGACACTAACTATGAGTTAACTCTAAAGACCCTTTTAGAATGATTGAAGACACAACATTTAATGACTTTGTTCTAAACAATTTTTTTTTTTTTTTGCAATATTTTAAAATCTAATGTACCACGTAGTTTCTATACGTGTACCTAACAATATGCCGAAGTTATCGTAAATCAAAAAAAACACGGTGTATATTGTAAGTAGTAATTGGTAGGTCCTTTAAAATTAAATAACTGTACCGTTTGATTATTATTAGGATCGATGCCCGCTGGTAGTGGTTTGTTAGATTAGTGTAGTTTTAAGTAAGTCTGTAAGTTCGTTCGTTTGATTTTATTGTTTTAAATACTCAACTTGTTTTTTTTTAATAAACAATTTTATATTTTCTAGTTTCTTGTTTCCAGTTATGTGGTGGTTGAGAATTTGCGTTACATGTTATCAGAATACAACAGCATGGATCCTATTTCTTTCGGGTGTCGGTTTAAATCACTTACTCCAAAGGTAAATATTTTAACATTTTAATAGGCATATTAACATAATTATTTTCTGAAATGTCTTCCAGAAAAAAGGAAGGGGTAGGTCCTCCCCCGTCTTTGTTCACCTTTGATTATTTACTCTAAATGAGTATATAATCAAAGTTGTTCACGTTAATCTTAAGTTTATTTACAAATGTACTTTTAATTGGATTCTGTGCAATAAAGTTTTTAACGTTCATTTCATCGAACCATAATGTTTTCAGGGTATATTAAACATTAATTACTTACGAGTAGGTTAGGTTAGGTTGGTTAGGTTAATAATTTAAGATACCCTGAAAACATTATGGTTTCTGAAGAAAAAAGAGTTTGGTGAAATGAAATTCGATGAAAAGTGTTTCGATTAAATGATAGACACCCCGTCAGGTGGCCTGTGTACTCATTTGCCTTCTTGCCATGAAAAAACTTCCTTAAGCTTAATAATAATTTTACCATTTTATTTACCAGGGCGACATGGGCGGAGTAGGCCACGTACTAAGCAGGGGGGCATTGGATCTTTTAGTGGAAAAAGGTCTGTTCTCCCACAATTTATGTCAGGGTGGTAAGAGTGGCGCGGAAGAGGATACGATGGGTAAATTGCATTGAGTTTGTTTGTATTGTAAAGTGTCATAATACTCATAATGTTCAAGGTTTCGAAGAAATAAGGAACATGCGAAGTAGGTGTCAAGT
This sequence comes from Acleris holmiana, assembly GCA_949316455.1. Classification (NCBI taxonomy): domain Eukaryota; kingdom Metazoa; phylum Arthropoda; class Insecta; order Lepidoptera; family Tortricidae; genus Acleris; species Acleris holmiana. The sequence continues at coordinate 13,986,635 of OX438773.1, read as the reverse complement.
TTTAATAATAAGAATAATTATCAAGGTCTTTGTTACTAATGGTGTTTTCGTGTTTAGAAGTTTTTAGAAAAAAATACTTAAGTTTAATGTGTCCAAAGAAACATCCTCTAACTAAAATAGATTTAATAACTTGGAGAATAAAACCTATTTTGGCCTAAAGACAATTTAAATAATTACGGAGCCCTTGGTGCGTGAGTTCGACTTGCGCTCCACCGGTTTTTTACACTGTTTAATTAAATTGCATTCCAATCCCTTCATTCCTTCCGGTGCAGCAATATTTACATTATTACGAATTTTTAATAAGGAGTTTTTTTTCCAGTCCCCGTTAAAGTTCTCATATAGTTGAATTATTACTTTTACGGCCGAACCCTATATTCAAACCGCGAATAGATAAGGCTTACTTCGGATTGAAATTTGATATTTGCCCATACAAAATGTGTCAAATTTTAATCCGAAGTAAGGCTATCTGTCCGTGGTTTGAATATAGGGTTCGGCCGTTAGTGTAAAGAACAGAAAGTGTAGTGGAAAGTGGAAAATCAGCCCTTAAGGGGTTTTTCACCAGTGAGGCGAGGTGAGAGGTACTGAAATAGTACATTGTTACCTAGGCGCGGAAAGTAAGGGATTGCCTGACGATGTGTGGTGGTGGTATATAATGCTTTTCTCAAACAATGCGAGGAAATTATACAAATGCATAATTAGAAGTATTTGTAAAAAAAAGCGCCGAATTAAGCCGCCAAAAAAATGGGGCTCTTTCCGTCATCGTTTTTCAAAAGAAAAGCTACTCCGAGCATGTTTGATAAAAAACTATTCCCTCCTCATCCAATCTTCGGTAGAAATACCTTAAACCTTAGCCCATCCTCAGATATTTGCCTTAATGAAATCGGCGTGAGGTCGATGGACTCCCGGGATAGCCTCGGGCGCAGTCGATTCCTGCCGTTCGTTCCCCGGGACGAACTCTTCCCGAATAATGACGAAAGTTCCTGGAATCAGAAGTACAATTACTATCCCACCGATGAGGTAAGAAAGTGAAAAAAGTTCAAAACATTTTTATATACCTACTTATGTCTGGGTCTTCCTTTTACGTAAAATATCTATATTTCCGGTCAGTAAACTATTCTGTTTATGAGCTAGAGACCCCTGTCATACTACGTGTGTTAGGTTAGAAGTGCTCCTGCCTAAGAAGCGGGTAAATACTTGTATCTATGTAAAGTGTCATTCTATGGAACTTGCTAACTATGTAAACAAGCCGCCATACTAAAATTGACATTAGATGTCAATTTCAATATATTGGTTGTTTACATAGTTAGCAAGTTCCATAGAATTACAGTTTATGTAAACTCTTTATTGCACATAAACGGGATCCTATCATTTCATAACCAAAGTTTCACAAATGATTCATTTCACAAACATCATTTGACAACCCGCGTTTCATTCCGAAACTGCAAATAATTCTAGATTTATTTCAAGACCATCGTGTAAATCCCTATGGGTTAGGTTAGGTTAGTTTTATTAAAATCCTGAAATATTTATAGTTCCAGAAAAATAAGCGGGTTGGCAAATGAATAGGTTGCGAAACGATGCATTTGTCAAAGATTTGTCGGCGAAAAGGCAGAGAACCGACATAAACAATTACCTACAAGGCATATTTGCACCGATATAGAAAATGTACATACGCGAACTTATCGCATATGGGATCTCTTCAAGTTAACCTTGGAGTAGAATAAGCAAGGATAATTCGAGAGTCAACTTGCTTGATGAGCGTATGTATCTTTTCTGAATATTCGATGTTTTTTTTATATGAATACTCGTAAGTATGTATTCATCTATAGGTATGTTTATCGTTGTCTAGTTACCATAGTTTTTTTTTTGGTGTTTGTTTTTACTGCTTTTCATTTTTCCTTGTTTACAGTTCCTTGGCAGCTGCTCGGACCACGCGATTTCCTTTTACAATGTAAAACCTCAAGACATGTATGTAATTGATTACTTCGTATACCGTCTAAGGGCGTACGGGATACGGTCCGATCTGGACACGGAAACAGGAAGGAATCTAGGGAATCTAAGCGAAGCCTAAGATGTTCAGTAGTAGACCTTTTTGACCTGGCCGTGTTTATCGCGTGACTAAACGTGGATAAAACATCAGTCACATTCTGAAAAGTACAGTGCGAGAGTGACGGATGCTTTATCCATCGCGATAAACGCGACCACAATACGGGCCCCGGGGCCTTATTCTACTTTATCTCTACACGTATTGTTAGCGAAATGTTTTTAACTCGGCCGACATTTATTTATTTATTTATTAAATTCTCTTAATTAACACTAACAGTCATGCTACACGTATTAATTATTAATGAGAGATCAACATACACAAGAACTTATATCTAATTAAGCATTATCTAAGCTTGAACTGAACTTAAGGTGACAATTGTTTCCAAGTGCCGAGTGGCTGATGCGTAGAAACGCGACTCAGAGGTGAAAAAAATATAAAGTAGGCTGTCGCTGTCCAAGGTGTCATTTAGGAGCTTCAGGGCCCGGTGTAGTGGAGAGTGAGCTAGTGCGCGCGTGCGCGCCGCCGGAACAGTGAAGAGTGGGCGACGGCGAGGGCGGAGTTGTTGGTTCGACATGGGTTGCGCCCGCAGAGATATTAGGGGCAGAAGAAACACGTTACTGATATACCCTCGAACGAGCTGAAAGAAGTATTTAACTAGGTATATGTCTCTCCTGGTTTCGAGGGCTGTATAATTCACCATTCCCAGTATAAAGAGCGTTGGATACATGTAGGGATAATACCCATAAGTTTTTTTATATAGAAGACGGATAAAAGTTTTTTAAACCTTTTCTAGCATGAGTACGTATTTTCGCTCATGCGGAGACCATATACTTAATGGAATTGGTTTCAATTCAAGTCGACTTCGGACGTATGCATTGAACAGCACAGTCATAGCTTTGCGATTGGTGAATAATTTAGATTGTCGGATAACAAAACCTAGTGATCTTCTCGCACCGGCACAGGTCGCTATTATATCACTGTTGAAAGTAAGGAACCGGCAGGAACATTGCAATAACAAAGGTATAAAGTCAATGTCGAATACCTCTGACTAGAATCAAACGTAGTAGACTTTCAATGTACCTACATGTAATCGATAATACAGTGCAATAGTTCATAACACATTTAAAAAAAATAGGTTTGTTGTTAAAAAAACCTTAGCTGGGCGTTTTCCAAAAAAAGTGTACATCGTTAAAGACAAAGGTTAAGAAAATTTAACTTTTCCATTTCGTCACGAAAATTAACGTATGTAAATGTATGGCTAATTTTCATGACGAAATAGGTTCTATACCTTTTAGGCCTTTTTAAAAATTATGACAAGTTTACGGTTTCAGAAATACGAGGGCGGGTTGATAAGTTTCCGAAACGGAACATAAATAATACAATATATATAAATTTAATGTTTTATTTTTCAACGTAGGTGCCTTCTAAGTCCACGCACTTAGCCCAACGTTTCTCCAAGGCCATTATCCCATTTCGAAAGAATGATTCTTCAAGCCCCTTAAAATACCCATTTACAGCTTCTATGACTTCAGTGTTCGAGGAATATTTTTGTCCACCTAGCCACTTTTTAAGATTTGGGAACCGGTGGAAGTCGCAAGGGGCCAAATCCGGCGAATATGGGGGATGGGGTAACAATTCGAAGTGCAACTCCTCGATTTTGGCCATTGCGACTTTAGCCGTGTGAACAGGGGCGTTGTCTTGGTGCAGTAAAATTTTCTTCTTGTGCAAGTGAGGCCTTTTCTCTTTTATTACGTCACTTAGATTTTGTAGCAGATCAGCATAATATTGGGCATTTATCGTTCTTCCTTTTTGGAGGTAATCTACAAAAATCACTCCTTTGGAATTCCAGAATACGGTCGCCATTACTTTACCGGCTGACAAAATCGTTTTTGCCTTCTTAGGGGCGGGCTCACCCCGATTCGTCCACTGCCTAGATTGTTCTTTTGTCTCCGGCGTGTAGTGGTGGATCCACGTTTCGTCAACTGTTATGTATCGACGTAAAAACTCGTTAGGATTACGCCTGTACTTCTCCAAACACTCCTACGAAACATCCTTGCGTTGTTGTTTTTGCTCGTCTGTCAACAGACGCGGCACCCAACGAGCACAAAGCTTGTTCATTTCCAAATGTTGGTGCAAAATGTTGAAAACACGTTCTTTTGAAATGTTTACCATCTCTGCTATTTCCACCAACTTAACACGGCGATCATCTAATACAATTTTTTTTATTTTATTAATCATTTCTGGAGTCGATACCTCATTGGGCCGGCCGCTGCGGGGAGCATCTTTACAGCTCTGCCGACCACGTCTGAAGTCGGTAACCCAAGTGTGAACTGTGCTTAAAGATGGTGAAGAAGACCCCAATACGCGGTCCAGTTTGGATTTTATCTGAGTTGAGGTTTTCCCTTTCAAAACATAAAACTTAATCATAGCACGCACCTCAGATTTTTCCATTTTCACGAAAATGAAAACAGCTTTACTTTGGATCGCTATTGTAAATTATTTTTTTATGTTAATAACTTAATATTCTTCTTCTTCTTTCTTTGCCCCCGCGGCGACTTGAACAGCTACTACCGCGGGGATATGGCGTTTCCACGTGAAGTGATTTCGCCAGTGTCAAGTAAGTATATATAATTATAAATCAACTTAATATTACCTTTGTATTTACGTAAAAGTCAGGAGATTAGAATGACATTATTACTTTTTTAATTTTATTTTTTAAACCTTTCATTTCGGAAACTTATCAGCCAGCTCTCGTAAAACCATTATATTTTAATACCATTGTGGTTTACGAGCCATTATGTATTTTAACTTAATACATATATTATGACAAGGACTCCGTAGCTTGAGCACTAACATTTCAATCATACGTCACATTTTTGAATCGCCTTTTATATTCGCCCAAATACTCACGTATTTGGGCGTTTTCCAAAAAAAGTGTACATCATTAAGGACAAAGTTAAGAAAATTTAACTATTTCCATTTATTCACGAAAATTAGCCATACATTTAGATACCTTAATTTTCGTACAATTTCTTAATTTTAAAAACGATGTACATTTTTTTTGGAAAACGCCTTTTTATCCAATACTAGCTTTTGCCCGTGAGTCCGTCCGCGTAGAAGTCGTTTATCGCTGCTCTTTCGAGAACTGTACAATTTTCCGAGATAAAACTATCCTATGTCCTTACCCGGGACTCAAACTATCTGTTTACGATTTTTTTTCTAAATCGTTTCAGCGGTTTAAGCTTGAAGAGGTAACAGATAGACGACAGGCACACTTTCGCATTTATAATATTAGTATCGATTTTGGAAAAGTTTACATGGATTTTCACCGGCTGGACCGATTTGGATATTGTTTTTTGTTTGAAAGGGTTTTGTCATCAGTGGACTGAGCACGCTGCCACGGGACTTAGTGTAAAATGACGTCAAACGCGAACTAGTGTCAATTATTGTTATGAACTTATTAAAATGACAGCCACCCGGGGATTAAGTTGCTTAGTAATAAAAGGACTCAAATCACACAAAACACGCTTTTATTTTAAAAGTTAGTTTTTTATACCTACGTTGGAATATGGAATAGACGAATTAGAGTCCCGACCTTATGTCGAAAATTGTCTCGTGGCAGCGTGCTCTGCCCACTGGTTGGAATGTGATCTTGGGACCCCGGTGAAGTCGGTTTATCGTTTTTATTTATTTCATTTGTAATAATTCCTGTAAATGGTTTTCCTTTTTTATTATTATTATTTGTATACAATACAAGCTGACGATTTAGACACATGGACACTTTACTCTTAATTCAAAGATCATAAGGTTATAAATTGATTGTTGCAAAACAAATGAAGAACCTTTATTGTCTGTAAAATAAGCGTCAAGTGTCCATCATTGGACCTTGTCCATTACTGGTTCGATCACCCTAATTGTGAATTATTTAGTAGTACGAGCATATGACAAAGAATAATATAATTTTCAATGTAAAATAAAGTCCACCTTTACTTGTCACCATTAAGTCGTTTTAAAAAAAAAATAATATAAGAAATCCAAAATCAACATTTAATAAAAATTCGACGACTATATGAATTGAAGTTTTTTTACGTAGGTATGATAATAAAGTTTTTTATTTGTATATTTATTTTAGTTTAAACATTTATTTGTTATTAACTTTTCCGCTGTAGGTACATTACATTTGGCATGACGATCGGCGTCACGTGGTCGGTTGATCTCTAACTATCATTAGAAAACTTGTAATGTGCAATAACTCGATAAGCGACCGTTTTTAAACGGCCCGTAGGTAAAAATATTGCCGGCATATTAAGGCCGGCATGCTTCAATTGTTTAGTATGGGCGCTGATTTTGAACTGTCAGGACACTAGGGCTGCACGTAATTGGTTGGTCTATTGTTCTTTGTAGAAAGCATCGTGCCATGATAACTGATTGGTTTAACTGCTGTCCTGCTAAATTAAATACCGGCATCTCCTCCAAAACATAATATATTTGCAACCTACGGTTTGAATATGCTTTAGATTTTATATTTGAGACCACGTTTTGGATTAGTTGTGCATCTCAACGCTTGTTGAGATTTTTGAGAATTGCTTTTGTAAAAAAACATTTAGTAACATTTTGCTTATTATTTGCTACTAGCGACCCGCCCTTGCTTCGCTCCGGGTTAAGTATTATACGTATAAACCTTCCTCTTGAATCAAACTATCTATTAAAAAAAACCGCATCAAAATCCGTTGCGTAGTTTTAAAGGTCTAAGCATACATAGGGACAGACAGCGGCAAGCGACTTTGTTTTATACTATGTAGTGATATGGCTTGGAGAAGGAAAATGATGACACAGGGCAACTGATTAAAAAATAATAGCAAAAATAATCAAGAATTTAATTTCTGAGTAAATAAGTATATTTTTGAAGTATTTATATTATCCGTTTAGGAGGCCTTCAAGAACAATTTTGCCTTTAAACACAAGAACCACTTTGGCTTGAATAAAGTAAGAAAAATAAAATATAAAGTACAGGCCCCTCAGTTTTATGCCCACGATGACAAGGTCGCTCCGTGCGTAAGTTCCACTGACTCCGTTCAATTTTAACTACCTTCCTGATGTTTTGTTCCATTACTTCCTACTTGTATGTTCTCTCCGAACCGAATGCCGTATAGTCGGAGCTGGTAAACGAAGTACTCGTATAAGTACATGAAGTCTGGATTCACGTAATGAAATGAAATAGCGTGATCTGAACAGCAGTCTGAGCCCTGAAAAAAGCTTGAAATTTTAAAAAAGCTTACGCCCGCCCCTTGGCTGGCGTTACTTAATTTTTAAGTTTATAATTCTAACCTAAAGGGATGAAAAGATCAGGGAGAAGTGTGGATTGAAAGAAGATGTAGTGACTAACCTCCTGAGGCCCACGTCAAATTTTACTAGTTCAAAAAAGAACCTTGTGTAAGTCAACTAAAGTCTAAAGTCACTTTGACAAATGTCCTAAATTTAGGCCGTTGGGTCTTACGAGGCTAAGATTGAAAAGGGCATGATTCGATGGTTCGGTGATTTGGATAGGAGGGATGAAGGAAGATAATACAGTGCAAAAGAGAGTGAAAGGGCCGGAAGGGGCCACCCTAGTTGTACCTTTTTAAATCAAATCGGAGAAGTACTGGGAAAGGGCCGTATCTTAAGTACCCGAAACCGACGTGCATGCGTGACTCGATGCATTAACGTGGAAGAAGCGAAAGAGATTTGTCAGGATCGTAAGCAGGTGGAAACCGCATGGTCTCTGCTTATATACAAAAAAAAAAAAAATCGGTTCTGTTGCCCCAAAGTTTGACGTAAGCTGCCGGACGGTCATCTCGGGCGTTTATATCGATTCAATACATTTTCAGTTTTCAAAAATCGTTTAGGTTAGCATAAAGCAACTTAGGCCCTAGCCAAGATGCGTACGCTTACTAGCATTTCCTTCGATCAACAATTACTACTAGATTCAAGGTCGTATACAAAATCAAAGCGAAAAGGTGGCCGTATTGTTTATACTTGTTGTTTAACCTACTAAATTAACTTAAAATATACCTTAAGTCTAAGCAGCAAAGATCCAAATAATAATTAATTACGTTGGCTGTGGTTGACGCGTACTACTGTCAGAAATATGAGCACAAACTTATTTTGTGCTCTTATTTCTCTGGCCGTTTTCAGAGCTGTCACGTTGAATGTATTAGTAATTGTTGATTAAAGAGGATTTCTATTCGTTTTGTTTTTAAACCAATCGCGTCACTGGTAGATCAAGTCATACGAAAAGTCACGTGATCTACCAGTGACGCGATTGGTTTAAAAACCAAACGAATAGAAACGCTAGTTGGCAAACGCATCTTGGCTAGGGCCTTTTGTCCTAGGCACCAGTAGTAACTCACGTGATCGTGAAATGAAACCAAAAACGATTTGGAATTAGGAACTTTTCTGCAATTATCGTAACCTATTAGTAGAAAAAGATAAATAATACCATGATGTAAAGTTATTGATAACTATTAAGATTATTGGAATATGATTGTATGAATTGCTTACTTGTCTGTTCTTTGGGACTAAATGGAATTGAGGCGTGCGGTAAAAAAAAAGACCACGTCTGAAGTTATCCTGTGTGTCTACCGCCGTCACATTGAGACGGGCCATGCATATACCTGAAGACAAATATAAATTGAGCCCATATTGGTAGCAATATGGGCTCATTATTGAACTCATACACTAAGGGACATAGTGTGATCAGCAACTGTTTACCTCTAAGCAGCTTGGAAAATATCCAAAATAAAATTTTAGAGGACAGCTATATTGATATAGACACGACTTTGCTTATTCTTGTAGGAAATAGAGGGAATGTAAACAAAAATAAACTAATTAATTTTTTTGAAACTTTGAATAGCCTTAGTGTGAAAAAAATCATATTGTTTACATTCCCTTATTGTAATCAGTTGTCACAGTTGGAAAATGACATAAGATATAATTTAAATGTGACACTTTATAACATGTGTACATATAATAAAAAAATTGACATTATTGACTCTAACAATTATGTTAGCAATTATTATATTTTAACAAAAGGTAAATTTTACCTGCCTAATTATTTTAAGAAACAGATAGCTATGTCGCTATCCTATTTTTTTGACATTTCAGCCAAGAATTTGGCTCCTGCTGCTATTCAGCAACCTGACAGGTTTTTGGAACATGTTCCAATTACTATCAATCATTTAAATTAAATGACAAGACAACAGAGGAGCTCAACCCTGGCAACCAAAATTGTAATAAATATAAGGACAAATTTAGCAGCAAAGTATCTAATTATATCACTCTGGTTCACCAGAATATTCAATGTATAAGGAGTAAAGACCTGCAAGTCGAGTTATTTCTTAATAGTAATAGCATTGATATTTTATGTATAACGGAACACTGGCTAACTAGTAACGAAGCTATGTTTAATTTTATCAACCACCAGGTCGGCAGTTTATTTACTAGAAATAGCTCGATACATGGCGGGTCGTTAATCATATTAAACAATAAATTAAAATTTAAAGACCGTAAGGACATTGTGTCCTTATCTGTTGAACGAATATTAGAACTCGCTGCAATAGAGTTAGAGCAATTCATAGTTGTATGTGTATATAGGCCACCATTAGGCAATTTCGAAATTTTTGAGAAGATTATGGAAACTGTTCTAATAAAATTATCTTATTCGAGAAAAAAAACAATTATATGTGGAGATTTTAATGTAAATATTTTAGAAAACAGTCCACTAACCAAAAGATTAATAAATCTTTTCAAATCTTTCGGCCTGACACATACTTTTTTGGAGCCAACTAGAGTTACTGACACTAGTGCCACGTGTATTGATAATATTTTTACTGATATAATTCCTATTGGTAAGAGTGTGATCAGCAACCTGGAATCGGATCATTTGGGTCAATTAATTAAATTCAAATCCGTATCGAATAATATTCCAAAAAAAGAAATTACTTTTGTGCCAATAACTGCAGACCGTGTGGAAAGAATGAGACATAACCTAGTGCATAATTTGCCCTTTCTAACAACTGATAAGGGACCCAATGACATGTACAACTCATTCTTTCACACATTCATAAAACAATTTAACGCAGTATTTACATCCAAATCGGTTGTGGTTGGTGGTGCAAAGGTTTTCAGTGACTGGGCTACTGCGGACTTACATAAGCGTAGAAGAATACTGTATCAACTATATGAGGAACGGAGGTATAACGCGAGTGAGGAGTTTAAGGAACATGTCAAACAGTATTCTAAGCAATTCAAGATAGACTGCCGTATAACTAAGCGAAATTTTTTAAGTAACAAAATCTTGAATAGTTCTGATGTTATTAAAACGACCTGGAAAATAATTAATGAAGAAACAGGTCGCCGAAAAAAGAACATTAACGACTATCGTTTAAAAGTAGATGGTAAAATAATAGATTCCAATCCAGATATCGCAATTGAATTTGAAAAGTTTTTTACCGATATACCAGTGTCCACGACTAAGTGCTTGAACTCTTCGCCTGCGTCTGCCATTGTACTTTTAGAAGATAACGTGCCTGAATGCAGTATATACTTTGAATTCAAGCGCGTTACTGCCTTGGATGTAATTAAGGCATTCAACTCAATCAATATAAAGAAAACCAGTGACCTTTGGGGAGTGTCGGTCCATGTACTCAAATCCTTAATTGAAGTCATAGCATCTGACTTAATGGTCGTATTTAATCACTGTGTTGATTGTGGTGAGTTTCCTGATCTTATGAAACATAGTAAGATAATTCCATTATTCAAAACGGGTAGTACTTTTGACCCCACAAATTTTAGACCAATATCCATACTACCCACTTTCAGTAAAATATTTGAGAAATTGATTTTGTCACAGTTAGCGGAACATTTTCGGTATAATAATTTATTACACAATAAACAATTTGGTTTTACTCGGGGTCGCTCGACAACCGAAGCTGGTGTTGAGTTGATTAAAACCATTTTTAATGCCTGGGAAGGGTCACAGGATGCTTTAGGTATTTTTTGTGATCTGTCCAAGGCCTTCGATTGCGTTAACCATGACACATTGATCAGGAAACTACACCACTATGGAGTTAGAGGTACTGCGCTAAACTTAATAAAAACGTACTTATACGGGAGAATACAAAGGGTAGACGTGAATGGAGTACGATCACCTGGGTCATTGGTCTCAATGGGCGTACCACAGGGCTCAATATTGGGTCCATTTTTATTCCTCATCTACATAAATGACTTACCTTACCTTATAAAGGACAACCATGATATAGTCTTGTTTGCTGATGATACGTCACTTGTGTTCAAAGTTAAACGACAACAGCAGTTTAATGTCAATGTAAACAATGCTATATCAAAAGTAGTCGATTGGTTTAGTGTTAATAATTTATTACTGAATGAGAAAAAGACGAAATGTATAAAGTTCATGACTACTAATGTGAAAAATAGTCAAACTACTGTAACTATTAAAAATAACAAACTAGACCTAGTTAATGATACAGTGTTTCTTGGTATAACGTTAGACTCCAAGCTCCAATGGGGTCCTCATCTTGCTGGATTGGCGGGTAGACTCAGTTCTGCAGTTTTTGCAGTTAATAAGATTCGGCAATTAATAGACTTAGATACCGCTCGATTAGTTTATTTTAGTTACTTCCATAGTATTATGTCATATGGTATTATACTGTGGGGTAGTGCTGCTGATGTAAATAGCATCTTTGTTCTGCAGAAGAGGGCTATTCGTGCTGTCTACAAGATGGGCCAGAGAGACTCGCTTAGAGATAAGTTTAAAGAAATTAACATATTGACCATGCACAGTCAATACATTTATGAAAACATTATGTATGTTCATAAAAACATCGCTAAATTTAGAAAGAACTGTGACATACATAATGTTAATACCAGAAATAAATATAAGCTTGCAGTGCCCTTCACGCGGCTCCATAAAATAAAAAACTCTTTTATGGGTAATTGTATTAGGTTCTATAATAAGCTCCCAAGTAATGTTACTGAACTATCAGTAAATAAATTTAAGAGTTACGTTAAGCGTAAACTAATTTCTAAAGCATATTATAGTATTAAAGACTATATTAATGATAACAATGCTTGGGACTGAATTGCTTGTAATAAAATGTTTAGTCCTTACGACAAAAGGTTGCGAACGTCGAAAAAAAAAGACATCCGACAGAGTTTCTTACAGGTTCTTCTCTGATCGGTCGCGATTTGAACCTGCAGTCAATTTAGGCTAAGTCGCTACTATGACGTTTCAAAAGAGTTTATTATTTGTAAACCTACTTGAATAAAGATTATTCTGATTCTGATTCTGATTCTAAGGCGTCCTCCGTTATAAATAGGGGGCTGATCAATGCACAACGTCATCTGGGGCAGCTTGAATATCAACGAGAGAGGAGAGAAGTTTCTGGGTTATCTGGTAAGTATTCTTTGCAATTAAGGCAATCAATACAAGGTCTGGAAATAAGTAATTAATATAACTGTAGTACAGGACCATCATACCAATTTAAATTGTGCATAAAAATTATTCTAGCAACAACGATTAGTTATCATTCAACGAGATCTGAAAGTAGACCTAGGGGATCCAAAATGTAAGCTTAATTCCTTTGTCGTGATCTAATTATGAAACTGGCGACATAATTAATACGATCTACTTTTCTCGCATCAAATTTGCACCGAAAAAAGGGAACTTGCCAAGAAGATAAACTTGTGAAGCCCTGAGATAACTTAAGATAACCCTTGGAAAATTCGCTCGCAGAAAAATGTTGTAAAATTGGTCAGCATCAGTTTTCTGGTATTTACAATACTTACATGTGGAGAGTACCCGTTGAACCGGCGCCCAAAGAACATAGTTTCTGAGGCGTTGTATTTCGACAACATATAACGCAAATTTTCAACCACCACATAACTGCAAACAATAATTTACATAATTCAAAGACACATAGAAGTACAAGTTTTTTTTACATTTTCAAGACTCACGTGTCATCGTCCGCTTTAAGGAACCAATCTGCCTCGTTTCTGTGGTAATGGTATATGTATGTGAAAGCTTTTTTTGTTTTCCCCCAAAGATATCGACGCCCTTCTGGAACGGGCAGCTTGATCGTGGGTAGCAATAAATCTGTACATTATCAGTAGGCATAAATCAATATTTGTAAATTAACAAACAATACATTCAATAAAAGTACAGTCGTCCTTAAAACTATTTGCACACTTTAGTACCTTGTCGCTTTAATGCCTTTGATAGATTAGTGCAGTAGTTCAAAAGTTATGTCAAAGTGACAAAGAACTAAAGAGTGCAGAAATAAGGCCAACCGTGTTAAAAAAAAACTAAATATTAAATCTATGATATGCATAAATCTAGGCTACATCTAAATTGGACATTGCGCATAGGTGCTGGTAGAATTTTCTCACTGAATTGCTAAATGCATTGAGAGAGGAAGCTGAAGTGGCTTAGATCGCTAACATTCCACGGACCAAGTATCTAGACGCCGAATGGAACAATATCATATTCTGGTTTTACTTATGCGTTGCAGATATTTTATTGACATTTTTTGTATTGCATAATGTTACTTGGCCGAAATATCTTTTGGCACAATTTCCTTTCGCATAGTTAGTTTCCAAACCAACTTTTCTGCTAGCAGAAAAAAACATGCCGTAATAAAAGTAAATGCTGTAGAATAGCTATGGTACATAAAATTATGTTAAACGAAAGTCTGTAAAAGTTATCTTCTGCTAAATAATATGCTGCAAAATGTATAGTTATAGACTATGCCAAGTACATCCTTATCCAAAATATAATTCGACTAAACGTGTTTCTGCGAAGTATCTTCCGAACAATTAATATGATTCCACATTAGCGGCCGCACCAGCCGTATTGGAGATGTAATGGGGCTAGCGGTTACAGTCCCACAATAGTACCCGCCCCATATTCCACGGATTCTGGAAATGGTGTTAGGTTCCTAGAGAGCTGGCAAGTTAGTTGATGCAAGAGAACGTCATTTGTTTTATGTTTAGGAGAAGGCACAAAGCACTCAGGACACCTAAAGGTAAGTGGAATCTGAGACCCAGTCATTTGAATTCTCAAGACTATAATCCTAAGACCTCAAATGCGTTGCCAACCCTGAGGACTAAGATGGCAATGCCTTTATGCTAGTAATTTCACCGGTTGTCTTATCCCCACGCCGGAACACAACAATGCGAACACTGTGGCTTGACGTGTCTTGTGAAAGAGCTCAGAGTTCTCGCAAGAGAGTCAGTGTCCTAGTCAATTTCGCAAGAGCGCAGATTGTATTAAATATTAGGTACAGAAACTTTACTAAAATAACATAGCAACACGAGTCTCGCTACCTGCTCAGAAAAAAATATTCGTTCAAATAATATACCACCAATAAGTTTCTACCAACCTTCTATGGAGCTCATAAACAGAAGTTTGTCACACCGCTTCCCCCACGTGGCTTTAACATGGCGTGCCTTCTTTTCATGGTTCGGCGGATACGTCAGCACCCAACACAGCACCCTCACTCTCTTCACTAACGCGTCAGCGACAGATCTGTTATCATTTCTATGTCCAAGTTCGATCCTAGTGGATGACACCATTGAACTGTTTTCTACATCCCTAAGGGTTTTTCTAAAAAATGATCAAAATAATGGCACATAATTATCGGCATACAGAGATTTTGTCCTTCTGTTCCCGGTAGTTAACATCATGGGAGTTATTTGATACAGGCCAAAATTACTCGTGGATCACAATCCGTGGATAAACTTTAAACCAAAATATGACGAAACAAAATGTTTACATTTCGGGAACAGGAGAGACGTTTGTTTCTGTAACCGTGTACTGCACACCTATACCTTCAATAGCGCTTATGTCAAAACGTTCAAAGTGCCATATTAAAAACAAATGCAATCGAATTGAGAAACTCCTCCTTTTTTGATAGTTGGTTGAAAGTAGCATACTTACTCGTTGTTTCTTTAACAATCATTTATTGGCTACACTAACAATATGTTAGGTGTGTATGTAGGAAGTCGGTTTGAATTGAAACTACTTCTAAAACTCGTTTCGAAGGACCAAAGGTACCAAAGAGCAAGTACAGAGAGTTATTATACTTATTATGATCGTGTTTATCGCGTCACTAAACGTGGACAACACATCCGTCACTTTCTGACAACTACAGTGACAGAGTGACGGATGCTTTATCCACCGCGATAAACGCAACCATAACACGGGCCCTGAGGTAGATGTAACATGTTAGACTCACAGACAAGTTGCAAGTAGCACTATCACGGCCGGGATCTTCGAAACAGGTGATTCCGTCACATTTTTAAAACCATTACACAAAGTACTCTCTTGAGGAGCTAACATTTTTATAATTATTTTAATTACGACACTGACTGTACATAACAGAAAAGTATATTATGACATTTATGACGATAATAATTAAGTACTTAAAGATTATTTAATTTCTGTAGAGAAGGCTTTACTGGTAAAAGCCATTTTTATTTGTTTTGCTAAATAGAAGCGAATGTTCACCAAGGTACTTTACTTGAACTCAAAAATAGAATGCATCGTTATCATCCTCATCCTAAGTAATAACAGCGAGCCAATGAGACAATAGATATTTGTTATGCATTAAAATGAATGTTTTCTTAAATATCATTTCAAACATCCAACTTTAGAACAATCGAAGTGATGTTTTTCTTTTACACAATGTATTTCGCCGACCAATCATACAAATCAAACTGCAAACTCACTGAGTGCGGAAGCGACGCGTTCCTTAACTTAACACGGTTTAAAGACCGGCAAAACTAAAATCCGTATCGAAAACTCCGCTTGACTTTTTTCCAGCTTTTAGGGTTCTTAGTTCTTTTAGGGGGCTTTTAGTCTAACTAGGAAGCCTTAGGTATAGTTTCGACATGCCTCTACCATGCCACTTACTTGTGCAAAATTTGGTTACAGAATTATTAACATTTCTTTAGAGTTGTTGGTATTTCTGTAGCTCTGCCTACCCCACTCTGGGAATGAAGGCGTGATGTTATGTTTGTTTTGTTTTGTAATTTTTATTGTATCGTAAAAACGCCATTACATAGAAGCGTCAAATTTGGTATAAATAATAATAATAAATACTTAAAATGTTTGTGTGAGCTGGGCTCGCGCTGATTCCATTTGAAATCGAATTCTAATTAGAATTTAATAATACTTACTGTGCGGCGATACGGAATCCTCAGTTCGCGAGTGTGATTCGCACATAAGCGGTTTTTTAATTCAGATACGTTTCGTATTTTGACACTACACACACTTAGAAACTTTTACTCAGTAGGTAGGTACCAATTAGTTATGAAAGCGATTATTTTACTTAAATTATAGGTATGTCAAACAGTACTATAAAGAAAAACGGCTTATCGATCTACATTTAATTCCGGATTGAAAGCGGATACCTCTAGGTAAGACTTACTTGGAATTAAAAAAATTAAAAGATACCACCATCCTAAGTAATATAACGTGCCGGCGAACAATAGATACCTATATATTTCTATATTTTCATAAGAAATCTTTTAATACATAACAAGAGAATCAAACAATTTATTAGCGTTGTTATCCTATTACACGATAACATTTAGATTAACATTTTGAGTATAAAAAAGATGTTAAGTATTTTTTCATTAAAGAAAAAAAAAGTTAATTTTTAAAATCTTTTTTCTATGGTATATACTAAGCAAACGAGCACACAGGCCACCTTATGGTAAGTGGGATCTGTGACCCATAGACATTCGCGTTCTCCAAACTACAATCTACAACGTGTTACAAAATAATCCGTAAAAAATAAGTTACAAAAGTAGTGTCAACCCTTATTAAATAACGGCAGTTCAGTATCTTATGTATACAGTATACTAGGGTTGACACTACTTTCGTAATTTCTTTTTTACGGATTATTTTATAACACGTTGTATAGACTGCATTCCCAAGATCGCAAATGCGCTGCCAACCATGAGGACTTCTTAGTCATTTTTTCTAGAAATTTTACCGGTTGTCTTATCCCCACACCAGAACACAACAATGTGAACTCTGCTGCTTGGCGGTATTTAAAGGATAAGATGGTGGTAGCGATCTGGAAATAGAGTATTTGTCTTTAGCGTATGGTACACTGTGTAAAATATATAATTACATTACATTACAACTTTGCTTGGCCCTAGCCTTCAGATGTCTGGTGGCTGAAGCCACAAAACTTGACTCGGAGCTAAAAAATGTATCCAGATCGCTGAAACTGAGTACAATGTGACTGAACAAAGTTAGCGAACAATGGAGTGGAAAGTGGGAGTGGCACCGCGTGCGTGCCGCCGGCACTGCGAAGGGGGTGCCGCCGGGGGCGTAGAACTATGGTGAGAACTGAAGGCACTCAGACATAAATTTCACTTAGCTTAGACTTAGCGGGATTTTTGGACAGTTCCCTCCCTGCCACCCTCGAGTTATACCAGCTCATCAGCCGTACCCCGGTATGAAGGCATTTGGAAGGATAGGCTAGTCCATTGCACGTTTTGGTCAATTTCTTCGAGAATTTTCTCGAAAATATGTCTATTAGTTAATTTCTTCCCTATAAAGTCGATCTACAAAGCGACAAAGATGGTCGATTATACGTACGCATACCTTTACAACACTTGCTTAATAGTTAAGGAGATAGGTACTTACACGCAAACAAGTTAAAGAACGTTTTTAACAAGCTTTTTGTTAACCTAAACATTAACTTGCAATATTTGTTTAGGGTAATGGAATGAACCAATAATAACAATGCAATATTTGGTATCTAAGAGCTGATCTGACTATGGAGTTGAAAGATAGCAACAGGATCTCCGCTATCGACCGCGTTATCACATCAGTTTGGTATTGATAAGCGAGTAAAAACTTTAAAAAAGTACATTTGTCAGCAAAAACTTGTCCCAAAAATTGTTTTTGTGACAGAAACCTATTTTTACTTTACAAAGTTATCAAAGACAAAAACGAGCAATAATGAGATTTACTACAGTTAATTATTAAGCACAAAAATCCCTCAAAACCCTTGCAAGCTGACAAGCTTAAAGGCCTATTTACACGATATAACTTTTTTGAACATTCCAAACAATAAAATTGAGGAAATCATAAAATTGTTCAGTCTAAACCTTACCCTAAGTATTAGCAGGAAATAATTGCATACAATTATGGCCGATTCTTGTACAAGAAAGTTGTATAATGTAAATGGTCCTTTAATCTATGACGTGCGGCCGAATAGGGAACATGTATATTTGTAATCTTACGCACTCTGGAAAGTGCTATGAAAGAGAAGAATAACTGTATTCGCGAAACAATTGTCGGGTTATTTTTTCATAAGATATGTAACTTTAAAAGTCGTAGTTCCCCCTGCAACAACACTCCATACAAAATCGACGACAGGAATGACGTCACACTGTTGTTCAATGTTTAAAATTATATGGACCGTATAAAGAAATATGCATTCGATATGATCATTAAATAAAAATATTAGGTACATAAATTAAATGAGGGTGCCGAAAAAAACAATCTAAATCTTACAAGAAGTTTTAAAATCTTAACAAGTTTTGATTCTATACAATATCTAAACGGGTCAAAACTTAGTGTACCTATTGCGTTTTATATGTTTATTTTTACACTGAAATTCGATTCTTTTTAGGGTTCCGGAGCCGAATGGCAAAAACGGAACCCTTATAATTTCGTCATGTCCGTCCGTCCGTCTGTCCGTCTGTATGTCACAGCCATTTTACTCAGAGCCTATTGGCACTATATAAATCAAATTTGGAGGATAGATGTATTCTATGAACCGCTATACAATGATGTAGTTAAATTGAAAAAAATATATATTTAGGGGTGGCAATCCATACATGTAACTAGGGGACGAAAAATATTTTTTTGAATTACATCAGCGTGTGGGATTTTTTAGATAGGGCTTCCAAAATGATACCGAGGTTTTTAAGTGACTTTTTTACGTAAATAAACAGTTGGCGAGATATACGCTTCTAAAGTCGTAAAAATTCTGTCCGGGTGGGTAGCTTTTCAACTGTTAAATAGAACATTCTAATAAAAATTACAGTAGTAGAAGATACGAAATACTTCCAACCAAAATTGTTTTGAACACGATACGCTGTGTAGTTTTTGAGATTTTATTTAAAAAAAAAATTGAATTTCAACCATGAACGTTCATCCCAGACGGAACCCTTCACTGTGCGTGGTCCGACATGCACTTGGCCGGTTTTTTCATGCATGTTCCCTATTGCAGATGTTCCAAGGAGTTAACGCAAGAGCGTAGTGATCCCGAAATAACTAAAATAATAAGGGATGATTTTTACGGCAACGACCTTTTTCGTGGCAACCCTAGCAAGGAGCTGCGGCGTTACGAGGCCACAAATGTTTTACAGTTACGTTGATTTACATTGCAAAAATGTACCTATATTTTGCTGGGTTTTAATGAATTCCTATTCCAGACTATAATCTATCTGTGTCAATTTTCATCTAGGTAGATCTGTGCATCCGTTCTAGCGTGATTAAGTAACAAACATCCATCCACCCAAACTGTCGCATTTATTATTGCTGTAAGATTATTCAAAAATAAAAGTCGTCATTAAAAGTTCTTGTTTTTTATTATGTAATCTTCTTTGTAAAGTAGTAAGTTTTATTCGATTACTGGAGCAACATAAAAACAAAATATGTTTAATTAAATACAAATAATGGTATCAATTATACAAAACAAGTGGCAACCTCTAACAGAGCGTCGGTAATTAAATTATGCCAATAGATGGGCTATATCCAACTTGTTCAGTTAATAAACGGAATACAAACAAACCAAACCAAACGTGGCTTTGTTAAAGAGCCAATTAACTGAGAGCCAAGAAACTGTTTTGTCGACCTTTGACGTAGCAGTGCCCTGCTTATATTGGCTGACGAACTATATCACGTAATTATTATTTATACTAAGTTAAGTATCTATACCAATGGAGTATAGTTATAGTGCTTTACCTAAATTTTTACTGTGATATAGATCTAGCGAGGGCAATCGACTTTCTTCAAAGTCGTCAATATTCTGTCGTACAGGTAGAAAAAATAAGCAGTAGGTAAACTCAATTACATTAAGTCAGACGATATTACATTTTTAAATGTTAAGATCATTATCATAATGCGAGAGGTCTTTATTACAATCCTTATTAATAGTCATCTAAAACTACAACTAGATCCTCTTTGGTAACCTTAAAAAGTATAATCTTAAGAAGACTAGTATAAAACCCTATTTACTACAATTATTAAATAATGGCGTATTAATTTTGGTACATTGTAGAGAGGATTGTCATATAGGATCAAACGCATTAACAAAAAATTAATATCTATTTCGTTCGCTACACGAATGAAATTGATTTCGTGTAGCGAACGAAATAGCTATTATTTTGTTATAAACAATACCAATTACTATTTATAACTTAAATTAATAAAAAATATTTACCATCCGCGTGATTTGATCGTAAATTGAAATCTCATTTCGAAATAAACTTTTTAACAAATATACTCCTAGTGATAATCCCCTCTTAATTCTTATGGAACTGCTATAACATGTCTGGAATATTAACGCATACATAAGAGCATATAGAACCTGGAGTCACCCTTACCCACCTTCTGCCAGAAGCTGCTTGTTTTATTAATAAGTTTCGTGTGTCTTGTGTAAAGGACCATGCTTCAAAATGGTCCTAAAATCAACAAGCATGAGAGTTGGGTCATTGAATAGGTCATTAAATCTACCTCATTTCGTTCTATAGGCAACCAAGCCGAATTCCATTGCGTTTATTTTACACACTTTGGTACCTTAACGATTAAGGATCGGTATTCTCTAAGAGAAACCCGTTTTCTGATAGATCTAATTCACGCTGATTAAAATACAAATATCTCAGTTCAGCAATGAAATCCCACTTGGTGTCTATAGAAAGAAATGAAGTAGATTTAAAGACCATACAAAGTTGTCTACGGTCCTTCAACTAAATCAAGAGAAATCCCCGGAAATCGACTAAGTAAAAGTAAATAACAAATTTATTACACACGTAGTGAATAAACGTGCATTACTTATATAGATTTTCGTCGATAAAGTTCGTATTCATCTTGCTTTTGTCAGTCAGATTAAATACCCATCGAGAAAACAAGACGAAAACGACGATTATGCACTACATCTGCAAATCAGTATGGTAAACAGAGTGATTATTGCGTTATACAAAAAAAAATATTAAGCTACATAAAACATATTAAGTAGCTTTATAATTGTTCTGGAAAAATAGACAACAGATTGCTTGTATCATGCTAAATTAAAAACTGGGCCTCTATTCTACTTTGTTATAATAATATTGCGTTTGACGTGTTTTAGAATCTTTATGACTCGGCCACAGTAACTGTAAATGACATAAGAGTTATTAAAACGTTGAAAATGCAGAAACACTTCAAAAGCGATATCGTTTTTACCATGTAGAATCTCGGCCTGGCACACCTATATCGTTCTCGACTTTTGAGTTTACATACATGAAATGACGTGTCATTTGCGACTCCAGACTATATTATGCTCTAAGACGTCTATACGTACCAGATGCAGATAGATCCTTTTAGATATGTATTCGTTCTATAACCAAATTTTAAAACTTTTTAACTCTATCTGGTATTTTCCACTATATTGTAGTAAACATATTCAATTAGCATAGAATAATGTAAAAAAATAGAATTCAATAAAATCAATAGAATTCCTAGATTCTTGTAAGATATATATAAAAGGTGTATTTTTCTTCACTGTCCAAAACGTTCCTCTGAAACTGAAACGTCGTCATATTGACATCAGAAAGATTTGGCTATCGAATAATTAAATACATTTATCATACGCCCTGCATCTGGTACTAAGTAATAACGGCTTATGACAATATTATAGCACAAATATACATACAAACTTCATCGACTCCATACTTCCTTCTTACTGGCACTTTAGTTAAATACATACATTTAACTAGACACGCCTCAAATACAACACAAGTGAGATATTTTATTTATTTGACATTCGTCATCGACACGTTCCAACTGGACTTATGAGTATTTTGTCAAAAAAATCAGAATTACAAATTAAGTTAACTGATTTAAAATATCATATTGGTATTATAAATGTCACAATAATCATGCTTTTTATAACATATTATTATACCAAGCTATCATAAATGATTTATGTTCTACCAAATCAACATCAATTTTTAGCTTAAACAAAACATATAACTAAGTAGAGAAAATTTGTTTTTATTTACTGGGATTCTCACATACAAAAGTCTAAAAGGTCCAATATATAAAATGTAGAATTTCGCCTTCAATCGAGTTGACAACTAACTATATGTTAAATAACCTACACGTTAAATGCATGATTATTAACAATTTAAATGCTTAAAGTAACCCTGAACATCGAAGCAATTTTTGAAATTATTCAAAAAATATCACAAAATTTATGCTATTTATTATGTTTCAATATCAGCAGCCGTGGCCGATCCTTAAATAACGGTGACGTTGCGTAAAAATACTAAAATAATATATTTAAAAAAAGGTCATATAGCATTGTGGCAACTCACTCGCTATGATCACGCATATTACCAATACTTTTACAATTTGCAACTTTTGCAAGACTATTATTTAAATATGACCACCCATAAACTATCACTGGACTTCCTCTGTCACTGTCTGATAAAAATAATAAGAATTTTTGCATGGTTATAGATATTAACACGGTTTCTTCGGGAAAAAATTAGTAAGTACTAAAGATACAAAATGTCCCATTTTCGGGATGGGCTGTCGTCCATTTCCACTCTGCACAAAAATACAGTAAATTCTAACCCGATGTTACCCGATACATTGCAGTTTTAATATTGGAAACAGACTATAGACGATGCTAAGCACCAAGGTGTTTAAGTATTGAGAAAAGAAAAAATATAATAAAAAAACTATACTGGTAAGCAAAAGTAAAATGTCATATTTGCTCAGCTCAGTATAGTTGCAACAAAAGCCTTAATAAAAGCAAATGACAGATGATCTTTCATTCTCAGTTATTTCAGATTACCCAAATAACGTTAAAGCAGATTAATTAGCCAGACCACCCATAAAATGTTGGTAGCTAATGAAAAACTACTATTTGACTACCATTCCGGCCAATAAAAAAAGTATTTCCGATGTTTTCAAAATAATGTAAAGAAAATCCGTTTGGTTACCGTGGAATGTAGGTATTAGAATTTGGTAACAAAACGGATAATGGACGACTCATTGGGGACATATCGGGAATTCTTTTTCATTTACCACATGATGGTTCCCGTACCAAACATTAATCTTTATTTTCCAAATCCAAAGAACCAAATTGGTACTATTTTTGTTTTAGCTCCACCGAATGAACCTGCGTATTTAAATGCGGGAACTCCTAGATACCTAATCATTAAAAAGACCTGAAATCTCGAACCGAAAATGTTAATCAATATTATTCAACATAATTAAAACAATCTTATTTAAGAACACAATTTAAGACTTATAAATGAGGAGTTAAGTTATCCTGATTATAGCCTTGTCAGTAGTAATTCTGTGATTCCGAGGAAATAAACTACGTAAGCAAAACTTACAACTTTTTAACTCTTTGTATTTACAACTTTTTAAACCCGTTATTTTCACAGGGATCAAAACATGTGCGAAACGAGTATGAAAAGCTTGGCAAACTAAGTAATACATAAATAATAAATATTTTCATTACATCGTATTTCAAATATACACACAACTTAACTTTTATATACAAAATAGTTTATAAAAATGTATTATCCTATTGACTAACCCATGAGGCCTTATTTGGTATATTATTAGGAATATGTTTTTATTTATAAATAAAACATTTTTTTCTTAAACTTAAACCTTTTAACCACGACAAGAAACTTTGACAAATTGTCCCCCATTTTGTACTGGACTAAAAAATGGAAGTAGATAATGCATTATTTATTTTCCACTTAAATTATACTATAGTCGCCATCAGTGGGACTTGTGGATTATAAACGAACCGCTATACATATTGATATTGTGTATGATTGATGAATTTACTATTCATGGGAATCATAGTTTAGAAAAATAAAAAACGCGTACAATTATTTGCTTTTCAATAATAAACACTAGAAACATTTCTAGAAACGTGTCACCAACCAAGTTTTTTTTGTGACGCAATATAACAAAGAAACGAGTTTTTTTCTAAGACAACCCTTTTTTCAATGCTTAGTTTATAATGAGGCCAGCACTAGTCGGTCATCAATCATTATAGACAATTGAAGAGTGTTAACGAAACGAAATATTCATATTTTAGTAATATTTTCCTGTATGATATAATTTAAGATCGAAGTGAAGAGTGTGTAAGTTCATTAGGAAATATTGACTAAAAGGTTTGTTTAAATTGTCTACAAGTCCTATTGATGGCGACTTTGCCTTTAAGAAAAAACATGACACTATTAGCTTAACCTTGCCTTTAAAAACTGAAAATGTTATATAAGATAAACCTATATTCAGTTTATCTTTACATGAGCGTAAATACCCATCATTGAAAAATAGTTATAATAAGTAATATCAATATGATTCAAAAACATAAATCACAAATTATGACAAAATGTATAATGAAGTGAACCTAATTCAACGGTTATCTGCAATATTAAGCCCATTCTAAAAACTAAATGAAGACAAGTGAAAATGAGACATATCTTCCAAATTTTAATTGTACTTGGGTTCAAATTAAGTTTACAAGTACAATGTACAAGAAAACAATTTCTTATTGTTCACATTTACATTCCAATTTCTAAATTCCAATCAGGTCAAAAGGTTCAACTACTGAGCACCTTGGGCCTTAGTTTCATTACTTCCTATTGTTTTCATGTCCACGCCATACCGAATACCGTATGGCCTAAGATGGTATATTAAATAGTCAATGACATACATATCTTGAGGGTTCACATAGTGAAAAGAAACCGCGTGGTCTGAACAGCAATCAAGACCCTGTAAATGAAGAAAAACGATTCACATTACTACAAAAAAAGACGTTCTCACAGTTTAGCAGACTTTTTGTCTGTATGTTTCGTATAAATTTCCCTTGTTCCCGAGATCCCGATTAGTTAGAGACTCGAAACTTCAAACAAAGTTTAGAACTAAATGATAAGCCATAATGTGATACTACGTATTTTTGACGTGATAACGTCTTATAGATCGATGAACGCCGGCTGCGCGCACGTCAAAGCATGACTCATTGTCACTTTCCGTCTGAGCCGAGCGTGCAAGCAAGAGCACGGAAAAAGCGATAGAGAGGCACAAAGGCACTCGGTCTAAGCGTTCGGCTTATCAATGTATTCTTATGACGTTATCACGTAAAATTATCGTCCATTAACCGACTTTACAGACAACAGTTTTTTGTCTTCTATAAAAGTTACGAGTAGTTTCACTATTTATTAAAACGTATTAGAAAAAACACAGAATATTTATTTCTTTAAAAAGAAAACATACATAAACATCGTAATGCAAAAATAAATAATGGTACAGTCAAGGTCATAAATATGTATACACTTTAGTACCTTGTCACTTTAATCGCTGTGACAATTTCACATGGCAGTTGAAACATGACGTTAAATAGACAAGGTACTAAAGTGTATACATATTTATAACCTTGACTGTACCAGTAAAGGTTTTCACATTGATTCTTACCTCATCGGTGGGATAGTAGATGTACTTCCAGTACCAGTAACTCCTGTCTTTGCTCGGGAAGAGATGATCCCGAGGCATGAACGGAAAGAAGCGACCACGGTTGAAGCTATCCCGGCTGTCCATCGCCTTCACACCGATACGGTCTAGGCAAATACCTGAGAACAAATGTATTTACCGTTTAACGATTTATCGCATCCCGTGTTTGATCGTCACTTATTCCCTGGTATAGACTTGCAAAACGCCATGTTGATAAGAGTAAAGCTGGGTACGAATCGGAGCGGCTCAGCCTGAGGCATGCTCGCCCGCCCAGCAAGCTGCTCGCGAGCCAAATTATCGCACACAAAGATGCGCGGGTGAGGCAGCGTGCTCACCGCGAGCCGACATTATGCGTCGTTCAAAATGGCGTCGGATACGTTGACAGCCGCAGCAGCGTTTATCATTATTGTCCGAATTATTAACATAAAGAAGAAGAAATCGCCTCGGTGGAGAAACGCTCAGCAAATTTATGAAATTTGTACGCGCCTCGCCCACAGACAAGTTAGAAGTTGTCGTTCTGCCCGCGGCACACTTGGATACACGTCCAAATTACGGTAGGCATGCACACTGAGGCACCTTTGAGCACGGTCAAAAGACCGACTCTCGGCGGCTCGCCGCGCGCCGCTCGATGCTCGCGCACAGCGCGTGAGCGCGTACGAAGCAGAGCCAAATAGCTGAGCCGTGCGTGCCTCATCCCGAGGCTGCTTTAATTCGCACCCACCTTTATATATAACCATTTTCAATCATGAATGTTTAGTTTTGAAATTGTTTAAAAACCGCAACGGACAATGAGATTTACTAGATCGTTCAATAAGTCCCGAGACTAACTTGAAAATGGCGCATATATTAAAGACTCTTTTGATTTTTAAAAAGTACTGGCCATCGTAAAATATGAGTCATTTTTTTTTAAAATGGAACAATAAAATATTGATTATGCAGACATTTAAGTGACTACGCTTGTAATTTCGATACAACGGAAAAAAACGAATTGCGCGTCTTGATAAAACATTGTTTTTGAATGGGAAAAAATACCGTTGAAGCACAGCAATGGCTTATAAAATGTTATGCGGGATCAGCTCCCTTTAAAGCAACTATTTGTCGGTGGTATGCCGACTTCAAACGCGGTCGTATGGACACAAATGATGGAGAACGCTCAGGTCGTCCAAATAAAGCAGTGACTCAACAAAATTTTAATAAAGTCCTAAAAATCGTAATGGAAGATCGGTAAGTAAAAGTGCACGAGATAGCAGAGATAGTGAAAATTTCAACTGGTGGTGTTTTCACACTTTTACATAAAAATTAGGTCAGGAAAAAAAGTGGGTGCCGCGTTTGCTTACAACTGATCAAAAGGAACAACGTATCAATGATTCAGAGCGATGTTTGGCGCTAATGAATCGTTATAAAAAAGGATTTTTTATGTCGGTATGAGACAATGGATGAAACATGGATACACCATTCCACTCTGGAATCCAATCGGCAGTCAGCGGAGTGGAGAGCGGCTGGTGAAAGCCGCCCGAAGCGGCCACTGACTCAGAAATTGGCCGGTAAGGTTATGGCGTCTATATTTTGGGATGCGCATGGAATACTTTTTTCATCGACCTCCTTGTAAAGGGGCAAAATATAAATAGCGACTATTACATGTGCTTATTGGAGCGATTGAAGTACGAAATTGCGGATAAACGGCCTCAAATGAACAAAAAGAAAGTGGTGTTTCACCAGGACAACGTGCCTTGTCACAAGTCCGTGAGAACTTGGGCTTCGAATTGCTTCCTCATCCCCCTTATTCGCCAGAGTTGGCCCCCAGCGATTACTGGCTGTTTAAAGACCTCAAAAATTCTCCAGAGTAAGAAATTTTACTCAAATAGTGAAGTTATCGCAGCAACGGAGGCTTATTTTGAAGCTAAAGCTAAATCGTTCTACACGCATGGGATAGAAAAGTTAGAAAAGCGTTGGAGGGACTGTATCCCTGAGGAGATTACGTTAATGAATAAAAAATATTTTTATAAAAAATACTTTGTTTTAGTACTTAGTCTCGGGACTTATTGAATTTATTAGAGGTAAGATAAAATATGTTGTAGCGATATTACTATTCATTAATAAGAGAATCGTTAGAACAATGATCGTTTTGAAAATAAAAAAGTTTGACAATCATTCGAATGTCATTGTTCAGTGTCAGTAATTTGTCAAAATTGAACTATCCGTACACTTATATTTATGGGTAATTGCCAAAATAAAATAAAATTCAACTTTTTTTTTAAATTATATGCATACTCCAATGGCATACTCAAAACAAAACACCAAAGTGAAAATATTAGTTAACAGTGCTTCTATTTTCTTAATGTCTCTCGGCTAACTATCACTGTCTCACTCGCACTCGCATCAGACAGTTTATTTGTCACTCGTGTTTCATAGAAAAACGAATCATGCCGAGATACATTAAGAAAAAATAAGGTCTGTAATGTAAGCTGTTATAATGCTTACCCATCTCAGCGTCTTCCGCACCGGTCTCGCTAGCCTTACACAAGTGCGGGGACGGCAGACCTTTGTTCACGAAGCGATCTAACGCCGCCCTGCTCAGCACGTAGCCCGCTCCTCCACTCATGTAGCCCTGGTAAACAATATGTATTTTTCTTAAATATGCACGAAAATCTTCTCTTTACTGTTGCTAAAACAGCACGGGGAGTCAAGTTTCAGGCCAACGGCAAAAAAATACATTGCCGTAGTGTACAATGACAGCAGGCGGGAATGTATGAAATTTCTTTTTTTTTTTAGGTTATTTTACTTTTGAAAACCATGTTTGGGCTATGATAACTAACACCTGTAGAATCACCGTTCTCCCGAGGTTATTTTACTAGTTTAAATTTCATAGATTAAAAAGATTAACCGTTGAAAATGTATAGCATAAATTAACGTATTTGAGTGAATTAACTTTGAGTTGTTGTTACTCTGTCCCGTGAGACAAGGGACAACAGTGATAGTTTCCAAAAAATGATTTAATATACACTAATAAATATGCTTGAAAGGAAAACCACAAAAACTAATGTTTGGTGGATTTATATACCTAGTTTAAAATCAGGGTTTTAAAGAGTGACTCAAGAGACGTCACCTTAGCAACGTGGAAGAGCAAAGAAAATTTGACTGACCCATTCACCTTACATAGATTTTCCTTTAGAACAGGTAGTTGGACTTGCGCGTGAGACCGGATCACTACTAACTACCATAGTATGCTTTTATCTTTACGCCGAGCACTAGTGTCATCTTCTGTGTGACATCTGTTGGAATAACTACCATAGAGGCATTCAATCTTAGTCCTCAGGGTTGGCAAAGTATTAAACCAAGAGGCCTGCGACCTTGGTAGCCTTCCCCGTGCCACAAAAAACACGTCCGAGCAGAAAAAGTATTAAAAAGCTGTCACATATTTACCTGCGGAGTAAATGGTTTAAACCGACATCCAAAGTAAATAGGATCCGCGCTGTTGTGTTCCGACAGCATGTAACGCAGATTCTCGACAACCACATAACTGGAAATAAGGTACAACAATAATTTAATTAATGGCTAAACGAACATTGTGATTGTACACTCGGCGTCAAAAATATCGCCCCTCCTCGGAAAATAATTACAACCGACTTTAAACCCTATTTGATCAAGGACAACAATATGATTGTTAGGTATCATTTGAAAGGTAATAAAGTGTTTTTTTAGGAAAATTTAAAAAAAAAGGATTTTTCCTTGCGGTCAACAATTAAAGGAAATGACATTGCGAACAGTTGAAAAATGTTTATTCAAGTTTAAATTTACAACAATAAATGGATAACAAAATTTTACAAAAAGTGCCTAAAATTAACTTAAAACCTAGTGCTACCCCCCCTTGCCCTTATCACTGCCTCTAAACGGTCTTTCATTGATCGCACCAACTTTACGATGTCCTCTTGTGGAATGTTGCCCCATTCTTCGATGACTGCGTCCTGAAGATCTTGCAGGGTGGTAGGGGCGGCATCTCGTGACCGAACCCGTCGCTTCAGCTCGTCCCAAAGGTGTTCAATCGGGTTTAAGTCAGGACTCCTGGCTGGCCACGGCAAAACGGGAATCCCGACCTCCTCCAGATAATCCCGAACAATTAATGCAGTGTGGGAGCGAGCGTTGTCGTGCATTAATGTGAACCCAGAGCCGACGTAACCCGCATATGGCATCACATGCTCTTCCAGGATCTCGGCAATGTATCGGCGAGCATTCAGGGACCCTTGGCCGCGAGTGCCTCCAGTCCTGGAGACGCAGACAAGGTCGGTTTTGCCGTCTATAGACATGCCCCCCCAGAACATGCAAGAGCCACCTCCGTAGCCCACTGTCTCTTCAATACAGGCTTGAGCAAATCGTTCGCCCGACCTTCTGTAGACTCTGGCCCGCCTGTCGTTGCAATAAAGACAGACTCTCGTCTCATCGGTAAAGAGAACCTGCCTCCATTGCTCAAACGTCCAATCGACGTGGTCGCGGGCAAATTGCAAGCGATCTCTGCGATGCTGTGCGGTCAACATTGGGCCTGTAGCAGCCCTGTGAGCCACGATATCCTTCTCCCGCAAGAAGAAGACTTCTAACCGTAGAGATGCTAACTGATCTTGTCCGAGCTGTTGTTGCACCTCAACAGCACTAGCGAAGCGATTGCGTAGAGATGATGTCACGATGAAGCGATCATCTCTTTCGGATTTGCAGCGTCGCTGACCAGCCCCACGTCTTCTGATGTAGCCCCCAGTCTCCTGGAACCGCTGAAATACTCGGCGGACAGCATGAGGGCTTAAATTGAGTTGCCGAGCGACATCACACTGCCGAACTCCTGCTTGCAGTAGTGCAACCACTTGAGCTGATTCAGCAGCGGTGGTCTCCATGTTCGAGGGTTGTTTTCTTGCTTGAGTTCCTTAGATGTGTTCTCTTCGTCGTCTGGATAGTGAATGATTGACATTTGACCTTGTACAGGCATTTTATACCCCTGGAAAAGGGCACAACTCGCGACCCTTCAAACGAGTATTTGTGCACTTTTTTTTCGAAAAGCTCTGATTCACAAGCCATTACGTTTTGTTTAAATTAAACATTATTAATTTAAAACACATTAAACGTGCTTTTAATTGATACTAATATTAATTATGTAACATAATTTCGCTAAGGTCTAGATTAGCTTGAATCTGATTTTCGCGGAGGGGCGATATTTTTGACGCCGAGTGTATTTGTAACTTTAGTAAAGGAAAATGGTAAATTTTTAAACACATACTCGTAGAGGCACATGTGCACACATGGCAACAAATATAATTACCATCTATATTAACTTTGAAAGCCAAATTAAGGAAACGACACGAACCGAGCCGGCGTCCTCACGACCGATACGAGAGCCGCGTGTGCTAGTGGTGCAAAGGACAGAGTGTGAGTTCTGGAGAATGCCCACTTATTTGAAGAAAGGATTGAATGATTCAGGAAGCCTTTTTTCACCAAATAATGGATGGTTTTCAAAAAAACCGTACATGGTTAAGGGCTTTCATTAAAACCAAACTTAATTGATTCCTTTGTGTTATGAGAGTTTCCCCTATAGTTTGTATGGCTAACTTTCGTTACACAAAGGACGCGATCGTAATTTTTGTTTTCTTTATGCCTTTGACTATGTACATTTTTTTTAAACGATACAAATGTGTTTTTTTGTAAATCAATTGACCATTATTAACTTTATGTAATTTAGAATGATTACTGTAATGATATGATAACCAAATAGGCAATATTAGGCAAACATTTAAAATTAAAACTGAGTTTAGCTTATTGATGGTCATGTATGTATGTATGTATGTAAACTCTTTATTGCACAAAAATATAAATATTACAATTATAATACAAAATTAATGTACAAAGGCGAACTTATCCCTACATGGGATCTCTTCCAGCTAACCCTGAAGCAAATGAGTAAGGACAATGCATGGGGTTGGACACATACAAGTTTGCACAAAAAGTAAAAAGAAATGATAATACTTATAAATAAATAAATTAATTTCATCATTGGCCATTGGTCATTGGCTTGTTTGGCAATTAAATCAAATAGTATTGCAATTGCGGTTATCCCAAAAATAAAAAATAAAACGCAGCTGGTAGTCCGTTAATAGTGCAGCCTGTAGCTTTTGCTTTACAAAAGATATACAAAAGGAACATAGTTTTTTTAACTTATGTCGTTAGACATGAAAAAGACCTGCACAAACAGTGCACAAATATTGTTTCGTTTATAGTTACTTCTCATAGACACTTTTGTCGCAGAGGCAGTTGTTGAGGAAATATTTAAAAATATTTTATCAGGACTCCTTAACAATATAGATCATACAAATTCCATGCTCCGCCATTTGTAAAGCAAAAACACCCAGAGACTGGAGTATAAACGCCGTAAACTATTCGAAAATTTACGCTTTCGTGGAGTGTCAAATTACTTAAGGGTTGGTAATCTATAGCTGCAAGACTTACGTGTCATCGTCCGCCTTCATAAACCAATCCGCATCTCTCCTGTGGTGCTCGTAAACGTATCTAAAAGCTTCTTTTGTCTTCGCCCAGAGGAAATCCCGTCCTTCAGCAACAGGCAGCTTTATCGAGGGCAGGTTTTCATCTGAAATTAGGGAATACACGGCGAAATTATAATAGATAATAATGCAGTTTTGTGAAAATTTAGACAAGGTATGTATTTTTGTTCTGATCTACCTTCCGCCGTGCTCATGAACAGCAGCTTGTTACACCGTTTGCCCCACGTGGCTTTAACATGCTGCGCCTTCTTCTCATGGTTATTTGGCTGTGTCATCACCCAACATAGCACCCTCACTTTCTTTGCCAAGTCATCAGCCACAGACCGATCCTCGTCCCTGTGAGCTGGCTCTTCGCTTCCATGCTGTTGGACTGCCATGATTGGGTGTTTGTCTAAATCGCGGATGGAGTCTCTGTAAAAAGATTGAGCATAAGAAAATATAATAATGTAATGTGTTTTATGTATATCTTATCCTTGAATTTCGAATCTGAGTAAACTATTTCGAATAGGAATTGACGTCTGTGTGGCTTGAACAAGAATTGCTAGAATAGTTATCAAGGTTCGACATTGAAACCTTGCCAAGTTAGGAATAAGAAAATATCAATAATATGCTAAACATGACAAAACTATAAAAACATTTCTATATTTAAAAATAATAACAAATATGCCATAGCATTTTACACTTCAAAGGCAGCTAACATTCAAAGCAGAAAACGTCTAACAAAATTGAGCCAAACATTCATGAGAAACATCGTAATAAAATACTTGAAAACAAAATAATCAGGTTTGACTATTTGACCAAGTACGAGTAACAAATAAATTCTAGCTATAGCCACTCGTCCCACCGCTGGCAAGGAAGCGATTAGCTATAGAATATTGTCTCGCTCAAGAAACGAACAAAAGATATAGATACCGTGTCAATAAAAGAGACACCATATATTAACAGTTGATCGCTGGCTCTACAAGCTTCTCGCACATCGTCAGCGGTGGCAAAAGTGCCATAAATATTGAATACAAAGCTAATAATGGTCAAAAGATTAAAATGAAAACGAGAATACAGTTTACATACAAAAACAAAGGTCAAGCTTTTAAAAACATGAACACGTGCACGTACCTTTTACGTTAAAAGTTTTTGCTAAAGCAAGGCTTATAAACGAATATGTAACAAGCGATTCTTGACATGAAATATT
This sequence comes from Acleris holmiana, assembly GCA_949316455.1. Taxonomy (NCBI): domain Eukaryota; kingdom Metazoa; phylum Arthropoda; class Insecta; order Lepidoptera; family Tortricidae; genus Acleris; species Acleris holmiana. The sequence goes on along the minus strand of OX438773.1, from coordinate 13,953,030 downwards.
TTACGTACACCTATGAATGATAAGTAAGCAATGCCCTTTTAATATCACATCTTGTAATGCTGGCACTCCACTTGGCGGTATTTGCCCAAATATTCGTGTTGCATCTTTTTCCTTCCTACAGCAAATGAAACTGAGGCTCCGAGTGGAATGCCACCATTAGAGTTGGCGTTCATGTAACAAGCTTTGTTACACTTGGTTCGGGGAAATGATAAGCGCCCTGCGTACCAGCCTACACGAATCGGTGCGATGCAAAAACGGCCTTATTATTTGTGCGCTGATTGTGTTCCATCTCGACATAATTAATCAAAACGGACAAGGACAATACGCAGCCCGCCAGTAATTTACCTTATAACCTACTTAATTATCGTAATACATACAGGCAAGTTGAAAGTAGCATTGTTAGGATCGGGAAGTTCGAAGTTGGTTGAATATGTGTCTCAGTTATATGAAGTCGCGTTGCAACGTCAAGCAAATGGTATGCTAAAGGGTGAACCACCATTGTTACCCGACTGCCCGATGGATGATTATTGTTAATTTACAATGTGACACTTCTTCCAAAAGCACTTCCAATACAGATTAGAATTCGTATGTGACACTCAGTAACTTGAGTTTACGGCAGGATGATTTATATTTTAGGATTTTTTTTGGATAAACATCTAACTATATCCACATTCTACGAACATCTATTTAGAATTGCAAATTCATTACATCTTAATAATAGGACAATAGATAGTGAGACAATAGATTTTTGTTTGGAACAAATAAAACATGTTTTTTTCTTTTCAAATGCCTAACAAGTATTGTAAGATGACGAGTGTTGGTAGTGTCATGCCGTCACAAAATAACGTTTAACGACGAACGTTATGAGATATGACTTTGTATATCGAACAAAAAGAAAGTACTATACAGGTCATTTATTAATACGTCGATTGTAAAATTTAACATAAAGGGAGGTTTTAAGATAGACTGTTGTTTTCTTAACATTTAGGGCACTTAAGTGACTCTTCCGAAAACTACACTTTTTGCGTTTAATATTCTCTAAACGGTCCCCAAAATCTATAAATTGATAGTATCATGTACATAATTATTTTTAAGAGTTATCCAATGATACATCACTCCATGACATAATGTAAATAAAAACCCTTGCTTTACTTCTATGGCATGGGAGGCACCTTTTTTCAGATTTACAACTTTGTCGGCGTAAATTAGATGTACAACTATACCAATTTGTAGTACCAAAAATCTCAGAGTTAAACCGTAAGGGCTCCTTGTTGACTATGGAACCCTAGAAAAGAAGTTAATGGTCGAATATTGGCAAATACAACTGTACCGTTCTCTTTCTAATATCCGGTAGCCAAACATTGCCGAATAGGTAATCTATAAGACCTATAAAAATCTCCATAAAATTCAACGCAACGAAAAACAACACAAATTTAATGGGTTCTGTAAATGAACCCGTCTGGTTAATCACGAGCATTAACATATTTCCAACATTCAAAATAATTGGTTTAAAATTCGTGTATAAAAGGGGTGTACACACTTGCTGCAATGTCTTGAAAAAAACAAAGACATTATCTCTAAAATTAATTAATAACCACCATGATTTATTAGTTTCGAGTCTATTTCGAATATAAGCAAAAGTAGGGACACCAGGGTCGATGGCAACTTTTTCTTTACCACTAGCTCAAACACAAAGAGTATGCTAGAGGCCTAAATTTTTGGCCCCTATCTTATAACAATATCTTATGCGCAGTTTTGTCATGGGAAATGCTTCTAAAATCATTATAAAAAAATATATTCAACACAATGTCAACTCGTATACATATAGGATACCAGTAGCTAGACCATTAAAGACTAAGCCCGACTTTGTGACATTGATTGACCAGCCTGTTTTGTAGTATTTGACATTGTGTTGAAAAGGTGAAATAAAATTGAAGTTTGTTTTCATTTCACCTTTTCAACACAATGTCAAATACAAAAAAAAAAACACTCATAATGGATGAAGGGCGGTAACTCAACACTTCATCGAATTTCACTTTGTCGAATGTATCATTTCATCGAATTTAATTTCGTCAACGCTTTTTTCTGCTGTAACCATAATGTTTTCAGGGTATCTTAAATATTAATTACGTAGGTTAGGTTAGGCTAGATGTTTAAGATATCCTAATAACAGCATATTTTCAGCTGAAAATAGCGTTCGATGAAATGATAAATTCGATGAAAGGTGTTTCGATGAAATTATAGACACCCCTGAAGGGCGTTAACATTATGTTAGGGTTACAAGTGTAGGTCGTTTTTATGCTATCAGCCTTTACAGATAAACGGACGGACGGACGGACGGTGATAAAACTGTGCAGGAAGGCGATTTTTGACTTTCGAGTGCTCGAATCAAAGTCGAGTGATAAAAAATATAAGTACATGAAAAAATTACCCGATTATTTTCGAATGAACCCACTATCCCGTATTTTTTAAAGTACTCACTCGAAAGCTAGTGATTGACTTAATATATTCACGTGTTTCGTCGTACGCAGGAAGTTGATGATTACCGGTTTTTTACAGTCATGTTTTAAATATAAAAAAAACATACGACCTAATTAAAATTGTTATATTGGAAACGAATGGTGTCGACCAATCGTTTTTCAATTTTTTATTGCTCGAATTTCAAAAATAGTAAAAAATCGCTCCCCCCGTTGATATATTCGTGGCTTGCGTTTATAAAGATTCAATAAGATTATTTTAAACACAACTGTAATTGTTATAAAAAAAAAATAGTATTGAAATGATCGATCACTTTTGGCATACATTTAAACTCGTTTTACCTAGATGGTATAGAGGCATATATGTTCTAGGAGCATGAAAGTTGAATGGTTGAGGTCAACATTCTGTTTTAGGTATTTACTTCTTGCTCAAGCAAGATGAGCAGGCTTACATTTATAGCCTCATCGTTTAAACCCTTGTAAATTTTATAATAATAATATATGATGATTTCAATATGCGCCTGCTGTTTATTTGTTTAGTGTAGAACTGCTTCATCTAATAGTCGAGCTATATAGTTCCAATACACACTGGCACGTATTTGTACAATGAATAGTCGTAAAACTATAGAAACGGACCGAACTAATGCGGGAGTTAATAAAGTACAAGTACTCATTACACCATAAAAAACATATTTCGTGTCTGTTTAAACTAAAGACGAAGGCTAGCGTAGACTAGTAGACTAACTGAGCGTTGCGTTTACATTCTATTAACTCCTTAGGGACCTAACCAATGCAGCCAGGGGCCTATTGCATATAAAATAATAGCTTATATTATAAGCGGAAATCTCTTTCCAACAGTATGTATTAAAAAGAGACGTCCACTTGTATTGCAAGTTACAAGCTTTTATGAAAAGGGCCCCGAGCCATGGCAATGCAGCGGCGAGCGGCAAGCAAAAACAAACATATACGTAGAGAATTAGAGATGTATGAAGTATGCCACGATAGGAGAGCGCACCAACGACGAGGCGGTTTCCGCAGCTCGCGCCCTGCCGCGCCATGTTCGTAGCAGGGTGATACAGACAGAAAAAAATTGCTTTCAAATTCAATACAACAGTGATTTTTTATCTAGTGGTTACCGCTATAATGACAAAACATTGCATGACATTTGCATTTGGCAGCCGTAAAGCGATATGATGCAACAAAATTACAAAAAATAACGTGAAATAACTCCCATTGGTTTACACATAAAGCGGACCCACACATCAACTTCCTAGCTTCCAGAACATGAAGCATAAGGCGGGTTACACAGGCACATGCTGCATGCTAAGAAAAAAGTTTAGTTACCTGTAGGGTGTGGACCAAGCAACGTCTCGGGTGAATCCGGTCGATGTTAATAGTATGTACGCGAAACTAAATCCGGCAGAGATCCCAATCACCAATGTTAGCACAAATCGTCGACCCATCACCCTCCCTTCCGCCTGTATGGGTGTCAGAGGAACGTAAACAGTCATTTTAACCAACGTTCAAAACACTTTTTCTAATTCAGCTTCCTGATTTAAAAGCTGTATGTTTTATGACCTTGGTCAGTCCAGTTATGGAGTATAAGTCACTTCACTTGTCAATAAAAAAACTTAAATCCGCGCGATCACATTTTTCTTTTAATTTTGAACGGAGGTTATTTGGCGCAAGTGTGTTCACGCAATGAGCGTTACGTCGCGTTTGCTGAACGCTTCAGCGTTGTATAAATTTAATAAAGGCAGACGAGACTGAAAACGTTAATGTTACTTGATTCCCTTAGTTTTATTTAGTTATTAGTTATATATTTAGTTATTAGTAAGAAGCTTTGTCTCACAAGGAAGGAAAAAGTGTCAATTAACATCTACCACTTAAGATAATGCTTGTTTTTTAATAAGTATAAATTAATCTTGAAATTCAAAAGCAGAGTGAATATGATAAAAGTGTACACTAAAAAATAAACTAATTAAGAAGATTATGTACCTACTCAAATTAACTAGAAGTCGTTTAAAAGACCTGAAAACGGAGTGGAGTAACAAAGTATCTAATAAAACTTAAATACTTTCATTTAGTAAAATTCATTAATTCAAACCCTTTTGTGGTTGCCGGGTTAGAATAGTGTCACTCCATGTCTTCCCGTGGATGTCATAAGCGTGAGAGGCGACTAGGAGAATGAGGGAGGGCTTGTAGTGTTGTTGGGCGATGGGCTTGCAACCTGTTACTAATTATGCACTGGTAAGCTTCTTGGCTTGATTGTGCAAAGTGTGGTTGTAGAATTATAAACAAGTCATTTAGAGTTGTTGGTATATCTGTAGCTCTGCCCAACCCTCTCTGGGAGTGAGGGCGTGATGTTTTGTCTCTATGTAGTAAAATTCAAAACGCATGAACTCGAATGTAATTGAGAGCTGTTTAGGTATTACAGAACGCGTGTAAAAGAGTTGATTACCAGAGCGTATTATCGTCACATAGCGTCGGTTGAGCGGCGGTAAAATTGGTACCAATCAGGACGCAGTAGAGGAGTTTGCCGAACATTTTAGCTCTGATTTCCACCCTCACGTGCCATGACTAAAAGTAGAGGAAGCGACTCGAATAGGTTCTGCTCAACAAACCGTCCGTACTTATAATTTTTGTCCGGGTTTCTACTGATGACATGCGCCATGCAGTCAGACGGTTAAAGACTGATGCTTCCCCAGGGTCAGACGGTATACCTGCGTTTCTCATTAAGGATTGTGTATCGGTGTTAGAAGAGCCTTTGTAGTACCTTGTGAACCTCTCTGTCACAAAAGGCAAATATCCGTCACATTGGAAGGTGTCTACGGTTACACCCGTCCCAAAGGATCAGTCATCAAACGACATAACTTCGCACAGCCCTATTGCTATCTTGTCTGCTGTAGGGAAGGTTTTTGAAAGTTTAAATTTGTCGCCACATCTCACTCCAACCCTCTCCTGGCCTAAATGATGCCCAGCATGGCTTTCGAGCTAAGCGATCGACCTGCACTAATCATACCAACTTCTTTGATTATGTACTCCAGAATATGGATAAGGCTCGGCAAGTGGACGCAGCCCTTCGACTTCCATAAGGTTAGATTTTTTGCGGTTACTTTAAGTTTTTTTTTAATACATACATATACATAGCATCTCGCCTTCAATCCCAGAGTGGGGTAGGCAATGCTACAGAAATACCAACAACTCTAAAAAGACTTGTTGATAATTCTGTTACCACATTTTGCACATTCAGGCAAAGATGTTTACCAGAGTATTAATGACAAGTTGCAAGCACATCGTCTAACAAAACTACAAGCCCTTAGTCGCCTCTTACGACATCTATGGAAAGACATGGAATGGCACTTTTTATTACCGTCAACCACACGGGTTTAAAAATTTGATAAATTATTTTTAATATTCAACGAAAAAATCCAAGAGCAGCGTGTATAGTGCAGCGCGGTTTTTAAAGGGAAGAGTTCTGAAGACGGACTGTGGCATCCCAGGCCAGCGCCGGAGCTAACTGACTTTGTAAATCGAAGTTTTACGTTAGCCGGGCCTCAAATTTAGTGGTTCGTGGCTACCTACTATATTTTTTTTAAGTTTAAGGCGGGATATAAATCAGATCGGCTATTTACGTTAACATTGCAAAGGTTTATTATGATTGAAAGGTAAGCCCGCTGCTACGGATGCTGTTAACGTGTTAACTTGTATGATATAATAACATTTGTGCACGGCTTCGTGGAATATATCGATATAATAAACAATTACCAAGCTAGTATCGACATATTACAATTAATCATTGACTGTAACAGGTAAAATGAAGCGTTTGTTAAACGTTATAATATAATAATAGTACTAAAGCTGTAAGTATCACATTAAAATCCATTCTTTCGAGCGAATTAGCAAATCCTTTCCATACATATTGCCTTGTGCAGATGGTTTTAGTATTCATAAAAATGTAAATTGAGTTTTTTTTACCTACAAGCGCCCTTTGTTCTTCTCACGGAACAATAACTTTTAATAGTAGGCCGCCCAGCCAGATGCTATTTTTCCATATTTTGATGCACGGCCCAATTTTCCTGTACAACAACAAAATAAATTCCTGTCCATACTTTTAATTATAACACTAAAATTGTTTTATCATGTTGGTACAAACTAACAGTTTTTACAAAATACCTAAATGGTGTTTATTTCTTGTAAAAACAGTTGAATGTATTGCCTATATACTCTTTTAAATGTTTAGAATAAATTGATGTAAATGAAGGTATTGTATCGTACAAGACTTCCCTTAGGCATTTAGTACTAGTTTATTTTCGTTCTTGTTGAAGAACACTGGGTTGCAAGCTAATAATATAGGAAAAAACCGGGCAAGAGCATTTCGGACCATGCTCAGTGTAGGGTTCCGAAGCCGTTCAGTACAAAATTATAACTTGGAAATATAGTGAAAACGCAAGTTGATGAACAGAAGTACCTACTTGCGTATCTGTAAAAATATAATTTGGATAACTACCTAAATAAATTCATAACTAAGAAATTAGGTATATGAACTTTCTCAGGGGGCCTAAAATGGTCGTGTTTATTGATGTGGATAAACGTGGAGAAGCGTAGAGATATTATACTATTATATTATACTTGGCCTTGTTAGGCCCCCAAGTTGTCAAGTATAATAACTCCACGCTTCTTTAGCACTGATAGTAAGGTCTGTGTAGGTATACAAATATGTAACGCGATTAGCTGTAAAGATAAATATTAGACTGTACAACAAGTATGGAAGGGAGTTTGCCAACTGCGATTCTTAGATTATTAAACAAGGGATTTTATCTGAGATTTATTAGTTCATGAATAAATATAACATGTAACACTTTATCATTGAAATTATCGCATCATAAAATGTCGTATGCATTTGTAGTCACAATGTGAATCACATTCACTTTATTAAGAATCTAGGTCTACAGCGTTTGAGGACTTTTGTAAAATTGTACAATCTATATATATAAAAATTGCTGTTCGTTCGTCACGCTAAAACTCAAGAACGGCGGGGCCGATTTGGCTTATTTTGGTTTTAAAATGTTTGTCATAGTCCAGGGAAGGTTTAAAAGGTGCGAAAATAATTGAAATATCCACCGGGAAAGTCAGAAATTTGCAGCGGGGCGAAGCCGCTGGCGGGCCGCTATTTAACTACAGTTAAATATTTCTAACGTCAGTTATCTTAAAACATTATATTATGCTTTCAGGGCAGTGAACGGGACGGATATACGTAACTGCTAAAGCGCTGTTTCTCTCACTGGCCTGAAACATTTTAGGACTCCTCACTATAACTAGGTACTAGACTGAACTATATTCTAACCGTATTATTTATTTATGAATGAAGAGGACAACGGAGCAAATGGGTCATATCATATCAGTAAGATTGGAAATAAATTCTGCCGTACGTATCTGCGGCCTTGGCACAAAATTAGAAATAAAGTAGGTACCTAGGTTACTGCAGTCCTCTGATAAAGATGGTTACGACCAGTGTTCGGAATTTTCACGGCAAAACAAGACTGTCGCAAATTTACTAGGGTAAGAAATAATTTTTCATCGATATCGAGAGATACTATGGAATATTTTATAATTTAAAATAATATGCAAAAAAAACAGTAATTCACAGATTATTCAGTGTAAAAGTTATTATTTAAGCCTTAACGACATCTTGTTTTTAATGAAAATATTGAATATAATATAATATCATTGGTGATGCGGAAATTTGAAGCTGTTTTAGACCGAAATCCTGATTACGACAATTTACGAGAAATAGCAGAAAAACTTACTAAACCTGAACAACAAACCGCCTACAATGAATTTTACAAATTTGCCCCTTTGACGTCGAGTGAAGTGGAACGATCATTCAGTGTACATAAATGGCTTTATAGTGATAAACGGAACCGTTTACTCCCAGAGAACGTCGAAAAGTTACTCTTATCACTATCAGAAACCAAATAAAATGGCATGTGCTGCTGTGTGTACTGATGTGGATTTTGAAGAAGAAATTGAATCTGTTTCGATATAACTTTACACAAACCTAATGTATTTTATAATATATTTATATTTATTGGGTGGACCATTATTTATTTTACTATCGATATCGATGAAAAATTATTTCTTACCCTAGTAAATTTGCGACAGTCTTTTGTTTTGCCGTGAAAATTCCGAACACTGGTTACGACTTACGGGTGGAAAAAATGGGTGTAAACAAGCATTATTCAAAGACATCAGTATAGATATAATCATGACACACCGCATTACAGTCGCACTTTAACTGGACTGAATTGTTCAAATGGTTCGTGTATACTGACAATTGACGATACAAGGCTAGTCTCATCTGGGTCATTTAGTATTTCAACGTCCTGATTATGGTTGACAAAACACCAATTAGCAATTGGTAAGGCTACAGGGTACCAAAACGCCTTTCCGCACTAACATTTTGTAGGTTTTTTTGTCTTAAAATATTTTTGAGTTAAATTAACATATCTATTGCTACAAGACACAATCATTACAGTTTACATAACCTACAACATTAAACTACAGCTATGTACAGTTATATTTGTTTTATCGTGTTTCTACTTGATTTTTTCAATAAAGGTAACTATTTTTAATTTTGAACTTACTGTACTTGAAGCGCTATATTAACAAAAAATCATCTGCAAGACTTTGTGCACTATTACAAAAAATCTCGCACAAAGTTAGTATTAAAGGCGTTGGCCAACCCGTGACGCCTTAAATACAGTAAATTTGAAATCCCGGAGGGCCATATTCCTAAGCAGATAAATTATTCGTCTTTATTTAACTTTATTCAAAATACCATCAAAATGTATTATTTATAATACAGAGTGTAATGAACGGTTTACCGAAAATTTATAATTACTAGTTACAGCAGTTTTAGACCAATATTTTTTTTTCTACCTTCCTTTTTTTTATAACTTTTGTTATTTTAGGTCTTAAATTACACTTCCATTCAGAGCAAAATAAAACTTAAAAAAGGAATTACTTTTTTAAATTGCAAATGGGCCGTTCCAATTTGACGTGAACACACTTACGAAAGCGCACTTTAAAGAGGTTAATTTAAACAGCGGTTGGACGCATCTGTGCTAACGGACCGCCACCGACACTGAAAATGTTATCGCATAGACACATACACATACAAGTGTTACGTTAGTGTTTAGGCATATATTTAGTCACAAACACAGGTGTAAATTGTTTGTTTATTAAATGCGTGTGTAGTTAGGGTTGTCAGTTGCTAGAAAAAAAATTAAAAATATTAAAAAGTAAGTATGATAGAAAACACAATTTGACCAATATGTAACGTATTAAATAAAAATCACTTATCTGTAGAACAATAGTTCATAAACCAGGAGTAATAAGTAAGAAAGTCGACAACCCTAGTAGAAAGTGTAATGTTACCGCAGAAGTAGGTATTTTGTTGATCAACAAGATCGATTGCAGATGCAATTTGTGATACAGAGATTATCGATGGATGTCAACTTCAAAAAAATCTGCGATCGCGCTTTTGGATTTCACCAAGCAATTGGTTAAACAAATACCACTTGCGATAATCGGGGTTTTTATTTTATAATAGATATACTGTATAATATACTAATATTAAACTACCTACCGGGCAACAATAAACTCATCAAAATCATGTTTGTATCCGATTCATGGATGTTTTAACAAGTCACTTATTTGACAGACTATTAAAGGAATCGGAAATTCTAATGCATATCTACCTAAACTTTGGCTTCGGTTTAGGTATTTGAATAGTATGGAAGCGGACTCAATATATTTTTGTTAATTTTGTTAATTAATTTTTCGGGAGTTCAGATTTTAGGTTAACTTAAACACATAGGTACTTCTTAAAGTATGTACCTACCTAATTAACTATTTGAAGTCATTTTCCATATAAAAAAACAAACAAAATTAAATATTATTATATGTTACCAACAATTCATTTAAGTACCTAATGAATTAGCGTTGTAACCACAATTAGCAGCACATTTTCGTTAAGTATATCCTTAATGTAAAATGATGATACGAACTAGCAATATCTCTATAAATCGGAAAGTTAAACAAAACGATGGGTACAAAAGTGAACAGGTAAAATGGAAGGGATTCATATTCTATACACCTATCGCATCATAAAAATGGAAACTTGAACCTTATGTCAGTGACATGGAGGCGTATATTTATTACATTGACTGTACGTGTATGTGAAAGTGACTTGTGAACTGTGAAGGTGGCAAAACCTACACATTTCAGTCCTCTATAGCATAACAATTTAAAATGGAACACGGAGTGTTCTTATAGAGATGGCAGAAAGCTGTCAAAAACGAAACTAGACAACCTCACAAGACTGATGAAATTTTGATAAATAAGCAACCACAATGTTATTTCAATAAATATATACTAACATATTTTAGTATTTACTTAATTCAATAACCCCCACCACACCCACAGTATTTACAAAAAATGCCATATTTGCCTTAATATTTTTGCGATATATTACATTCTTGTAACGTTTTGTACAATCCCGGTACAAATAAAATTAAAAAAAAAAATAAGACGCCAGCTCCTTATTTACTTTGCCTTTTCCGGGAATTCGCCAATTTTAGGTAAATGCATTAAAATTTCTGACCCCTGTAAGAGCACAAAAAGCAAAAGCACGTCATTTGCCAGACCGAAACTGTACAAACTCGGTTGAAATGTTGGTCGTTATTTTTATCATTTGTTGATAAAAAAACACTTGCTTTTGCATATTTTCTTAAGCAATTTAAAGGTAGAAACAGGAAATCGGCGTTGTATTAAGAATTGAATATAAATAACACTTAAATAAAAAAGGCTTGTTAAGAATGATAAAAATTACAAGAGTTTGATACCCCCCTAACGCCCTAAGGCCTAAAACTTAGGCCAACTGTTAAAATCACTTTGAATCCGGGTGAATATCATTTTTTTATTTTCCTGTTAGATATGGGCCTTACGATGATATAATAAACAAAGCACACGTGTATTAGCACTTTGCTGCTGATAAATCGTAAGGCAATAATATTATAATATTTATAATATAATATTATGTAGTATTTGACATTGCAAACGTGGTTGCCTTTTGACACACATGTTCAGAATTCAAGGAACACAATGTACGTAAGCAATCGTTACTATTTGAACAGATGTGCGTCCAATCGACAAATTATTAATTTTTCATTAAAATTTTGCTTTGACCTAAGAAAACATGTCATATCATAGCGTAGGTACATTCTGTGTAAACAGGGTATATTTTACGTATTCGTATACATCGTTTTTCGACGTTAAAAAGTTAAAAGTAGGCCGCACCGCACGGGCACTTATAGGGAGCGACCACACCGACGCGTAAAATACGGTGACGCTGCGTAAACAAAAGAATGGGTCATACTAATTACATGGCGTCAAATTCGACGGACCGTAATTTACGCACCGTCAAACTCCGATGTGGTCGCTCCCTTACACGTCAAATATCTACCAGCGCTTCCCAAGAGGAGACCACTGCTGAGAAGAAACGCCGCAAGAAAGTCAACAGTCAGTCATATTTTTAACAAATATCGGTTGACACTGATAGAACTTAACCTAGCATTACTTCCTTAACAGCTAACTAACACAATTATGGATCAATGGCATGGTCTGAAATAAATGATTTCAATTTCAATTTCAATTTCAATTATATAAAACAATGAATATATAATAAAAAGTAACATGCAGGAAAACGTGTCGAAACTTCTAATAAACACAAGAGCAAATAAATAGGGTCAGCAACGCGCATGTGATACTTCAGGTGTTGCAAGCGTCCATGTCCATATCGGCTACGTTTACTGTTTACCATCAGGCGGGCCGTACGCTTGTTTGCCACCGTCGTGGTATAAAAATATATATCTATACCCACCCACGACGGTAGAAGATTACATTAAATAAAACAATTAAATAAATTTTCGATACGTTCTCCTACAGAATCCGTGTCCCCTAGACAAGATACAATGCTAACGACGACGTACGACATAACATTTTGAAAATAACACTATAATAAACTAAGCGAGCTGTCTCAATACTGGTAAGTCGCCTGATTTTTCTACCGCTTAAGCTGCCGACCTTAATTTACCTGCTAGTACTGCTTTATGGGGAACGCCATTGCAAGTTTTTGTCTATAGTTATTTTATCTGCCATTTCTAAACACTCGTCATTCAGAATTAAGATTGTTTCTACCGGTCTAACATTAGGCAAAATTAACCTAACACATTCAGCTTTCTAAGCATTAACGAACAAATTGTTACAAGTAAGGCAATTAAGTACTTTACCTAGCGTCGCGTTTATCCTACTGTAATCGACGGATTTCCATTTCGATCAATTCAATCGAAGTTTATCTACCATGGGTGGTAAGTCATTAATAGATACCAAAAATGAGAAAGGACCTAATATAGAGCCCTGAGGAATACTTTATTTAACTGCTGCTCCAACAGACTGTGTTTGGTTTACAACAACTGTTTGTGCTCTATCACTAAGATTATGAAAACATAAGACAGAGAATTATTTGACAGACCATAATGTTTTAACTTAATTATAAGAGTCGCATGATCTACACAATCGAAAGCTTTGGAAAGATCAGATAAAATCCTATTGCATCACAAGATTTCTCCCAGATGTTATAAATATTTAATGAGTACAGAGGCTGCATAAGTTGTGGATCGTCCTCTGGTGAAGCCGAACTGAGTACTGTTAAGCAATTTATTTCTTTTGAACATGGTTTCTATTGGTTTTAACATTAACTTCTCAAAAACTTGACTCAAAACAGATAGAATAAAAATGGAAAGAAAGTTCGTTTTATCACTCATCTCGCCCAATTTAAGAAGAGGTATGACTTTACTATATTTCATATGATTTGGAAAGACTCCCTCAAAAATACAATTATTGTAGATTAAAGCTAAGTGAGGTGCAATGATATATATGACATTGTGGATGACTTTAACTGATGTTCCCCATAAATCAAAGGATTTTTAAACTGATCGATTTTAATACTTTAACAATAGTAACTGAATCTACGTGGCTAAAATCGAAAGTTTATAGTATTACGTTTACTTGCATTAGCACAAAGTAATGTTTAAGCTTCAATCGCAGATGATTGAAGAAATTTCGTGGTATTAACGGCTATTAACGGTGGAAAAATAATCTTCGAACGCTAAGGCCACGTCTGTGTTTGTCACCCTTGCTTAAGGTGACTTGATTATTACTAGATATGGACCGAATACGGACTTTGCCGAATATTCGGTTGCGCCGAATCGCTAGAAACAGGTATTGTCAGGTCCGCATTTATATTTTACTTACTGAATTAAAACAACTTGTTTTTTTTTTAATAATTGTATTTATATTATGACGAATATTTTTCTTTTTTGGTGAATTAGGATATCAATCTGAAGAATTACGAAACAACCTACACTCTTTCGGCCGAATACGAACATCGAAAAACTTACCATATAGTTTTAGTTTTACCCGTTTCTCTATTTATAATTTTTCACACAGTTTTTACCTTATTGTTAGAAGTTGTTGAGTTTAAAACTTAAACAAATTATCTTAGCAGTTAAGTAAACTTTCTTGAATCCCCTCGAATAATCCTTAACATACGAGTAACTACTTATATTGGACCAGGTGTAAAGGTACTCAAGGCAGAGCAAATGGCTTTATATTATCAAGAAGGCAGCGGGCGGACTGGGCGACATTATGCGCCGTGCGACCACGATCTTTGGAATCATACGATCGCACAGATTGGCAAAAGATTATACGAGGTTACGATCCTCAACGGTGAGGGACCGAGGGGGAAATGATAACTTCATAAAATACGACGTAGTCTTAATGATATCTTTTCCCTGAAGTAAGTAATTCAAACCTCTTCTGAACTTTAAACAGCATAAAAAATTGTTAACAAAAAAACAATAAAAAGTGAATGTTATGGTATGTATCAGGTTGTCTGGAAGAGATCGCTATTTAGCGGTAAGACCGCCTGTTGTATACCTATGATTTAAATGTACCGTTCCGTGTTCTGTTTTTATTTTATTTTTCTGGTGTTAAATAAAGAGTATTTGTATTGTATTGTATTGTATCATATATGACACATCGCCAAGGATAGGGTTAAACTTAAAGCGAAAATAGCGCCCTAGCGCGTATATAATGTCTTCCGAAAAACCCTTGTTCGACAAAAACGAATAATGTTTGGCAAGAAGAAGTTTCACGTACAGGTAAAACTACAATATTTTCAAGTGGTGAAAACTATGTAGTAGCGGCAGTTTCTAAGTCAAAATTGGATCATGTTGTCATTAACTTTCTGAACATTCTCATATTATCCAAACTATTTATGCCAACTTGTACGTACAATCGCCCACACAGCTGAGCGACCAATAAAGATAAACAGAGAGAAACTGTCTTGGTCGTGCACATGAGATTCTTATTTAAACTATATTCATCTCTTTCTACATTTTCTCACTTCCGTCTTTAATGGGCAGTTAATTGTGTGGCTGTTTGTACGTCATATTATCATTATAGCCTTTCATCGATATCGACATAAAGATACATAATTATTAAAAACAATTTATCAGCCCACAAAAATGCTAGACATCCAAAGGGTGCGCATTTTTTCACATAATTTTTAAATCCTATAATTGGAAGTTCGAAAATATTTCTCATACCATTTTACATCATATCATCACTCTTCATAAACATATTTAATACTAACGACCGAAACTCATAATCATCAGAATTCATAATATCACTAATCATACACCTTTACTTATCAAATACCTTGTTCATTATAAAGGTCTTCGACGACGAGCGAGGCGAGGAGTAGTGTTAGGCGGAAATGCGTTCAAACATGTTCTTATTAATGACAGTATTAATATTTAAAAAAGACAACTGTCTGTTATGAGCTCCGTAGGTAGTAATAAAAAAATTAACAGAAAAAGTATGACAAAAAAATATGAAGAGTGATTATTATGAATACAAATCGGTAGTAAAACAAAAGGTAAGAAAAGGAATTTTATGTGAACCAATATGGACCCCATTAAAAGAGGAGCCTGCCGTTTAGCCAAAATATTTATAGTCAAATGTATCATTTCCCAAATTTTTCATTTGCCAAAGTAATGTTATATAAATTTATCAGAATTTATTTTAGTACCATAGTGTAGAAAAAGGTTCTATAGGTTAGGTTAGGTTAGCTTTTATAAAATCCTGAAATATTTACGGTTACAGAAAACAAAGCGGGTTGGCAAATGAAAATTTGGGAAATGAAACATTTGACCAAAAATATTTTGGCCTAACGAAATAGACCCCATCAAAAGAAATGAACACTTAATTTAAAACATTACAGATTTCTCCATATCCATGTTAGTCACAAGATCCAATATCTAAGCCGGACTGAGAAACACAATCGTAAAAAAATACGGTTAAGTGCGAGTCGGGCCCTGTACTATTAGGGATCCGTGTATTTTTTTAAATTACCTATTTATTATTTATTTTACTTTTTTGTAATTAGTTGTAGTCTTAAGATAAGTGTCAAGGAGCAGTTGTCTATTATTTTTGCTGCCCTGCTGCTATTAATCATACTAATATGCTAGTTGACTCTGTTTTAAAGTAGGTCTCAAGTTATTAATTATTGTCCGATTAGATGAAAAAAAATATTCCCATATTTTTTTAGGACCTACAAAACCGCAAAACTTTATTTTAAAGGTTTAGTTTTCGTTAACAGGCGAAAACGCTTACAGCCATATTAGTCTATAGATTATCTGTGCTGTGACGTCATACGGGCCGAAAACAAACATTTGACATTTGACGAGAGCATTTGACATATAGATAAACAATTTATCATTTTCGAAACCTCGATACTTTTATTAATAAAAACCATGACTTCCACTAGTTTACATGGAAAATATAGTAATTAACGTTATTGTATATTCCGAGAATGCAAGAACGCATCAATTACGACCCCAGGGAAATTATGGATTAGAATGCCCAGTGAAATAAATATGCGAAATACATGGCTAAAACTTGCTAAAAAGGATCCTGACTTTATCGACTGAAACAATTTTTGTTTTTTTGCGAAGATCACTTTGATATTAGTATTTACTTAATAAGTTATTCAGTTTCTACAAAAACTTTTATCTTCATTAATAATAAGCTCGGCAGAGCAGAAATCTGGATTCAAGGCAAAAAAATTACCGACCATCAATGTGTCGATTCTTGGTAAGTTTGTGCTATCTGCATTCACGAATCCAACATCCATGATTGCTCTTATCAATAAAACTAGAAAGCTGTAACAATAATATACAGATTAGGTTTTTACTAATGTTAAAACGACTACGATCATAACACAACCTCAAAGTCCATGAGTCATAAATGTCAATGTCATGTACCATTGCGAATTTCACTCGTATAAGAACCGACATGAAGTTTGCTTAGAGTCCTATGACGTCACAACAAGTCCGACAGCGTTTTCAGAGTTCAAATTAAAAAATAAAAATGAACAATTTTAAATAAAAAATACGTAGCCATCTTACACTTTTAATATCTGAAATCGATAAATATTGGTTTCTTAAGTCTAATACTACAGAAAATATTAATTTATTAAGCCAAATTTAATATGAGGCAAGTAGCCTATTAATAACAAGAAATACCACCAAACTTACTCGACGACCTCTAAAAGGCCAGTAGAAATTGATTGAAATTCGAGATCAAAATGTACAGGTTTAGCTCTCCTGTTTATTTCGTTACAGTTTACATTAAGTTTATATTCAGTATTTTTCGTTTATAAATTATATGGTTACACAGTATAGATAAATATAGATAAATTGCAGTAAAGAGTTTAATTTTTAAGATAGGCCACATAAAAAAATCACAACGGTGAGGGCACCAAATTAGTTTTTGAGTTAATGAAAAACGTGTTTTTTTAATTATATTTGAGTTCTAGACAATGACGTTTCATAATGACAAGGTATAGAAAAACAAATCCACTCCTCTCCCATGTATAATCCCCTGAAAAACTCTTTCATTTTTTTTTAGGTTAATGTTCGGTTTTAGGTCAAAAGGTTGCATAAAAAAAATACCCAAATTGATATCTTGTTTGTAACATATTCCGTTTGAGACATGTGACATACGGACGGACGGACGGGCGGACGGACGGATAGCAGAGCGTCAGCAAATAGGGTGAAGTCCTTTGGGTACGGAACCCTCAAAATAAAAAGTGACTATTTCTTGATTAGAAAATGGCTTTACGACTTAATTTAATTGATGATGACTAGAGGTAATTGGAAAATCGAAATGAATTAACTTCATTTGATAACTTTAATGAAAACCGCTAGTCTAGGGTAATATATAGGTACCTAAGTCAGATTTTTCGCAATATACGTACTAGATATGCCGCTGCATGCTGAATATTACTTCAAGTGTCATTTAATAGCCACATGAACTGATTAATCTAATATAATTGGTGTAAATTATGGCGAAATAGACTATTGTCCTTTGGCTTAGTACCAATTTCACCATACGATGTTAAATTAAATCAATGTAAATCGACTATTAGTTCACAGTTCATAAAGGCCGTTTCCGATTAAGGGAAGCATAAATGCCCTTTAATATTATGACTTAGTTTTTTTTTCTACAGTCAGTTACGTCTAGTAGAATAACTGTGTCAAGTTTGGATGAAAAATTATTAGCGGTTTCGCGGAAAAAAAAAAGGAAATAATGAAATATGGTTTTTCTCCAAAAATATTTTACTTTAATGTACTATCATTTTTTCATTCTGTTAAGCTTAGACAAGTTCATGTTTTAAGTGAAAATGGTCTCTCTATATCTAACACTTATGTAAAAAAAAAGGTAAGCCAAATTTTAAAATATTTTTTTTCTAATTGGCATTTAGTTAACGTCCTGTAACACATATTAATTTGATGCATAAAATCGGAAAGCAACTGTGTCAAAATGAAATAAATAACTGGGTTGGATTTTATTAAATTTTATTAGTAAGCTATTTTAACACTTCCAAATAACCAAAGCATACATCCTACGTTAAATCCATTATACATTCATATCAATATCAGTAAGCGATTTCGTATCTATCAGAAATACTTTATGAACATGGTTCGTTGAATTTGGAATATGTAAAGGAAAATTATAATATACTGAAACTGAAAGTCCAATCTCGCCACATTTCGAAATAGATTTTTACAGATGCTTTATCGAATATGTCCCAAACAGCATTGGTGTTGGATCCATAAGGCGGCATTATTATGAATGTGCCAACGGAATGCGAACAGTAGGGTGTTGTTCACACATTGCTGCTATTGTTTATTATTTATCGCACGCAAGATATTGGTCCAAAATCGTTCGGCCTGCTGAAACTTTAAGCGGACTTTTTTGCATCACGTAATTCACGTTACTATCAATGAAGATAGCGATGAGGATTAGAATAAGAGTATTTTTTTTTCATTACGTAACTAAAAAGGTGACATTTTCTAGCAAATGTCACTGTAACTGTCAAATCTTGTTTATTTGTAAAGTGGATATTATTATGTTTTGGTTATTTGGAAGTGTTAGAATAGCTTACTAATAAAATGTAATAAAATCCAACCCAGCTATTTATTTCGTTTTGACACAGTTTCTTTCCGATTTAATGCATCATATTAATATGTGTTACAGGACGTTAACTAAGGCTTATTTAGAAATGCCAATTAGAATGGTATCTCTTTCAAAAGTAAAAAAATAATATTTTAAAATTTTGACTTAAAAAAAAAAAACCCTATTTTTTTACATAAGTGTTAGATATAGAGAGACCATTGTCACTTAAAACCAGGGATCGTATACCGGTATTATTTTCATACAAAAATACCGGTATTCAATTTCGGTATCTCGCTTATTGTTAAATATTTTTGCTCTTCAAATAATTTATATAATAGAATAGTGGTATTACCTAATTTACAGTCGAAAATATCAAGGAAATAATGCAAATTCAGGAAGATATTTCAATTTTAATTAATACCGGTATTGATCCCTGCTTAAAACATGAACTTGTCTAAGATTAACAGAATGAAAAAATTTAATAGAGTGACCCAGCTTTCGAAGCTAGCGGTCTTGGGTTCAAATCCCGGTAAGGGCAGATAGTCTTGGATGTTTTCTTTGTATTTAAGTATATATTTCTCCATATAAGTAAGTTTATCGTTGTCTAGTACCAATAGTACAAGCCTAGACCTTAGTTTGGGACTAGGTCAATTTCCCTTGGTCAACCAAGTTTGATAAGTGCTATGCTACTAGAAAAAAAGCCGGTCAAGTGCGGGTCGGACTCGCGCACCGAAGGATTCGTTCAAACTTATAAGAATGTAAAATTATTTTGAAGGACGAACTTGACTTTGCCGTTGAAAAACTGTTGTCTCCATACATAGGTCGCGATTAGCCATACTTCGCAGAAACATGATATTAGTAAAACATGATATTCGAAAACCACGATATTCGCAAAACACGATATTCGCAAAACATGATATGCGCAAAACAAGATATTCGCAAAACACGATATCGAATAAACGATATCGTTATAACACAGTTGAATAGAGGCCCTGCTTGTTTGGCAAAAAGTTGTTCTCCGAAAATGAACTTCAATTAAAACCGCCATTATTTTAAAAGTGAACGATAAAACTTACTTAATGACCAATTAACCGAAATGTGTGTTATTCGATAAGGTTTATTATCACGACTTGGCTTGCCCGATTGGAATGCAAAATACTAGAATTCTGCTTAGAATTCGTTTATTGATCCTTAAGGAACTATGTTTTTTTTAGAACAACAGTAGGTATTTTTTGTTCTAATTCAGGCAGGACATTATGTTTATTCATGCTTGTTTTAAAGACAAATACCTAAAAATCTTCACCACTATTAACATTTATAGAAATAAGGAGACAACCATGGTTGCCGGTGTTGCCAATCTATACAGGATGATTTCTTATTCAATACATTACTTTTAGAGAAGCATAGTATAGCTCATTTGCAGCAATAATTATCACTAGTTAAATTACTTTTTTCATTTAAAAACTAAAATTGCTACTATGCAGTTTTGCCAAGAAATTGGTCTTAGCCTCATACAACAGATCACATAACATTGTGATGATTAACAACAGGCTCACAACTGCATGACAGTCACTAAGACGTATTCCTTAAGCAGAGAAACCTAAAAAGCCGAGTAGATATTAAAAAATACCCTATCCGAACACTAGACTAGGCTTTATAAAGCTATAAATTACAAATTACAAGCGGAAGTCTCTTTCTAACTCCTTTTGCTAGAAAGGGAGTTCTGCTTGTAATTTGTAACTTGTAGCTTTATAGAACAAGACCCTGGTTTTCAACATGGTGAATGAGTGGGCTGTTAAAACCTCAAAAAGCCAAGTGGTTGGCTATGAAATGTGACAAAGCTTGAAGCCGAAAGTATGCGATAGCAATACCGCACTGCAACCATCACAAACTCTTATGACGAGATTCGTCTATTTAAGAATGCTGATACGCCGAAGTACTTCATCATAGACAAAATGATCAGACAGTGGGCGAGTTATGTCAAAGAGTTATCGCAATATGATTTTCGGGAATTAGCTTGCGATATAAATAAAGAAGTTGGTGGTCCAATCATACGAAAGCGGAAGTCCTGAGCGCCAAAAGTATACCCCGTACATTTGGTGCCGTTGACACAAAATCGACATCACGGACAGCCTATATAGGCTGATTCAAATTAGTTTTATCGTAATCATTTATAACGTACATGTCAATTTCTTTAGTTAATCTTTATCGAGATTAAAAATAAGCGAAGATATACAAAATGTCTAATTGATTTTTACCGCCAAAGCCGGCCAATCACGTCATCGGATTGTCGTGCCGGGTCGCCGAACCTTCAGCACGCTCGATACATTTTGTAGAGTCTGCCCAGCGAATCGTGTCACAAAAAAAGGCGGCAATTCAAAAATCAGCATTTGGATAAGCTGGATTAGGCGATACTAAACGTAGTTGATACTATTTCATTTGTCAGCAATGTTAAATGATTGTTTCTATCTATCAAATCCGTTTATTTAGTGTACGGACATTAATATTGGTTGCAGATTTTTTGAATTTGCCGGGCTTTTTTTGTGACACGATCACACGATTCGCTGGGCAGACTCTATCAGCGCGGTTGCGGCATATGACGTCGTTGGCGTCGGGGGCACGTTAAGTTGCAGCCGACCGTGGCGTTCAAAAGGTTAATTAATTTTTGACCATCTTTCACCTACGCAGCCAATTAATTATTATGTAAACTGAAATAGTTATATGTAGGTATGTATTTTTATTTAGTGCAAATATTAATTTGGTAACTCTAACGGTAGTGTTATAATTTTATAAAACAACCTGCTGTATGTGAAATTACGTCACTTTTACGTCAGCGGCACCAAACGTGCGGGGTCTGTCCATAAGAAATGCAAAATCGGGTAAAGTACCAGGGCCTAACAACTTGCGATCAGAGATACCCAACTTACACGAACCGCAAAATATGTTTCAATAGTGAAACTGATTAAATCTATGACACTGGAGATATACCTACCTAAAGATTGGATTAATTCAGTATTAATTACCTTATCAAAAAAAACAAGGCTCGGGAATGGGTATGAACCAAATAGTTGGACCATAGTTAAGCGTAGTTAACCATACAAACAACAAAAGTGTAAAAAGTTAAGTTAATTTAATTGAGTGAGTTAGCGTGGTCAACTTTTTGGTCCTTACCCGAATGCGAAGATTTTCGTACGATAAGCCTGATGAGATGAGCCAGTTACTGAAGTTAAACACAGTCGTACCAGAGCCAAATCAGAGAGTCAGCTCGGAGAAAGCTAGTTCGAATCAGATTTTGCAGGAGGCACAGTTTGCGTTAAATGCTTTGGTTCAAAAGAGCAGAGATATGCAGCAGAATGTCGTGTAGCGACAATGTAAATAAAAAGAAAAGTGAATTAACGTTTATTAGTAGGGTTAATAAGTAAGATTAAGAGTCTGGCAAACGAAAGCGTGACCGCGGCAATTTAAAAAATATACACGTGGTATTACTAAATTAAAGTAGGAAAAAAATGTTTTGATACTTATACGTATTACTTATAAGTCCAGGTCACGGTTTCGTTTGCCAGACTCTATCAAAACATTATTTTCATACTATAAATAGTAATATCACATGTATATTTTTTGAATTGCCGCGCTTTTTCAGGTCACGCTTTCGTTTGCCAGACTTTACTCACTATTCGAACTGGAGGTTATTTCCCAGTACTAAAAGACTTTATCGAGTTCATTTCTCGCAGAGTTTAGCTACTTCACTTCTCGCAGAGTTTAGCCACTTTACTTCTTGCAGAGCTAAGTTACTACACTTCTTGCAGAATTTAGTTGGTTTACTTATACAGCCGAAGTAAGAATTAGAATGAAACATAATTCGGGAAGTATGTGCTTTTATAGTTTCCAGGACGACGATAGCAAATTTCGAGACGGTTTATGTAAAACTCTCGAAAGAAAACATCGTACGTTGATTCGAAGAAAAGAAAAACAAAAATAGGTGATGTTGACAAATTGCGCCAAAATATACAAAAAGTGAGTTTATTATACCATGGTGAAAATGGTAATGTTTATAAACATAAAATTGTGGAATTATTTTTAAAAAGTGTTAAGTGCAAAAGTGCTCTAGAAGTGCTCAGGCTAGGATGTAGCTATACAACCATAAACATAAGAACGTGTTTCTTTGCTTCGCCCGTGTTCAATATACACTCTTCGTGCATTAGGAGACAATCAGGTTGGACGTAAAGGAAACAATAATGATCAAAAACCTATAACCGAATCAAACAGCGGTTAGATTTGGAGTTGAAGCCAGTTGCAATTCATCGAGATGTCAGGCAAAGATGCATATTGTCCCCCATTCTCTTCAACCTGTACTCAGTAGTGATTATTCAGGAGGCTTAAGATGATGTAGATTATTGTATAGTCTGTACTTTTAGGTATTTAAAAAAGTGTAAACAAAAAAACCACGTGACATTGACAGATGACAGTTTGTCAGCCAATAGAAGCAGAAAACTGATACGTCAAAGCTCGACCAAACAGCTTGGATTGGTTGATGAGCAGAGCCACGTGGTTTGGTTTGTTTACACTTTTTTAAATACCTAAAAGTACAGACTATAGATGATGGAATCGTCATTAACGGCTTAGTTATGGATAACTGAAGATACGCCGATGACACAGTGCTCCTCGTGTCTACTGAAGAAGGCATCCAAAGCATTGTAGTCTATGAGTGCAGCAGAAAAGCCGGACTTAATGAAGTATCCAAAACAACGTACATCTTAATTGCAAATGACAGATCAATCACAAATTTACAAACAGAAGGAAATATTCTTAACACCTTAGAGAGAGTTGCTTACTACAATTACCCTGGTTCGTGGCTTATAGATTCATGGTAAATTCAAATTTGGGAAATGATACATTTGACCAGAATATTTTTGGTCAAATTTATCATTTCCCAAATTTTTCATTTCCCAAACCAATGTTATATATATTTTTCAGAAATTTTAGTACCATCGTGTAGAATCGTTAGGTTAGCTTTTATAAAATCCTGAAATATTTATGGTTACAGAAAACAAAGCGGCAGATGAAAATTCCGGAAATGAAACATTTGACCAAAAATATTTTGGCCTAACAAAATGGACCCGATCTATACATCTATACTAATATTATAAATGTGAAAGTAACTTATACGCTTGTACAGATAAACCGCTGAACTGATTTAGATGAAATTTGGTATGGAGATATTTTGAGTCCCGGGAAAGGACATAGGGTACTTTATGTTGATGGAGTCACGGGAAACAACTAGTAGGCTATAAGTTTTTACCATCTTTCTGATTGTTTATCTTTCTCCAACTTTGTACACATATAACGGGTAATGTGAACCAAATGTTTTTTTTAGATTGGTTTTATAATTTACTTATTTTATATAACAAGAGCCCACAGAATTCTATTTTGAAAACTTTAAATAAAATAATAAAATTTAAAATAATGTGATTCTACAGTAAAAATTTTCCTACTTTCACCATTAAAAAGATCCTAAATGTAAACCATTAACATATTCCATTATATTAGTATTTCGTGATTAAGTCATAATTTTAAATACACCAGGGCCCGTATCATGGTCGCGTTTATCGCGATGGATAAAGCATCCGTCACTCTCGCACTGTACTTGTCAGGAGGTGACGGATGTTTTATCCATGTTTAGTCAAGCGATAAACAAGACCATAATAAGCCCCCAGATTCAAAAAGTTAAGAAAGACATAAAACATGCAGCATTGTCAGATAACATATGTTTAATCAATTTAATGACACATTACCCTAGTAGGTACCTTGCCTTCAAAGCTTGCGTTCCCAGGTTTCAATCCCAGTAAGAGCAGATATTTGTGTGTTGAGCGGAACATAATTATGTTGTCTATATATTTAAGTATATATTTCTCCAAATAACCAAGTTTATCATTGTCTAGCACCCATAGTAAAAGTCTAGAGCTTAGTTTGGAACTAGGACAATTTGTGTTGTAGTGGGAGATGTCGTAGTTACGTATATAGTTATAATTAGCATAGTACTTAGAGATAAGGCAGTGTATCATCCTTTGAGTTAGTCATTAAACGGCGGCCACCGTGAACACTTGTTTTCTTTCATGACTCCCGTTGCGCCCCACATTACATGGCGATCCTGCCAGGCGCGCGACGTGGCGCGCGTAGAAAGATTTAGCGCATCAAAACTTTAATTAGGAAAAATATAGACAAAATGTGCGGCAGTAGATAATAGTGAACGGTTGCAAGAAATCGAACAATTTGTGGACAAATTAACAAAAGCGATTTAAGCGCGGCGTGTTAACTGACCCTACTGACTATTACTATAATGGGCGGACAAAGCACAAAAGAGCAGAAAGAAGAGATCGTGATCGCGCAAAATGCGGCCGGAGGTGAAAATACGGCAGTAGTTCAGGAGCTGCGCAACCACATGTCTACAGTCAACATATTAGTGGCAATTATTTGTCTGATATTGATGATAATACTAGGTGTGCTAGCCTACAAGCAGTACAAGAAATGCCACCAAAGATGGATTCAAAGAGGTGTCAAGGCTGAAATTCTGCAAGGACTCCAGCGGCGCATGTCGTGGCGCCGAAGGGCGGAGCCAGGAGGAGATGAAGAAAGTGGAAAGTGAATAGTGAGTGAGATTACGTATGGGTGAGCAGTTGGAATTAATTTTAAATTTTAGTACAAAAATTCTTTGCGAACTTGAGAACATTCGTACAAATTTGCAGAAGTTAGGATCTAAAAGGAGAGAACAGTATAGAGATAGTGTTAAAAGTAAAATAGAAAGCGCTAAACTATTGTTTAAAGAGTATTCGGATGTAATACGAGATTTAGAAGTAAAGTTTGTAAAAGAGAATGCTTGTAGTTTAGAGTTAGCAGATAGAAATATTGAATTAGTATATAAGAAAGTATTGGATTATGAGTTAAAACCAGACATTGAAAACACCACCATGGACAAGTTTGACATTAAAACGGCAGCAACCCTTATCCCCTTGATGGATGGTAAGGAAGAAATTACGGAAAAAATGATAGAGGGCATCGAAATGTATGAGTCTTGTTTAAGCGAGAACACCTGCAAGAAATTGTTGATTTCCTTTGTTTTAAAAACACGCATCAATAAATCGGCGAAACTAAAATTGAAACAAACTTATACAGATATAACGACCTTAGTAAACGATATGAAAAAGTATTTACTAACAAGGAAATCATCAACTTCTCTTCTGACGCAAATTAATAATATAACACAAAGGGATATGACAATTAAAAATTTCGCTGATAAATTGGAGGATATGTTCGTTAACCTTACTATTTCGCAAGCAGATTCAAACGCAAATGCATACGAAATATTAAGGCCAATTAATGAAAAACTTGCTGTGAAAAGATTTGCAGACGGTTTACGCAATAGAAGGCTAGGAACAATCATAGCTGCTCGAGACTACAGCGACCTCAAGGATGCGGTAAGGGCGGCTGAGGATGAAGAATCGGCACAGCCACAGCAAAGCGTCGTTTTGAACTACCGGGGTAAGCAAAATTTTACGCCAAACAGATATCCATATAGGCCGAGTTACGCTCAAGGCTACGGGAGCAGGCCCCAGTATTACAGGGGAAATTATGGAAGAGGTAATTTTAATAGGTACTCTGGTGCGTACCGGCAGCAGCCCAATTGGTACGTACGGGCAGCACGTCCCGTACCGCAAAATTTTAGAGGACGAACGACTAGTAGCAGGGGACATGGCCGTGGAGGTCGGTACAACCATCATCAGGTATATACTGCTCAGCAGCCTATATCACATACACAGCAACTCTCTACCACGCAAAATACTTACACTTCAGAAAATACAAATTTAGGAGAAATGCAGTTTTTTCGATCATAAAATATTTTCTTATAATGACGATACTAAGTTTATAACAGTTTATATTGGTAACAAAAGGTGTAATTTGTTATTAGATACCGGTGCTACATTGTCAGTCTTACAGAGAAACGCGATACCCGAGACAGTAATTCTAAACAAAGACGAAGTTATCATTAATGGGATAGGTGGTCGAGTTAGTGTGAATTATTATGCTGACATAATGTTAGCGTTAGAAAATGGACACGTGTTTGGACACAGATTCTACGTATTCAATTCTTTACCATGTCGAGTCGACGGAATTATCGGTCTTGATTTCTTGAGAACATCCAACGCAAACATCGACTTATCAAATAACATTCTGACTTTATTTAAAGACGGTAGAGAGAGCGTGGTGCAAATTCATAAGAATAGCGATTTCAACGCATGTTTAACAATTCCAGCACGAAGTGAATCAATTCATTTCTTGAAATGTAATTATGAAAATAATATAGAATTGGTGTTAGATAGTAAACAGATAACAGACAGTTTATTTTTAGCGGGAAGTATAGTAAGACCTAACGATGGGAAAATTCCAGTTCAAATTATGAACATAAGCGAACACGAAGTTATAATACCAGTTTTTGAGCCCAAATTAAATGTACTAAATGATTTTGAGATATGTACAATTGAAAAATCGAAGCCAGATGTAGATAGAGTCAAAAAATTACTGCCTCAATTAAAGTTAAATCATTTAAATTTGGAAGAGAGAAAAACTTTAGAGATAATTTGTGCCAAATATGCAGATATTTTCTTTTTGGAAGGAGATACATTATCAACGACCAATATTATGAATCAATCTATTAGTATCAAACCAAATGTTAAACCAATTTATACAAAACCATACAGATTACCAGAATCATTGAAACCCGAGATTAAAAACCAAATAGATAAAATGTTAAAAGAAGACGTTATTGAAGAGTCCAATAGCGAATGGTCAAGTCCAATACTTTTAGTTCCAAAAAAGGTAGATGAATTCGGTAATAAAAAATGGAGATTAGTTATAGATTTCAGAAAAGTTAATGAAAACATTCAGGACGACAAATTCCCTTTGCCTAACATAACGGAGATTTTAGACGCATTATCAGGTTGTGTTTATTTTAGTCATTTAGATTTAAATCAAGGGTTTTACCAAGTAACTTTAGATCCAGAGAGTAGAAAGGTTACAGCATTCACAACCAACACCGGGCAATATCAAATGAAGAGATTGCCAATGGGTCTTAAAATAAGTCCCAGTGCTTTTTCAAGAGTGATGTCAGTAGCATTATCTGGTTTAACATTCGACAAATGTTTTGTATACTGTGATGACGTCATAGTTTTTGGCAGAAATTTGGAGGCACATAACAAGAATTTAATGGCAATTTTTGAACGATTTAGAAAGGTAAATTTAAAACTTAACCCAGTAAAGTGCGATTTCTTAAAGAAAAGCATTTTATACTTGGGACACGTAGTATCATCCGAAGGGGTGATGCCTGACCCCGAAAAGACTAAAACTTTACAAAATTACCCAGTTCCTAAAAATGCGGATGAGGTTAGAAGATTTGTCGCCTTCTGTAATTATTACAGAAAATTTATACCTTCCTTTGCGGAGATTACGATTCCTTTAAATAAGTTGTGTCGAAAACATCAAACATTTGTATGGTCCAAAGAATGTGAAACAGCTTTTATTGAATTAAAAAATAAATTAGTAACTCCACCAATTCTCCAATATCCGGATTTTGACAAAGACAACGAATTTATTATACAAACAGATGCTTCCGGTAAAGCAGTAGGTTCAGTATTATGTAACAAGGATATGAAACCAATAGCATACGCGAGCAGACCATTAAATCAAGCAGAGCTAAATTATCCCACCATACAGAGAGAGTTGTTAGCGATTGTTTGGAGTGTCAAATATTTTAGGCCTTACTTATATGGGAAAAAATTTACAATCAGGACAGACCATAAACCTTTAATTTATTTATTTGGTATAAAGGATCCATCAAGCAGGCTTTTAAAATTTCGTTTAGCACTAGAAGAGTATGACTTTAAAATAGAATACGTGAAAGGAAAGGAAAATGTCGTCGCGGATGCATTATCCAGAATTACTTTAACATCAGAAGAATTAAAAAGTATCAATAATCAAATTACGGCAGTAATGACTAGAGCGCAAAAGAAAAGATTAGACAATTTAACAGACGAAGCAAATGGTAACCCTAATATAGCCACGGACAAAAGGATTGATCACCCTAGAGTCGCGGAAATATTACGGAAACCTACTAATGTTACAGATTTCAGTTTAATTAGTAATAATGAATTAGACAAAAAGAGAAAACGAATGGAAATAACACTTGAATACAAATGTTTTGCGATTGCGCCGAGTGAACAAATACTATATATTAATCTCGAGTTTAAGCTACATTTCACGCGAGACGTATTTGTAGAAGAACTAAGAGATTTTTGCGAAAAAAATAATATAAAACAACTATGCATAGTGAAAGATGAAACTAATAAGTTATTCATAAAAGAAATAAAAAATGAAATAAGCAATAAGAAAGAGTGGTCCGGACCACAGATTTTGATAATAGAAGGAGTTAGGAAGGTAGTCGACAAAGACGAAAAAACATTTATATTACAGGATTATCATTTACTACCAACTAGTGGTCACGCAGGGGTTAGGAGAATGGTCAATAATATAAAGAGAAAATATTATTGGCCACGACTCGAATATGATGTCAGAGAATTTGTTAAGAAATGTTTTAAGTGTCAGGTTATGAAACATTCACCTACCTCAAAGGAGCCAATGGTAATTACATCGACGGCTGAATCAGCGTTTGATAAAATATACTTGGACACCGTGGGACCACTGGATAAGGACGATCAAGGTAACGTATACATATTAACAATACAATGTGAGCTGAGCAAATATGTGGAGGCGTATCCAATGCCTACAAAAGATACGGTAACTATAGCAAGAGCATTCGTTAGTAATTTTATTCTTAGATATGGAATACCCAAAGAGATTGCAACCGACCGAGGCACGGAGTTCGTATCATCCACCATGAGTGAGGTATGTAAAATTTTAAAAATCGATAAACAAATATCTACAGCATACCATCATCAATCAATCGGAGCATTAGAAAATACACATAAAAGCCTACGTAACTTTTTACGAATACAATGCGATGAACACACCGAGTCTTGGGGGTATTGGTTACCGTTTTGGTGTTTTGCTTATAACAACACGGTTCATACATCAACTACGTATGCACCATACGAACTTGTATTTGGAAAGAAATGTAACATTCCTGAAAGATTAACAAATAGTATAGTGGAACCATTATACAGTTTAGATAATTATGCACTAGAGTTAAGATATAGATTACAGTTAGCCAGTAAGGACGCACGTGAAAAGTTAATTATGGATAAGATAAAGCGAAAAAGCACGTATGACAAAAGTTCTAAATCAACAATGTACAAAAAGGACGATTTAGTTTTATTGAGAAACGAGTCCGGAACAAAAATGGACAAATTGTTTCAAGGTCCTTATAGTATAGTGGAGGATTGTGGACCTAATGTTAAACTAATGAAAGGTAATAAATTAGAATTAGTACATAAGAATAGAATAAAACACTATCATTAGAAATGTAAAAAAAAAAAAAAAAAAAAACAAAACATAATTGTTTTATTTTATTTTATTTACACCCCCTGAGGTGTAGTGGGAGATGTCGTAGTTACGTATATAGTTATAATTAGCATAGTACTTAGAGATAAGGCAGTGTATCATCCTTTGAGTTAGTCATTAAACGGCGGCCACCGTGAACACTTGTTTTCTTTCATGACTCCCGTTGCGCCCCACATTACAGTGTGACATGTTGTCCCCAATATTTATTTATTTAATTAGAAATTGTATGTTCTACTTAATATTGTAAAAAAATTACAGGGACAAACATTTAACATGTCAGAAACAATCACAGTTTCAATCTTACCCAATATATTCTTTATAAAAAACAACTTTAAACACTTATAAAGTTAAACATACCTGGAAAGCTGCAAATTCAAACAATTAACTGAAAAAGTGGTCTGCTGTTAAATTGATGAGCACAGAGGATGCACATGAAGTGCTTTGAGATAAAAACCAATTTAAAAAAAAACCTACACTTTTTGCTGATAACAATTACTAACAGATCCGGCAAATGATCTGCATCTATGAATCATAATGTTATATACTCTTGGGGTTCCAGATCACCTTTAGGTCGTTAGTTAGAATTATTTATAAGCGGATATTTTACAAGAAAACTATATCTAGTGAACATTATAGATATCAATGAAAATACGGCATAGTTCAAACTTACGGTCATTGTGGCGACGTGACAGTTATCTCATTCACTAGAGAAACATTATATTTAACTAGGTCGATTAATAAATAATAGGTTTCTACAGCCAGAACTCTGATTTAGATTTAATATTTTGTGCCAAAAATTAGGCGTGAAAAGTCCACATAAGGCTAAAATGTCAAAATCAAAATTTTTATGCCAAAAAGACGGATGTCACTGTCATTGTTTTCATGGCCAGTATTTCTCATAGATAAATCTATGATGTTTCTCGGTTGTAAATAGATAATTTTTTTTTTCTTGTTTTATCCCAGAGGGAAAGGCAAAGGACATAAATCCATACAGCCTTGTAAATAGATAAATAAATATTATTTATTTGTTGTTTTTGTAGATTTGGTCCTTTACACTAGATTCAATTGTAAGTTACTGTACTAAACCATACGTTACATATAAAGGTGTAAATTCAGTATTGCGTATAGCTTCCCCTTATTACAAATTTAAGAAAGCTACAAGTGTGTCTTGCCCACAAATCTTTTTTTCGTTAAATTTAAGAGGAAATGTAAATAAACTCTTATTTTTTAATTTTATGTTATGTTGGGTTTTGCAAGCAAAAGTGGAACGCACTCTTCTAAATCAATAAAATTAAAAAAAAAGTCGCCATATTGTTTTTGTAGTGAGCAGCGATTGGGTTCTCGGCTCTTGGTGTAAACAATTTTACTAAGTTTTTAGTTATTTTAAGTTGGTTCCGATGTAAAATATGAAACTTGTTTAACTAATTCTAACGGAGAAATGATAAAACAACACCTGCCATTACCCTAGACTGGCTTTCTGAACCATTTAATATGTGGAATTTACGATATGCGTTTTTGTTTTTGATTGTTTATTCATTACAATATGTTTCTGGTTCGGGACCTTTATGTGTTAACCAGACTCAGAAATGTACTACTCAGGTAAGATCGTCTTCTACAGATATAATCAAAGTTAATTTCAATTAACTACGTTTATTGATTTTTCTTACGTTGTTCAACTAGTCTACTATTTTATGCTACTACATAAATAAAACGTAAGAGTTGTTTATTTCGCGTTGTTTTCCTTGTTTGCACTTACTAAATTTTCTATAGTCTTCGCTTTCGTGTATACTTAATAATTTGTACATTAATTTATCATATTATGTATGCTTATTTTGAATGTGACGTCAATTGCGTCATTCTACTATTATGTTTTGAGGGGAGAAGGGAGTATGAGTCACCAGAAATAATAATAATTATATATTATGCTACACCTAGTACTGCGACAGGTACCTAGTTAAGACTTGTAGCTAGGAGACATGTTTATTAAAAAACAATGTGTGACTACTGATCACATGGAAAATGTTATTTTTATTAATGTCCAGTGACACACATTGAAAGAGAAGCAAAATGTCCATTATAAGAATTGGCCATTGTGTGCCTAAATCGTAAAATACACAATTGGCCTATAGGTAGTTCATAAAGCGATTGGCTAGGTTTTAAAAACCCATAAACACAAATTACCTAATGTCGACTGCAAAGATGCTTAAAAATCGAATGTCCAAAATGCTAATTACCTAAAGTCGACCATATGGCTGAACAGTTAAATTTTTTTTTTTTTTTTTTTTTTTAATTGTATAAAAATCCATTTGCGATCGGTCGCCAGACCATGAGCGAATAATTTGGGGGTATATTGGCAATGTGGCAAGGTGCGGCCAGCGCCACCCCTGCCAATCAGAAAACGTGGTCCCTTTTCAACCTTCTGACCATTTTTGACGCGTCTAATAGTTCGGTAACTAGAGGGTTCATATGCAAGGCAAGGCGTTTTTTGTGTTGTATTTTGTACCGCTCAATTTCAGATGCAACCGTTGGGATTTTGAGGTACTCGTGAATCTCATTATTTGAAGTAAACCAGGGAGCATTGACTATTGCTCTAAGGATGCTGTTCTGTAGGCGCTGCAGGCAGAGGTAGTTTGATTTACTCGCGACGCCCCACAGCTGGATCCCATATGTCCAGACGGGTTTTAAAACTGAGTTGTATATAAGAAGCTTGTTGTCCACTGACAGTACTGAGTTTCTCCCCATTAGCCAGTACAGGTTGCGGACTTTGTGGTTAACTTGGTCCCTTTTTTGTTTTATGTGGTATTTCCATGTAAGTTTTCTATCCAGGTGAAAGCCCAGGTACTTTACGCAGTCAGTATGTGGTAAGATGTCGTCTCCAAGTGTGACGGGTGGACAGTTATTCCTCCGCAGTGCAAATGTGATATGGTTCGATTTGGAAGGACTCGCACGTATGCGCCATTTGCTAAGCCAAGTGTGTGTTGCATCCAGTTGTCGCTGGAGTTTAGCGCTAGCAGTTGTTGCATTGTCATCGGCAGCTAAAAATGCCATATCATCTGCATATGTAGCAGCAGTAACATCGTTACAAACTGGTAAGTCTGAAGTAAACAAATTATATAGAACGGGTCCAAGCACCGAACCTTGAGGTACTCCAGCCTCAATACTACATAGATTTGATCTTGCTTCTCCCTGCTTAACCTGGAAGGACCGCTCTGAAAGATAAGATGCGATAAGAGGAAACATCGAGTGCGGTAGGCTTTTCTTCACCTTTACGAGCAATCCTTTGTGCCACACGCGGTCAAAGGCCTGCTGGACATCCAGGAAGGCTGCTGAGCAGTACTTTTTACGTTCAAAGCTTTGTCTTGCAGTGTGATAGACTCGGTGGACTTGTTCAATAGTAGAGTGTGATTTGCGGAAGCCGAACTGATGGTCAGGTATGACAGCGCGGTTGTCCATAGCTGGCTGTAGTCTTTTAAGGAATATCCTCTCCCATAGTTTGGAAAGTACAGGTGTCAGGCTAATTGGCCTATAGGACGAGGCTTCATGCTCTGGTTTCCCTATTTTGTGAACCATTATCACTTGTGAGATTTTCCAGTGTATTGGGAAATGGGAAGTTCTGAATATAGCGTTGAAAAGACATGTAAGGAATGTAACGCACTTCCGGGGTAAGTTTTTGAGAACTGTTGGAGTTATTAAGTCAAATCCCGGAGCTTTTCCAGAGTCAAGATGTCGTATTTCTCTCGCAATTTCTCTTGGTGAAGTTGGTTGTATCGGTAGACACATTTGTAAGTCTTCGTCTAGGATATTACTTAAATCGGTCTCGTCAGTCGAGCTCTCGTTTGGCTTGAAGACATTTTCTAGATGCGAGGCAAATGCTTCGGCCTTCTCCTTATCAGTTCTGGCCCAGGAAGTCTGCGATCTAATTGGAGGAAAGGATCGTTGAGGTTGATCTATGCTTTTCGTCGCCTTCCAAAGAGAGTGCTCTCCATGACCTGTTGGGGACATCATTTGAAGGTTGTGCTTAACAGTATCATTGGCCGACGTTTTCAACATAGCCTTTAATTCCTTGCTTGCTTTGTTTAGTTTGGACTTATCCTGGGGGTGACGATGTAGGTGCCAGGATCTTCTGAGCCGTCGTTTGTTTAAGATCATATTTCGTATTTCTGGTGAGGTAGTTGCGACGTTGTCGCCCTCTTGAAACGGTGTATTAGCCCAAGCAGCTGCCTGGATAAGGTTAGTCACGTATCTGCATGCCTCGTCTACCTCGTCCCGATTCTTGAGAGAGATAGCGAGTACAATATTTTCTTCGAGATAGCTCTTAAAACCTTGCCAGTCTGTTCTTTTGTTAGTTAAAGACTCAGGTTGTCTCCGAGTTGAAGGACTTGTGTTTATAGTTAAAATGACTGGAGTATGATCTGAGGATCCATCCAAACTCGATTCGAGGACTGTGTGTAGGTAACCCAATCCTTTAGTAACAAAGAAATCTAGTAGATCAGGAAGTTTCCGCGGATCACCAGGCCAATAAGTTGGTTCACCAGTCGATAAGGGTTTCAAGTGAGCATTATCAACACATAGCTTAAGATTTCTACCCCTAGTACTCGTACAGCGGGAGCCCCAAAAGATGTGCTTAGCATTCCAGTCGCCCCCGGCTATGAATCTTGATCCCAGGGTGCGAAAGTAATCTTTAAACATTTCAGCAGTTATTCTGTGCCTAGGCGGACAGTATATGGAGGAGAGCGTGATTGGTCCAGCTCGATCTTCTAATCTTACAGTGGTAGCTTGTAGGTGCGCAGTAGAAAATTTATGTTCGGGTGTGTGTTTAATATTAGACCTAATTATAAGAGCTGAGCCAGCATGTGCCCCACCATCAGGATGCGAGGTAGTATAGGTACAGTAGCCTTTGATGCGGAAGCAGCTTCTTATTGTAGAATGTGATTCAGATATAAGGACTGCGTCTAACTTATTAGAAATTATTATTGCCTCTAACTCATTTATGTTGGGAGCTAATCCATTGATGTTCCATGCTGCTATTCGCAAGGATGCCATTTATGGTAGTTTTGAAATTACCGTTGTCAACAGACCCATTAGAGTACTGATTTGATGAATGAGTGAGTCTATTTTTTCACTTTGTTTTATTAGGAGCTGTTCTAATGTGCTATTTTGTTGGGTGTGGCTGGTAATCGGCAGAGGCTCTTTGGTGGCATCAGCATATGTTCGATGGGTATTACGTTGCATTCTCGGTGGGGGAGCTATATTATTTTTTTCGTTTTCCACAGGTTTTGTAGTGGCAGGAATTCTAGACACTTTGAATGGAGTCATTTTGGAGGAAAGTTTTCTTGACAATATCTCTTTATAGACCTGGCAGCCTTTATAGTTAGCTGGATGGTCACAAAGACACAGGGCACATTTTGCAGGTGTATTTCTGTCCGTCTTGGTACATTCAGAGCTTTTGTGACCTTCACCACACTTGACACATCTATAAGGTCTCATACAATTATTTTTGCTGTGTCCATATTGCTGACAGCGCTGGCATTGAACCACATGTTTGGATTTTCGTGGATCTTCTATCTTTATACGTTGATGATGGATGTATTGAATGTCTTTAACAAGTTGGTTTTGAGGACCTGGTTCCAGGTTTACGAAGAAAGTGGAGGTGGGTTTTTTCTCCGGACCAAAACGAGCATTTATTATTTCACCTCTTACTTTGTTACCGCTTCTTTCAATTTCTTGAGTAATAATTTCATGCGGCGTGGTGTGATGCAGATTCCTTATGACGATGCGATGGCATTTTTCGTCTTTTCTGGTGAATGTGTGTCCGATTAGTCCCTGTTGTCTAATAAGATTAATAACCTTTTTGTAACTATCTATAGAGCTGACCATAAGTCGCAGAAGGTTCTTATTGACTATCCTGAACTTAAACTCCGCAGGGCAAATGATAGATTCAATTAATTTTGTAAGTTCATTTAGATCCTCAATTCCATAGAGTACAATTGGTGGGGGTTTGCTAGGTAGCTTGGCATCAGTGATAGCGGGGTCCTCTACTTGATCCATTGGAAGATCACCAAACCTATTCTGCATAGGGATAGCTGTGTTGGCAGTGTTGGTGTCTAATGGTGGTGAATCACTAATTTTGCGTTTCTTACTTTTCATCTCCGGCACACGTTGCCAAGGTGGAGGTATAGGTGCTTTTGAGATTGCTGGATTAGATGATGTAGTAGCTTGAGAGGAATCAGCAGCATCATTGAACGGCACCTGGTTATTTATTTGAGTGTCAGTTGAATTTGCCCCATTAAAAGAGTTACTTCGTGGTCTATTTTCAAATAGGCTTCGATGAAAAACTTGTTGGCTATAGACTTTGGGTTTCTGGGTAATTGGTTGAGCGGAGTTCGTATTTCCAGTAGCATCATCCACTACGTGTGCCTGGTCACCCGCACCCGTAGAGTTTTTATTTGGGGGATTTATTTTTATTTTACTGGCAACACTGTTTTGAGAAATTTATGGAGGGTATAATAGAAGGGCCATGTTTCGAGAAAGAAATTGCGGGTAGGCGAGTATTTCACAAATCGTAAAGTGTCACTGGCGTTTATCTAAACACTATTTTTTTCACACTTTCCAGGTAATAGATTGTGAGATAACACAAACACACAAGTTTTAGACACTAATGTTCACTTTGGTAATGTTTTTAAGCACAATCACTCTGATTTAGATTAAAGAGACAAGAGATCCTCAAGAGCACTTGCGCACACTCATGACAGTTGACAGAAGCTCCAGCTCCAGAACAGTTAAATAGCACACACAAATGTTCTTATGGGGAGTTTCTAAAAAATAGCACACTTTCCAATAAAATGCATATTAGTAGGGACTATCATTCTGAATAAGAAAAATAGAATTCCTGATCTATCTTTTTGGGGACATACCTATCAGGAATTCTATTTTTCTTGTACAAAATGATGGTCCCTACTAACATACAACTTTTTTCTGAAATTGGAAGAAAAAAATTAAAGGTGTGTTATTTTTTTGAAACTCGCCTTTTACCCCTTCTGATTTATGCACAGATTGCTTTTTGAGTATTGTGCAACTTGACTTACTGGCCTTACTGAATTTCTCATGGCAAAAATTGAAATATCATAGGGATAGAACATTTTGCTTTATAGACCTTTCCAGTTATTGATATTGTGTAATCACTAATCTCTTTGTTATTTTAGTTTTGCTTTTATATTAAAATGTAAATGTCATTATTGATTCGCATTTAGTTATTGTTTTCAACAACATGTGAAGTTTTAGGATGTAATCTGTAAATATTGTTATTTATGTCTAAAACACATGTCTTTATTAACGGTAAATAACAAATGAAAATAAAGCTAAATCTAAGACATAGAACTATACGATAATAATGAAAACTACACCTACATTTACCAAAAACTATATTAATCTAAAAGACCGCTACTAGAGGGCATTGTTAATATTGGAAAATATTTTTGCTAAATGTAATGTATCAATAGGAGGTATGATTCTATTCGGTAAAAGAGCTTGTGCTACGTGAACCAGAACTACTTGTCGATAGTCGATAAAATACTTTGTTATATCCCTATGACATATAAATTTTTGCTATGAGAAATTCTACCCTCTGCTCATTTCCATATGATTTGATAACTCATGGTATCAGCTTTTAAACATTATGCTAAACAGACTTATTGCTATTTTGATGTTCTGCATTGTTGATGTTATGTTTATTGGGCAAAATGCTAATATGAAACCTTACATTTTGCTTTTTGGTAAATTTGCGTTACTGGTCATTTTGTTACATTGACGATTCGGTGCTGAGCCATTTTAATAAATACTTACATAACAATACTTACCCGTATATCTACTATAAGTATGACTTGATCAAATTTGTCATTTTAATTTCATTGTGCAACATGTTTAACCTTTTCAACGCCATTGACGGAATTTTCCGTCATGGTTAACAGCACAAAATAGACCTTACCATCTATGAGACAAAGTTGATATTCACTCTGGTTTTGTATTTGACATAGCGTTGAAAAGGTTAAAAGACCGAAAAAACTTTATAGCCATTTTGTCACTTGATACCATTTTCTAAGGTACGGGTACGGGATCCCCTTGAAATTTCGGAATTTATATCATCAAATGTGTTGTTTCACCGAATTTTATTTCATCAAAAGCTACTCTCTGCTGAAACCTTATTGTTTTTAGGTTATCTTAAGCATAGGTTACGTAGGTTAGGTTAGGTTAGACCTGTGACCACGGCAAGGTAAACCATTCGATGAAATGAGTGTTGACATTTCAAGAGTAAAACATATTTTACCCTGCCTTCTGTTATATTTCTTATATAGCCTCGCGAGACCCATAGGAGGTACATAATCAAAGCGATTTAGTTTTATCTTTATTTTAATGAGTATAAAATCCATTTTTTTTTTCAATTATATTTATGGCATTTAAGAGCAGAGGTAATTGAACTTTCTTTCCTTGCTAGTAGATTCAAAGTCCCACTTAAATCTCCGTTGGTGGTATGGCGGTCCTTACAAAGATAAAGTAAAATATAAGAGCCTCAGATAAAATATATCAAATTCGATCTTTGGTTTTCACTTATGAATGACCTTTATGGTTAATATTGAGAAAATAATCGACAACTCATCAGCATTTCTTTATAAAAGAAGAAAATCTGAAGTGACTTTTAATAATAACTATATTCAAATAATAATATAATACGTCATGTAATAATTCTTGTGTCTTCCATGTGGAAGTCGCACATTGTAACATACTTATCTTTTGTTTACCATTTCAGGTTCTGGGCCACCTTACCAATAATGATTATGACTACTGTACAGTAGAATACTTCAACAGTGAAAAATGCAAGGCCATGAATTTTGGCCCAATAGCATCAAATTCCCATATTGGCGGTGTAAAGTTGAAGCCACATATATTGACAAGAGAGTTCAAGAATGACTCGGTTAACTACAAGCGTAGCTACACAGTACTTAACATCACATTCAGCAACATTAAATGGAAAAGTAAGATTGTTTTTATAATGATTGAGTTAAATCTGATTCTCTTTTTTTCTGTTAATGATCCGTTTGTCATATTACTGATCCAAATTTTCATAAACACTGTGGCTAGGGAATGTCAACCTGTTAATTATGTGAATTGATAATTTGTTGCAAGTCATATAATAAAGAAAAACTTTTTTTAGATGTACAATAATGAAAATGATTATTTTCTTTACTTTCATTAACAAATAATCAAAATTCCAATTGCAATGAGCATACATTATTTATGTGCTATTTTTATTTAACGCACATTAGACATTATGTCAAAAATAACAAATAACTTGTTCTCCAATATATATGACGTATTTATAACGATAAATATTTTCAGCAATTAGATTTTTATTGCTGTTGGTTTACTTAATGCCTAAGTATATGATTAATGAATGAAATGAAATTACCAACAGCAAAAAAAATGCAGACAAGAGTTTGACTAACACAACGAGAATATATTATGTGGCCCATTTTGAATGTACCTAAATGAAAAACAAAACATCTCTTTCAGCAATGAAATTCCGGTTTGAGGAAGCCAAAAACAATCACTGCAGGAACATAGTGTTGTCGAATGAAGCCAATATCAATGACCAATCTGTTTTGTACTATGATTGCTATTGGCCCGACAGTGTGGACAGT
This sequence comes from Acleris holmiana, assembly GCA_949316455.1. Classification (NCBI taxonomy): domain Eukaryota; kingdom Metazoa; phylum Arthropoda; class Insecta; order Lepidoptera; family Tortricidae; genus Acleris; species Acleris holmiana. The sequence goes on along the minus strand of OX438773.1, from coordinate 13,912,640 downwards.
GTTGGCCAATCCCATATCCTGGACTTTGAGGCATCAGATGATAATGTAGTGAATAGGGGACGATATTATTTCAATGTGCCATCAGCTCTGATGTTGAGTAAGTTTTTTTTCTTTTTTAGTTTTTTTTTCCAAGGTACCTACTATTTTATTCCAAAACCAATTACATCTTTTGTATAAAGAAAAGGTAAATAGACATGAAACTAATTTACCATACTAAATTTCAATATTATTGTGTTTTTACAGGTGGCACAGTTTCAGAATCTAACTGGAAACCATTTGTCTACCTGGAAATCCTATCTGACTCCATCAGACTGCACATAATGGCGCCTCCAGAACCACTCAAGATAGACTCCTACCGAATTCAAGTTATCCGAGAATGCAAGGGCACGTGCGATCAAGAGATTGTTAAGAACAAGATGTTGAGTCTCAAGAACTTTACTGATGAAGTAATGTATGACTACAGTTTGCTTGGGAGCCCCGGGTCTTATTATTTCGTGGTGGCGCCACTACATGGAGGATGCATGGATGGGGGTACGGCATGTCAAGCTGTCGAGAGTCCCAGGTTTACAGTCAGTAAGTTCAGTTAGATGAATTACGTTTTATTTTTCGTTTGGTTAAGGGCAAAACTTTGAATAAAAATATTTTAATTTTAAGACGACTTAAAGTTTTTAATTTGGTTCTCTGCCTTCTCGCCGACAAATCTTTGATAAATGCATCGTTTCGCAACTTATCCTTATCTTTTGCCAACCCGCTTTTTTTCTGTAACTACAAATATTTGAGGATTTTTATAAAACTAACCTAACCTAACCTTTAGGGTTCTACATGATGGTCATGAAATAAATCCAGAATTATTTACATACATACTTACATAAAGTCACGCCTTCATTCCCAGAATGGGGTAGGCAGAGCCACAGAATTACCAACAACCCTAAAAAACTTGTTGATAATTCTGTAACCACATTTTGCACAATCAGGCTTAGATAGGCCCATCGCCTACCAGTACTACAAGCCCTTATTCCCTAATTATTTACATATTCGGAAAAAAACGCGGGTTGTCAAATGATATGTTTGTGAAATAAATCATTTGTGAAAAGTTGGTTATGAAATGATAGGATCCCGTTTAATTTACACTTAATTAACTCTGCTCCAAAAAATGGAATATGGTTCATTGTCAGAGTAAAAAAAATACACTTTTATAAAATATTGTTGTAATTGCGAATACGGGAGCTCTTGATGTCGTGGTCTTATGATCAGGCTGAAGCAGTACTGAGATAGTTACCACTCGTATTTCCGTCCCGTTACATACTCCACGTTCAATCACACTCACATTATCACTACAACTTATTTGATTATTTTTCGGGTTCTTAATAACCCCCTTAACCTTTAAAATAAAATTAGGATAATTTTTGCCTAGTGTAAATCTTTTCTTATCCAATTTAATATCATTGTTTATTTTTTCCTGTCATAGCTATAGCCGCATGTATTTTTGAAATTCTCATGTATGTACCGACCTCCACGATACAGGCAAGCAGTGTGAAGGTCACTGTTTGTAATTTAAATGTAACACCTTTTTTGGCAAATAAATAATCTAATCTAATCTACGCTTGTGCATTTTCAGGTACCAACGTGCATAGTTTCAACGTATGCATAGCAAGCATCACTGCTCTGTTTGTAGCATCTTTGTTCGCTTATTACATCATGCTGCGCGTACTTCGGCGATACTTCTGTCGGGACTACGGGCTTGTTTTCAGTAAGTTAAGTTTATTAAATTATTCATTAAAATTCAAACACGTCATTTGACATGAGCTAGCAAAGTTGATAACTAAATCAAACCATAACTCATGGCGACATTATTTGGGTAAATTTCAATAATATATTTCTTTGTCATGGACTCTGATACAACATTAACTTTTTCAATGTAAACTAAAAAGCGTGCCCGAAGCTGGGCGGAGGCGTTTTAGAATAAGAACGCGCCGCCTCCGCTCTCAGTGAGTTTGAGGCTTGAAATAGACATACAATCATATGGCTAATCTTCGTTACACACATTACTACACGTAAAGTCAAAGGCACTAATATTTATACGGCCATGGTGTCATATGTGTACATAGACCTTATTGTCAGTGGCATAGGGGCGTGGAGATATGTTGATGTCTTGGGAACGTGTTTAAATTTATGACTCAATATTTTTGAAATTCACTCATTTGACTAGAGTGCCATGTTAAACGTTGATACTTGCATTTTATTAAGAATGCTGAAATTCGGCGTGGATAAAGGTATCCGGTTATACCTATACTTGCTTGCTCACATTATTAATTTTAAGCTCTCAATCGTGGCGAATATAGATATGAGGGCTTTAAATGTAGGTATCGATTCTACTCCTCAAATGCTACATCTTTTGTTCTACGACTTAGAAAATAACTTAATTTACAGAAACTTATAGGTGATCAAACTTTCAAACTTTACTAGTAAAATCAGTGAATTAATTTATTTTGTATGAAAAATAAAAAATAAAAATTACCTCATTTTTTAAAGTCGTAGAACAAAAGGAGTTCCATTTGAGGAGTAGAATCGATACCTACATTTAAAGCCCTCATGCCGGTAACACACTGTATATCCTTCGTTAACTGTCGAACTGTTATGTATCTGTCGAATAGTCTTTCTTTAATAACCATACAATTGTTTTATTATTAAATATGTAAATATAATGTTAACCTTGTTACATCGTTATTGCCCTTGCTCAAATAAAAACATTTATGTGCAGATGTCAGCTCGTTATTGCGTTAAATAAAATAAGGTATAACTTTTACACTCATCAGAAATGTTTTAAGGATCAAATATATCAACAATATAGACGAATATATACATTTTTGATGTGTAGATTTCAGACAAGTGAACTTTATATAAATTTACAATATATTACTTATAATACGAGGGTCAAACTGAAAGTTTCGAGAGAAAAATTATATGCAGTTAATTTGAATAAAGTATTTTTAATGATTTTCAAAGGTTTTTTCGGAGTTCAGCAAAGATACACGCCAAACAAATTGGCATTAACATTTGATTGAGTAGTAGTAACCACGTAACCCGATTTGGAGATAGACATAGCTACCATCTTTTTAGCCGTGCTGGAAGAACCAATAACTTTGTCGGCTTCGTAGACCCATACTCGGGAATGGAGTTTAGTAACGGATGCACATATCTACTACTCGTCACCTGATACGAAGCTAAAAACTGCATGACACGAGTCGTTTTCTGCTCTTCTACTCGTTAGACAATAATTGGGGGCTGCAACGGGAAAACAACTTTTACACGCCCTAATTCTTTCTGTAAAACAATCTGTATCCGACAAATTCCAAATTCCAATGGGTCCTTCCTTTATCAGCTGACGCATAACATCGATGTTCTTTTGCGTGACTGCCGATTTTGGTTGACATTCACGCGCGTCGTGCGTTAGGGATACACGGCCACGTTGAAATTCTAAATACAACCAGAATTTTGCCGTCTTAGAATGTGCTTTATTACTAGAAGCAGCAATCATTCGGTTTCCACATCGTTTTTGCGTTAATCCACTTTTTAAAGTTGTAGTCTTTTTTTCCATGTGGCCAATGTGTTAAGATAGTGAAACTTTAGAGATTATAAAAAGGTAATATGGGTTATTATAACTTATAAATAAGTTCGTAAGTATTAGATTCCCGAAACTTTCAGTGCATCCCATATTGTCTTGTTATCGTCTAATTACAGTTATGAAAACTTTTATGATCCTGACTGTTCAAACTCAGTGGAATAGAGGCTTCTCGGATTTGGATCAGACTTCCATACTTCTTTTCATCAGCTAAAATCTTAATATATCTTGTTTTAGGGCATGAAATACCAGCTCCGACGAAGGTTCTAGTAATTTACTCACCAGCTAACCGTCTTCACGCCGAATGCGTCTCCTCATTAGTCAACTACTTGCGCGCCGAATTCGGTTTTGAAATCATGTTTGACGGTGACATATCCTCAACATCAGACCAGGATCCGTACATCTGGGCTGCTGAGGCTTTCAAAATCGCTACTCACGTCATGTATGTCGTCGGACCCAAGGATATCAGTAACCAGTATAATAACATATACGAGAAACCAATCTTAAGCGTACATAAGAACATCGACACGTTGCAACTTACCATGCTCAAGGCAAGCCAAGGGACGAGGAACCAGAAAAATGTAATTAATGTCATGTTTGAGCATTCTAATGGACTGATACCGTTGGAAACGAAACATGGCAAAACATTCTACTTATTGAAGGAATGGAACAAGTTGATAGCGTATTTATCGAAGAATTTACTACCGAAGAAACAGATGGTAAGGACAGAGAAAGGTAGGTGCTTGTTAGAAGATTTGACCAAGGCTAAGAAGATGTTGGATAATGGGAATTATAATGTGTAAAAAGTTGCTGAAGATCTAATGATCTATTAAAAGTGTTTGCAGAATAATGACTATAAAAGAAGCGCATCGTTATTTACTGCGCCCATATCACTAAAGAAACAAAATATTATTTAGACCACATTAAGATATTACAAGCGCAATTTATAAATTGATGCAGCGTCTAAGCATGTCTCAAGGAAAAGTTGATATTAATTGTCTTTTTGTGTCTAATTATATTGATGTGGAAGAACATTTTATAAATGGTATTGGAGCGTTTATACTTGACTAAGAATTCTTAAAAACTTTACTGTCTTACTGTAAAAGAAATATATTTTTCTTAATGAGACACAGTGCACTTTCTGTGTTTAAGATACTTAACACACTGCTTCTATTGACATCTCTGCTCCAGTACCAAAAAAGGAGAAAAAAAATAATTGTTACGAATAATATTTTGTGACAATATATTTATAATTGTTGTTACTTATACTAAAATCCCAGTTTTCAAAATTAGTGTTATTTGTAATTTTAAGTTTATTTCCCGTCTATGTATCGAAATCAAATTCATACGATTTAAATTGTAGCATTAGAAAAACTTATATATTTTTCTATTAAATACCTATAGACAGTAAATTAAAATCGTAATATTACGTCTACGTCTTGTGTACCTACTTTTACACTTGACTTGAAAAATAACTTTCAACTCGCGAGCGTAGATGTAATTATTTGACTACGTTTTTCCGTTTGTCAGAGTATTTTCTTGTTTAAAGTGGTTTCTCAACAGTGTATGCCCGTCGGTTTACCCAAGTCGCTGTAGCTCTTACTGCTAGCTCCTTGTCTAAATCTGTAACATACAAAATTAACAGGGGGCTAGCATAACTGACTGCGGCTCCAGTCTACCTCAGACTAGCCCACAATGAATGAGTGAAGTGCTGCAAGGCTGTATAAATTCAAAAAAGTATACCTATTTCTGAAGATATCCTTTAAACTTACAACAGATCTGAACATCCTTTGCGGTTTTGGCTTAAACAGTTATTGTACTTACATCACTGTTGGGAAATCCAGGCACAAAACTATCGAACAAATAATATGTTGTTAAAAATGTTATCTTAGACCCTTCCATGCTTTGTAAGATCCCCATTCCGATGTCGTTAACTGTTGACCTTACATATTGTATATTTAATGTCCAATGAAGTGGTTAGATGTGTCTTTAAATCTTGTCTTGTTGATCTCAATTCCAAAACTTTGGAGTAACGTGTTCTATCTTTATACAGGACTTTCAATTAAGCTCAATATACACCTTGTGATGTATTTTTATAATATAGAATCGTATTATTATACATATGAGTTTTATTTCTATGATTAGGGTTAATTGGGGTAAAAATGGCAATCTCTAGTTCACTCACTCCAGAAATACCAGATTTACAATATACAAGAATCCCATACATAAACATTCGAATTAGGAGTAATAAAAGAGTAGTTTGGTATTTTAGATTTCTGGTATTTTGAGAATGAGCGCCTTAGAGACCTTATTCATTTACAATTGCAGTTCTGTACTGAATTGAACGTTAAGTATAAAAAGGAGTTGTTTAAAAATTTCAAAATAATAGGTAAACTCTTTTTAGGGTTCTGTACCAAATTTGTAAAAAAATAACTACTTAAGGTCTTTTCCATCTCTTGCCTTGAAAACAACAAGGTTATCTGATTCCTGGAATACAAACGCAGGGAGAGCAGTCTGTATTACCTCATTGAATTGGTAAATTTTGCCTTGCAATGAATGAGGTTGTTCTGTTATTTTTTTCAGAGTTCTTGGCAGTTGCAAGTTTCTCCAATAAAAAAGCCCGTCGGATCTTTGTAAACAGGTTCCATGTCCCGAAGCAATGTGCAGCGTTCTTTCGACACGTCCCCATAGTAATGATGAAATTTAATTTAGTATTTTTTCATAACATCATATTCGACTTTGTGTCATATTGATTGATAGATAGGTACCTATACATATGTATGTATGTATATTTAAAAGATAAAGAAATCTGCATTATCTTTGTCTGGCCAGGGACAGGGAACCCGTTAAACACTTGAAGAACCTTGAAATTTTAGATGTTTTCATGCCTTATAATTTAATACCACTATGGACCGGTGTTACTTCAAAAGATCTGCCGTCCTTAAACTAAAAGGCGACTAAAGGATCATACGACCTTTTTGAGTTATCTATACAGCGCGATTCAGCTAATTATTAGCTATCGATCTATCTAGGTTTGGTGCCAATATCTTTAAAAACCACCGAGATACAGCCTTCACAATAGCGGCTAAATGTCGATTTTTTGGGCTATTGCTACTAAAAAGGCAGTTATTTGACACTTGCTTAACTTGAAGGTGATTAAAGGTTGATAGCTGCCAATTTTACATAATACTGTACAAGACTTAAAAGCGGCTATTTGATTTTCAACGACTTAAAAGCGGCTTTTGGACTTTTGCCGCCTTAAAGCTTACAAACACAATACTCACCTGCAAAGAAGTCACAGACTAAAAGGCGGTCAATCCATGTATACTTAAGAAAAAAGCGGTTAATGTCCAATAGCCACCTTATTGTTTTGTAAATAAAATTTAATTTTATCAAAATACATACCAAAAATGCCGACACGGCTTTATAAGCTAGCAATAATAGTAATAAAAATATATCCCTGCTTAATTAAATCACAGCTACACGATATTGCCTAACTAGAAGGCGGCAAGGCGACCCCCGCGCAAGAGTCTCGTTTGAAATTTTCTGAAAGTTCCAAGTATTGTATCTCAGTAAATATTGGGTATTTAGAAATAATCTTAAAACCGTATTGTAGCGAATTTAGTCTCTTTATTTTCTTTATAGTAAAACTTCGCTGTTAAACCCAAAGTTTATAACATACAGGGTGCCCCAGATTTTGACGTAAATGTTATTACATACCCATAGTTTTAAGTTTCTAATACGTTAGTTAGTTTTAATTTTCTTATCTGTTTAGTTTACAGGTGAATGATTGTTATAAAAAATGTTACCTTTGCCTCCCTTGGCTAAAATCACCTATAATTCGTAATTCTATTTGATATTCAATTCTCAATGACGTAAGTAAATTGCATTAAACTATTATTCCAAAATATTGACGTATTCAGAATAAATTCATACTTTCTAAGCCATCACAACATTTCTCGTTTTTCATTCAACAACTTTTGACTTTTCGTACAGGAAAAATAAATTCTTTCGACCAAGGTGGCATGTTCTCAAAAGTTGGCGCAGTTAAACAAAATTTCGAAATTTTGTACAAGTTCTACTTAATATGGGTAAAAAATAATGTTACAGCTTGCTTTTCTTCTAAGTGACCGAATTCAATCGGTTCAATTTCGTACCTATCCGAGGTACTCAGAAAATCTTGGTTTGGGTCGATTATTGCAATATTAAGTACTAGCGACCCGCCCTCGCTTCGCTCCGGGTTAAATTATTACACATATAAACCTTTCTCTTGAATCACTCGATGTATTAAAAAAAACCGTATCAAAATCCGTTTCGTAGTTTTAAAGGCATAAATAGGGACAAACAGCGGCAAGCGACTTTGTTTTATTATGTATGTATTTTGTTGTATTATGTAGTGATATTTTTAAACGTTCAGACCTAGTTTTAAATAATATATCTACGACATATTCAACGGTCATCGTCAGAAAATCGATTTCAGCCCAGAACCTTTTTAAGTTTAGGAATCAAAAAGAAGTCGCTAAGTTTGGACTATACGGTGGGTGAATACTAGTTTAGAACCCAGATTCAAAAGCAACAGCCTCGACAATATGAGCAGTATGCACAAGGGCGCTGTCCGGCAGAAGCAGAACATTCCTGGGTAATTTACCCGCATCTTCTCTTTGATTACTTTCTTTAACTGCCGTTATATATTAGCGTAGTACTGTCCTGTGATATTTACACGCTTTATCTCTATAATCGATCAGTAATATTCCTTTAAAATCCCTGAATGTTCTGGCAAAGAGCTTGTCAGCTGAAGGGACGACCTTGAACTTCTTGGGGTGAGGTGTTCAAGGCCACTGCATGGACTTTTGTTTGCTCTTTCGGCCGTAATGATGAACCCATCTCCAGTAACAATCTTTTGGAGTACCTCATCAGGATTTTCATTGCATAGCTCAGTTAAAGTCAGATCAACAAGCAACAGGAATATCTTTCTGAAGCGTTGTCAGCATTCGCGGCACCCATTTCACACTAACTTATGTATGATAATGTTAAGATGGTCAAGGACAATATCGTTATACAGTAAAGTGTCATTCTATGGAACTTGCTAACTATGTAAACAAGCCGCCATACTAAAATTGACATTAGATGTCAATTTCAATATATTGTTTGTTTACATAGTTAGCAAGTTCCATAGAATTACAGTATAGAAGTATACATTAATTAATAAGAATTGGTTGTTTGAGCTACCGATTTTACCTTCACTCGACCATTCTCCAATATAATTTTCTCCACTTTTTTATACATTTTCCTGTGAAGTAGCTTCGACAGGCCCTGCAGGTCTAGGGTCGTCATCGTTGCTTTCCCTCCCACGTTTAAATTCACTTGACCACTTTTGAATTTTAGATAGTGAATAAGCAGACTTACGACATTCATAAACATAAACATAATCCATCCGTCTCCTGATATTTGTATTTAATTTAATTAACATTGCAAATCACTGCTGTAATCAAGTTTGTTAGGTAATTGCAGAAAATCAAACCATCGAATATTTGAATTTAACTTTTTAAAATTTTTATGAATGATACTTAGCGGCCGTATTAAAAAGTTTTCTAAAAAGGTTGAAAAATATCAATACCGAGAGCTTATTGAAGGTCCCTCGCATTATTATGTATAGGCTGTATTTATTTATATATGGGTTCAGCTGAAAACCAGCGCTGCTGCTTCGGCTGCAGCACTGAGCATGTGCTGCAGCCAGAACAAAAGCTGGGTCATATTTGACTTCACAGTGCAGTGCAACAAATATGGTCTAATTTTGCTTTTTTGTACCTAATAATAATATGTCCGTTCTGTTGTAGTGTATTTTTGACCAGTAAATTAACCTAGTGAGTTATAAGTTTTCTTAGGACTGCATTTAAATTTCCAGCTTTACAGTTCTCAAGTATTAGAATTACAAATTACATAATGTTTTTAGCCAGCGGAAGCAAGGGCTAAAAACATCACGTACCGCAAGGTTATTTACCAGTATCATGAAAACCGTTATAACTATTAAGTTAATTAATATTATTAGAAAGTTAAAACTAAATTCTTGACCGGTATGGAAGAGGTTTTCTTATACGTAATATTTGCGTTAAATTCTGGGACACCCCTCTATTTAATAAAACAGTAATTTTGCAGTTATCTTACGTATTACGCAGGTAGCACAACTTTCTTTTCCTTGCATAATGTAGTTTCACACTCCTCTAAGGGATCCAAATAACATTGTGGCAGTAACTTCCCCAAGTCATTGGATATAAAAACACATTTTGATTGCAATAGATAACAAAAAAGCAGTTATTGTGATTTGTTCTGCAATTAACTGCCTTTTTCTCAAGCATTGAATATTAAAACTATATGTCAGATTCCACCTCATTTACCTTTTCTTAACTAGAAGGCAGTTGAAGTCGCGTGGCCGTTTTCTAGTCATGTATGTTTGCATAGTTTTAACTAGACATACATAGCTAAAAAGTGGCTATGTCATATAACCGCCTTTTAGTTATGTTTTCTATATAACTTTTGATATATTTGTAAAATGTAACGCAGATAACCTAAATTACTGAGCTAGAAGGCCGCTAAACATACTTTAACCGTCATTAAGCTATGTAAAGTATTACATTAAATTCAACGGGTCCATAGCTAAAAAGGAAAATTAAAGATTTTACCAATAAAAAATGAGTAAAAAAATATCAAATTCATATAAAAATATAAAGCAACCCTCATTACTTAGTATATAAAAAAATTACATCGATATCGTGCACCAGTTTGTAGAGACATAGTTTCAAACGTTTTTTGGCCATAACTCAAAATGACCCTCTTGCATTTAACGGCTTTTTAGTTTGAGGACGGCAGAGATGCTATGGACGCCTTAAAGTATAGAGTTGCCAATAGAGTTAGGCAAGTGTTTCCGCCGAGGAAAAATAAAATTTGTAAAGACACTGAAAAATCAAAGAAGCCTCGATAAAAACGCGCCTTTCTAAGCGCCAATTCCGCACCGGTTCAGGTCGCCGAAGCTGGACAGTCCTTCCTCTGATCTATCTTCGCTTCCAGTTGATCGACGGGCGGCAGATTTTATGACCGTGAGCCCATTCTAGACAACCACAATAGGTTTGCGAAGCGAGCATGTCGCGGCTAAGGATAGGAATATCTTGGAAATAATAGGAGTTCCTTAAATTGGAATAATGCTTCGCAAATTCCCAAAACTAGAGATCTCATTGGTGAGACTAAAAAGGTACAAAAGTCCAGTCTCCACCGATGCGGTACGGGTGGATATCCTCAGAAATAAATGAAAAACAAAATACTTATCATTGGTTTATTTATCACTAAAACATTAGACACATTTTATTTGGAATGGGACTTTTCACTTTATCAATTTAGTACTTACCAAAGCAAAACTGAGCAAAACCTCGGAATAAAACCGCTAAAAGCATTGTAAATGCTTGCGCGTATTACAAAAAATGTTTAAAAGAACGAAACTTAAAAAAAAAACAAATAGGCTAATTTATTTTTGGATATAAAATTAGTGTCATAAATAGATAAGTCTTAGTTATAATATTGGTACAATAATTAAAATGTCATTATTATTGAATAAAAATAACTTACAGGATTTCATTACATATTTGGTAATACAACCTATAAAACCCACAAGGTACAAAAGTACTAAATTATAATATGACAAGGTACATAATAATGCGCGGACCTATATAGGATAGGTATTAGTTTTATCCACCTTTTATTTCAATTTAAACTTTTAAATAAAATGACTGGGGCTGCCAAACAATAAATATTCATTTATTTAAAATTTTAACCTAAGCGCCGCATTAATAACTTCATGAGCTTAGCTATGCTATAGACAAATTACATATAAATACAATCCGGCAAAAGCTTTAAATTTATCTCCTTACGAACACCAATTATTTTCATGAGTTCATGACACAAAAGACAATGCTCAGCAAAGTGCTGAAAAAAACCCAGAGCAAATATGTATATGATACTGTTTTAACTTTAAATTTCTAATGTCAATATTACCAAAGCATTAGGGCCGGCGCACATGCAGGGAAGCGCAGCGCAGACTTCGCTGCCGAAGCATTATCATCTTTGGGCGTGTTGGAATAAGATCGAAATGAATTACCACAAAAAATCTCCGCAAGCGCGTCTCTTAAGCGTGAGTGTTAATTAATTTCGATCTTATTTCATTAGATCCAAAGATAATCCTTCCGCAGTGAAAGTCTGCGCTGAGATTTGCTGTATGTGCCCTTATATAAAATTTTATGGATATTGCTTTTTTTACATACACACATAACATCACGCCATCATTCCCAGAGTGGAGTAGGCAGAACCACAGAAATACCAAAAACTCTCTTGATAGTTCTGTAACCACATTTTGCACAATCAGGCCAAGATGTTTTTACCAGTGTATTAGTGTCAGGTTACAAGCCCATCGCGTACTTAATAGTATTATAAGGCCTATTCCCTTAGTCGCGTCTTACGACATCTGTGGCACTATTCTAACCCGGCAACCACACGGACTTTTTTATAGCAAGTATTAAGTTTTTCCGTATAATTAGTGTGCTTTCTTTCCTACTAGTCTATTTTTTTGTTGGTTTGCAAGTAGTTTTGTTTGTCTACTCTAAATAGAAAAATACGTAATCGAATATCACATCATTGAATATATTATGGTCTGAGTTTTTATTAAACATTGCCTTTCCTAACAGTTCTAAGCCAAAGACTACGCTAATAACTACTACCAGCCTCGTTTTTAGAAGCGCTAAGTTTACTAATATTTTAATTCAACCTGGGGCCTCTGTTCTACTGCATTATAACGAGATCGCGTTTGATGTGTTATACAACATTTTATGCAAGAGTCGCCATTATTGTAAATAACATAAGAGTTATCAAAACGTTAACTATACGGAAACACGTCAAAGACGATATCATTATTACCGTGTAAAATCCCAGCCCTGGTAAGCGTACACAACAAATTCAAACTTATCTTCGTGTTATTAACGCAATCACTGCAACGAAAACAAGTCGTTGCTTCCCAAGAATAGTGACACAAAGCGAAATACGTTAATTATGAGTTATTTATACAAAACGATTAGAAATAATATTTGAAATCGATCGGTATCAATAACTCAAAATGAACCTATTTTGCTTTGTGACACTATTCTTGGGAACGAAGTATATACTTACAATGCGTGTCCTCTATTTCCCTATGACACTCAGTTGCTTGCTATTTTCAGTAAAAATATTCGTTGCGTTACAAGGAAACACAAAACAGACCCAAATAGGGTCAAGAAAATATATTAGAAGCCTAGGAACCTATTTTTCTAATTTAAATTGGCGAATTGCTGTTTTATATCTAAAAACAATGTTTTCGATAACTGTAGGTATAGATAGCTTCGCAAGTGTGAGGCAGTGACATAAACTTACACAATTACAATTTATTTACTACACATTAGGCAGATAAGATTGCCAAAATACTTTGAACTGCACCCTCATATTTTCCAACCACATTTTTGCCAAGTTTTTTAAATAAATCAAACAATTTATAGCTAATTAAACCATAATAGCCCAATCACAACAGTAATAAAAAATCTATAAAATATATTAACACATTATTTACTTTTTATGGTCATCTAAATAAAAAAGGAACCTAGTGGTGGTTATGTCTTTCTATTTTTGTGAATAATCTATATAAGGGCTCCAGCGTCGTCGCCATCTTAAAAACGCAAGAGAGGCTAAAACGTCAAAAACCTTACAACAATTAGACTGCTATTATACTGTTGAAAATGATGACAAAAGTTGTCAATGGCAATCAAAGGAAGTGGTTCTTTTTAATTTAGACGGCCCGCTTTATGTCAAGAGGATGACCGTTAATTGGAGCCGATTTACAGGACCCAGGTAGACTAGATCGGTTCCCGGCAGGACGGCGAAGGATTCATGTACTGAAAAAGTTTTTTATATGTCAATATTTACGCTGCAATACTAAGCGTTTTCGATCCACGACGGTGCGCCCCTCTAGTCAAGTTGACGTTAATGAAAAAGGTAAGGCAGGACGTCGTAAATTAAAAACACAAAACATTATTAATAATCTAATAATTACTAGTAAAAAGCATGATGAGAAAATAATAATAATTATTATTATTTAATTACGACATTGGCCTGCATCTATCCATCAAAAATGTTTTTTATACAGGTCTTACTCGAGATGAACTTTCTGACTGATTCTACCTTGAAGATTCTTTCGTTCCAAGATTTTTGAATAATTTCCCTGCATGACATTCTAGGGCTGACGTTCGATGTGAAGTGAGTGATAGGTCGGCCTTGCTAAGGTTAGACTGCCTATCAACGTACCTAACCGTGGTATTGCTTTTGCAGATATTACTTACATAATTTCCAAACTTGAACCACTGTCCTTTGTAGCAACTAGTTCGCCTTCACTAGAATTGGACCCTTCCGACTCTGACTGCTTCAGCTTATGTGAAGTTTCTTCCTCAGTGGGAGAGGTCATTCTACGCATGATTTTATTACTGCAATCATGGTTCTTAAAAGTCACTGATTTTTGAACTTCACTAGGTGGAGAGGCACTTAAATAAAGAGAGAGAGAGTTCAAGAACGAATAGAATAGAGGGTTTCGTTAGAGTATTTAATGGTGAGATTTGTCAGACATTGTTCTGGTGATATGGGTGTTACTCACTCACTCATTTTTAATTATCCCCCTCGATATACCCCCAAGGACAAGGACCACCAGACATATGTCCGACAGTCAACGTCTTTCTGCTAATATGACATTTATTAAGAGCAATAAAAGTGGCGCAAGTAAGGATCGGTAGATGCTTGATCGGCTTGACAGTCACTCAACTGGATTGCATTAAAAAAATGAGCACACAGGCAACCTGAATGGCTAGCACAAGGCGTCCATGACTCGTATTGCTCGAATATCCCTTTCTTACTTGTTAGTAAAGAATAAAATACAAGATGTGCTAAGTATTCTTGCGAACATTTGCAAGCACAGTCAAGATGATGCGTTAGAAACTCCAAAGTATAATTTACCTCTTTGCTACTGAACTTAAAGAATATTGTTGCTTTGCGGAGTTAACGGGTATGAAGGTACGGACTGAACATTTTTGCTACTGAAATGGTAATCGTCACACATTTTTAGTCATTCCACTCACATGATCTCCAAACTGCTGTCACTGTTCTTCGTAGCCTGCTCGCCTTCGCTAGAGTTTGATCCCCCCGACTCTGACCGCTGGCTTCTGCTTCGGTGCGGTTTCTTGTCTTCCACCGCGACCTCTGTGGATGTGGCCTCTTCGGACTGCCGCTGCCAGGCTGGGATGGAAGGAGGGTCTGTACGGGTTTTTAGGGAGGGGAATTGATTTCTGAAAATGTTTCTCCGGTGATTAAGTTGGTTCGTGACTTGGCGTGACGCCTAAGGGAAGTTTTTTCTTCGGAGCATTAAGCTGGGTACAAATCTGAGCGCATGAGTCTGAGTCTGAGGCATGCTCGCCCCGCGCGGCGAACTGCTCGCGAGCCAAATTGTTGCGCATAAACATGGGCGGGTGAGACAGCGTGCTCAGCAACTTTATCAAATTTGTACGCCCACTAGTTAGAACTTGTCGTTCTGCCCGCGGCAGACGGCTCGCCGCGCGCTTCTCGCGCACAGCGCGTGAGCGCGTATGAAGCAGATCAAAATAGGTGAGTAGTGGGTAACTAATAGATTATAAATAGGTTGTTTCATCGAGTTTCAATGTATCAACATAATACAGAGCGAGTGCCTATTCAATAATGATTGTAATGAATGTATCATTCAAACTCGATAAACAGCAACATTCATATCATAATCCTATTACAGAAAATCGTAAATCCGGTAACGCTTATCAATGTTCATATTGTAGTAATCGGTAAGTCATTGACATGTAATCAAAACGTTATACTTCCTAGTAGGATACGTTTGCAAGTTAAAATGTATCGCCAATTTATCGAATGAGAACTGGTAACCTAAAATAATTATTTCTTATCGTAATTCTAAACAGTAATAGTTGCGGGTGAAAATAATAATAGTTGCAAATTATGCTATTCTAAAAAGACGTTGGATTAAAAATGAAGATTTATTCAGTTGTTTCCCGCGACTCCGTCCGCGTAGAAGTCGTTTATTGATATTTCCTCAGGAACCGTTCAATTTTTTGGGATAAAAAACATTTGAACGCGTGGGATCCATTTTCACAATTTATTTAAGAACTATTAAATGTTTCGAGATGAACAGCTCATGCAGCATGGAAATTAGGGGACAATTATTCAGAGGATAGGCTGGGGACCTTATTACCTATTGAGCAGAATTCCTTTAACTGAAGCTAGATCTGACTTGAGCCCATCAAGCTGCGTTCTTAGCGAGCTCTGCGCAGACGCCTGCATATCACCCCTCAATGACGTCACACTAGCGTTCAAAATGTCCAAAGACTTTCTGACTTCGTCTATGCATTCCGCCGTGGACTTGCGTTTCGGTTCTTCTACGAAGAGCAGTTGACGTATGCAGTTCTGAAATCGGAATTATATTAGTGAGTGTATCGGTTTTAAATAGTAAATTAAACAGTCTAGACTGTTCAAGACTGATCAATCTTAAAGCTTGGGGGAGGCTAATGTCCAGCAGTGAACCTGATGACAAGTTGATCAATATGTTTATTGTTGTCTAGTAGGTACCCATGGTTCAAGCCTATAGAGCTTAGTTTGGGAGTACCTAGGTCAATATGTGTGAGAATGACCCGTTTTGTTTTTGTTATTTACCTAAATGTAAACAAAAACCCTTCTGATATTATTATAGTTCATCAATCAATAAAAGCAGAAAAGTAATACTTCAAAGCTCAACCAAACCGTTTTGATTGGCTTTTTAACGGGGTCACGTGGTTTCCAATTCAAATAATTTATTTGTTGAACGTAGGTAAATGAAATAGATGTTAAATTCTAATATTATGTAACACTAAATCACACCCAAAGGCATAGAAATATCTTACATATTTAACATGCATCATTGTTCTAATTTGTTTGTTTCGCGCGAATACCTACTATCTAGAACGTACAGTAGGTACTAGACTTACCTGATAAAAAAAATACAAGTAGTTTACTAAAATCATTCATACACTCGGTCATCAAAATTTTAGTTGAATTTTACTATAACATTTTTGGGGCCATTCCAAAAAAGCTTTTAGCGAGTAGGTAATGCTGTTTGAAAAGGTCTCGTGTTAATGTTACCGCGTTCGTGTACTATTGAAAACAGGGAACTCGCTCTTTCAACGTTTGTTTACATTTAGGTCAGTAGTAACAACCTAAACAAAAGGTACAAGTACAGTTTTCGGCAAACTTCTTGAGAAACGAGTGAAACGACCTTGAAAGCGCAGAATCGAATTTTGGGTTTCTTTGGTAGCGCGGGAGTGCGAAGTGCGAAGAGAGTGAGAGTTCGCCCACTCCGTTACAACATTCTCAACATACCCTTTACTTAAGTTTTTCACCTATACTAGTGTAGAGGCATTAAAATTTGATATTAGTCCTCAGGATTGGCAACGCACTTAGTCATTTTTTTATATGGCCATAAAAGGCAAACGAGCATACCACCTGACGGTGAAGCAGTCACCGTCGCCCATAAAACTCAGCAATGCCAGGGGCAAAGCCAAGGTGCTGCCTTTTAGTGCATTGGCACTCTGTTTAAGCCGCGTCAGAGGAAAATATCATAGTGCTGACGCTGAGAAAACATTGTTCATCACAGGAAATTCCATAGTTTCCAAGTACGAGGATGAATAGACTTCTGGAAATGTACTGTAGTTGACAGTTAGTAGTCTTCAGATTGCAGTCTGCTTCCTTGCGTACGCGTATATGCCATAATATGTTACATGCATCCGGGCAAATATACTGTGTCATTCCTTTGTTTTCATTTTTGGATCTAAAATACTACTACATATGGTAATAATAAAAAACGGTAGCATCTTTCCCATACAAATATATAAATATTAATGACTTTTCAAATTTGACAACTAATCAAAAAGTTCTTGACCGATTTCATTGTTAGTTACTCTAATTGTTACTTCCGTTGCGTCAAATGCGCACAGAACCATAAAACATAAGACCGATCGAACTATCCCCGCCAAGTGAGTTCTGTAAGTACATAGAGAGCCATCCTGCTAACTACAAAGGATACCAAGTCTACCTTGAAATAAAAAAAAAAGATATCTAGAGACTCTGCAAACCAACCACCAAAATGCTCACAGTGTCTGCGATATATTGTCCGCCAAAATACTTCCTAGTAGAAAAAACAATTTCAAAATTCTTCGACACCCTTGGCTAAACGTTTGTGTGCGGCGGAGATAGGAATGCGAAAAACATTAATTTCGGCTCAGGGTTAACGACGACGAGAAGACGTGACCTCAAGAAATGTATGGATATCGAAGTACTTTTCATCTGTACTGGTAAATCTACATACTAGCCCACAGACATGAACAAGACACCTGATGTATTATTTTTATTTGTAACAGGTGGCCTCTCCAACTTGTACTTCAACATTGAGAGTTGCTTGGATGGCAGCAGTAATCACACGCCAATTTTGCTTACCTTTAGCACGACTGCTATTTTAAAAGATGAACCACCTCGCTTATCTATCGTAAGAACGGATTGGGAGTGCTTCGTGAATTACTTTGAGTCTCACATAAATCTTCAAATGCCACTTTAAACGGAAGATGACGTCGAAGATGCTGTGACCCATCTGACGCGGACAATACAACTGGCTGGATGGCTATCTACCCCGTCCATATCAAAGCGGGATAGGACAGTTCCCAACACTGCAATTGAATGAGAAATGGTGGAAGAGTTGACTAGACTGCACTTAACAAAGCAGCACTCTGCCTAAGAGAGTACTTAAAAGGGGTTATTCCCATCTTCCAACCTATCCAACCCAGATATATAGCAAAATTTCCTTATACCTGGGTTGGGGTTCGAAAATGGGAATAGCCCCTTAAAAGGCATCGAACAAGACAATCGCCTCACCGAGTAAAGGTAAAGGGGATCATGCATTGTGAAATATTGTAAGAAAATCTAGCAGACCACAACCAGCTTGTCCCCCTATAAAATTGTCGATCTTGGGCCAGAAGTGAAGTAGACAAAGCGAAAGCGTTTAGCGTGAACCTTAACAAAAGTATTTACACCTCACACGAGCATCCGTGATATCTCAAATCTGACCTCCAGCTCAATCTACCAATTAAGCTATGTCCCCAAGAAAAATAGCAAGATCGATAAAAAAAATAGTCACCGAAAAGCACCAGGATATGATCTCATCAGTCCCACTGTTTTAAAAAACCTCTAACGAAAAGGAGCAGTTTATGTCACCTGCCTGTTAAACAGCATTCTGCGATTGGGATACTTCATGGTACCAAAACCAGGAAAACCTCCAAATGAAATAGCATCTTATAGACCGTAGCATCGTATATTATGTTAATTAACTTACCTTGTAAATCCAATAGCACCCGTATGCAAAGCCTCCATAAACAAGCAACGGTACAATATGGTCTTTAAACCAAGACCGTCTTGAGTGCTGGAACAACATGAGTTCCGAGGTCACAGATGGCACATCAAGGAATTCACCACATTTCTCAACAGCTCGCTGTATCTCAATGTCTGTAAGGCCCTTAGCACGAAGAAACCTTTCTTTACTTTCCATTGTGCAGCGATTCACATTTGGGTTTTTTAGGAAGCTAACAGCAGTTGTAACCTGGAACATTTTTTTATTATTCTCATAAACATAAATCTATAGCAAAATCATACAAATATAAGTATTTAATAATAAAAAAAACTTAATTTATTATAGCTGTTTCTTTAAAATTCATCTACTTATGAGATTCAGACATTAAGTATTTATCCCATTCTTTAGATATTTTTTTTGTAATGTTTATTTTTTAAATTTAACTTTTGAAGTAATGTTAAAATATGATCACATCCCAATAGATTGCCTCACACTTTTAGTACCTACCTACTTTTTGGTTTTATGCACAAGTATCTACTCCTATAAAAGATAATGTTTGTTAAGTATCTTTTAATTAACCGAACATTTATTGTAAAATATAATAATTATTAAATGTTATGTAGAAATTTATGAAAGAAATTATTTTTGTACTTTATTAACCCCTCATATGCGGGAGGTCAAAAAAGTACCAAGTTCTAGTCTCTTCTGATTACGATATAGTCCATAAAATTAAGCTTAAAAAAAATACAAAAAGATATCCAGAAAGTAGTAATTAATATACAGATATGCCACTAAAGCTGCAAAGGCAGTTCAATCATCCACCACATATAACGGATCTATCAATGAAAAGGGGCTTACTGAAAACTTTATTTATTGCACAAAAATAAATTACAGTACCATCACCCCACTGTTAACCGTCCATCGGTAGACCTTTATGCCTTTTGTAATAAAGTCCACGGATGTAAGAGTGTTGCTGTTTGTACAAAGAGTACACTTGATGCCTATTTACTTGTGGCATTCTCTACCAGAACACTAAACTCTTTATATTTGTTATAAAGTAGGCTATAGGATTAATATTTAAGGTTTAATCAAGCTCCCATAAAAATAATCACTTCAAAATTATAATTTGCATGTAAACATATATGAACTATGCTGAACGCCTCTTGCCAATAGTCAACCCTTTATTCCATAATGTTAAGCCCGCATAACACTTTTTCCTATTTTTTTCATAACTAATTTTTTGTACTCTTTCAAAATCAAAAGAGGTCTGAATACAGGACTTTTTTTAATTTTGCGCGTTAACGGGTTAAAAAAACGGAGTAAAAGATAAACAAGACTCCAGTGCGAAGGTCAAACCTGTTAATGTGCGAGAAAGTCGGAACCCGGTAAGCACCCTCGGTTCTTCATTTTAGTATACATTATCATAAGCGCCGCATGAATAAGGAATACCTTTTTTTTATAGCTATAAAATGATAGGTAGTGGAGAAATAATTACCAAATTGTCCCGGACTTCGGATGCAGTGTGCGCTATCGCCCCTGCAGACATTTTTTAAACGCTACAAGTCCCTTATCAGTACACTTCCCAAACAACACTAAGCAAACTTACAGTTACGGTTGTAAAAGTATCCAATTTAAATGTTTAAAAATAATAAACGCTGATCCCGTAAAAATGTACACCTACTAAAATTAAATGACATTGACAAGACAATGATAATTTGACAGAAAGTTAGAAATGAACAGACAGATTACGACGATCACGTACACAGATTGTCATTTTAGATCTTTAGTTTTACTCAACTCACTTGACATTAGCGAAATCACTGCGGAAATTGCGGAATATCGCGGTGGACCGCCATTAATATAAAAGAAGAAGAAACTTATATAATGACACTGGAGATTGCACGGCGAACGTTTTGAAGCGTAAAAAAGTGAACGTGAATGACGTCGCTTATGTTTTATGTCCCTCTCTTTAGCGTGATCTTGAGATTTTGAGAAAGGGACAAAAAACATAAGCAACGTCATTCAAGGCCACTTTTCTTCGCTTCAAAACGTTCGCCATTCAATCTTCAGTGCTATATACTGGGTGATTTTGGGGTCAAGATCCGGAATAGACAAAAAAACCAGCTGTTCCGTACATTAACTCTCAATTAATTCACCGTTAATGTATGGAACAGCTGTTTTTTTGGCGATTTCGTGGTTGGTCCCATCGGAAAAGTTGTTCAGTATGACCATCTTATTCACTTTTGGCCATTCCGGATCATAACCCCAAAATCACCCAGTATAAGCTTTTTGGGTATGTCTAACATGTAACGTAGAGTCTGCCCAGCGAATCATGTCACAAAAAAAGGGCGGCAATTCAAAAATCAGCAGTTGGATAAGCTGGATTAGGCGATACTAAACGTAGTTGATACTATTTCATTTGTCAGCAATGTTAAATGATTGTTTCTATCTATCAAATCCGTTTATTTAGTGTACGGACATTAATATTAGTTGCAGATTTTTTGAATTTGCCGGGCTTTTTTTGTGACACGATTCGCTGGGCAGACTATCATGTATCACTCAAACCTATTCATTAATCGCGCGGGGAGCCACTTTTGAAGCTTACTGGTTCCACCTTTTGGATTTGATATGATAAAGGCGTTTTGATATCAAATCCAAAAGGTGAGCCCGCTCGTAGATTTAATTGCTGCACAAATTGATTTTAAAGTTAATCATTTTATTGTAAGTGAGCTTCATAAATTGCTCCCATTATCCCATTCAGTAAGATTTGGTTACAGACAGACAGCGTGGTTACTAGCATCCACCAGGACAGTAGAAACTAAAAAAAAGGTAATAATATATTGTCTAATGTTGTATAGATAATGTTACGGAACCCTTCGTGCACGAGTCTGACTCGCACTTGGCCGGTTTAATAATACATACGTACGCTGCTTCTGTTTTTCTGATTACTCAAACAAATCTATTCCTTTAAAATGTAAGTATAATGTGCAATGTAAATATGTATTATGTACATAAAATAATAAATTATTGAGTATTATATTGTTGTTTTTCATTACTATTAAAAACGATTTACATGCCATGTTCCTTTCCTAAGGTTTCATTTATTTTTCGTTTAATAACGTAAACTGTAAGTATGTACTTAGTGTCCTAAACTCAGGATCCAACATGGTCACGCTAAAGAAAGAGACCGGAAACATAAGTGAAGTCATTCAAGGTCACTTTTCTTTGCTTCAAGCTCTCTGCCCTGCTAAGCCAAATAGCAGTATGTCAAATAAGTCTCCTGTAGCAATCAAAACCTTATTACTAACAAGAGAAGATTGAATCTACTTTGGCAATTGAATCTGACATACTGTGTTTTAGCTTAGGAGGGCAGCCTGGCTTCAAGGCATTGTTCACCGTACAATCTCCAGTGTCATATAAAAAGCGTCTTGCTTTTACTGCTGGATGAAGCGTTGCATATGCAAGTGAAAAACGCTTCATCCAGAGTAGCCGTCACGTCAGTGTCAAATAATCGTTTTTTCTGTGGTGTTTGGGAACTAAATCAGGAGGCGAGACAAATGATTCAATTAACTCATGCCAGCGAAATGAATGATTTAGAGACGGCCAAGGAGGCGGCGTCCCTCGCCACTAAGTTTGATCGAGGGGGACAAGTAGAGAAAGCGGTAGATTGCTACAGAACTGCAGCGCGAATGTTGGACAGAATTACGGACGTGGTTCCTGCCGAAAAACAGCTCGAAATACGTTATTACGTTCAAGAATATCTTGAAAGAGCTAATTTCCTGCTAGAACAAAGAGGTGATTAACGCTAGGGTCTAGAAGTAATACTATCACATATTTCGCAACTTAAGCGGACTAGTTTTTGTCAACACTACTGGGCCTGGGCTGATTGTTTGATAATGACTCACGCAGTCATAATGATGACTAGTGTAAAATATAGTTTAGTGACTTTTACGAGTGCTATGAACTATTTTTTTCTATGATACCATCATAAAAGCTTAAATTTACTATGTTCATTTTATATAGTTTTGGTTACCTTCTTGGTTGAGTAAACCTGGACCATATTGTACTGTATTGTATAACAGTCAGAAGGACTGAAATTATCCACTAAGGTGTCGATTGGAGTGTTGAATATCTAAAGCATTAATTATAACATGTTTGATTTTTACTGTCTGTAGACCATGCTCACCAGGCAGAGAGTGAACGCTGGCTGCAACAGTGCGGTTTTCTACTGCAGCAAGCACTTGATGCTGATGAGGCGAATCTCAAAAACTTGGCCTTGCAATTGTACACACAAGCTGTGGAGTTGGCTGTCTCTATTGTAAGTTATCTCAACCACTTCTAGAAAAGAAGAGACCCTTATATTAAGGTACTTCTTAACATCTTAAACGCATCATGAGATACCAGACTTTTCGCACTTTACATAACTTGTTTGTAAATAAATATTAGGGTTAGTCAAAATATATATATCATCTACTCGAATAATTGACAGTGTTTGTGTAAATAGGTTCTGATAATAGTTGAGATACAAAAAGAAATATAAACCATAGTACTTCATCAATAAATTGAAAAATAATAAGTAAAGTGCAAAAATAGCTGAAACACTAGATAGCAACCACTTTCATCAGTTTATGACCACTAGTAAGCCAGTTAACAAATCAGTAACAATAGTTATTAACAATAACAATCTTATATATTTAGTAGGAATCAGTATTTCTGCAGGTAGTATGTGGGTTGTGTTCAGTGGAAGAGCATACTAAACTATGCCAAACTTTTTGCACTTTTTTTCCCATTTTGACCTGCTATCTGTCAGTCGCTTAGACCTGATTGTGGGTTGTACTTCAGGGGATTTGGCGAGGCCGGGCCCCAGTAGTAGGTAAATAAGAGTTATCAAAATGTTGACAATACAATAATGATATCACTACCAACACATCTAAGGTTTTAGTGTAGAATTAATATGGGCCCAGGAAATGTTAAGGATGATTTTCACTGCCCCAACCCCCCTCAGTTATGCAGCACATCGGCTCTCTTTAGTCTCTTAACTGGATTTGGCTGTAGTAGCTTGTGGGATAAAATGTTTGGATGAGTAGCCAGCTGGACATAATTTATTGAGTAATGTTTTGCTTCTTCATCTATTGTTAATGTTACTAAGTATTTGTGACTTTCTGAATTGCGAGCGAACCAGGGCACTCCGGATATAACTCCGGATTTTGTTTTGAGCTTGTTGTATACAAAGAATGTTACTCCAGCTGGCAGATGCCCACAGTTGGATACCAAATGGGTTTGATAACACAGCAGTTTATTGCTTAGGGATAAAGTGAACTGTCTTCCAAAAAATAAGGGCCCTTGGACCCTTCCCTTGCCAGCTTGTTCGCAGCTTTATTTCTGGGAAAGCCTTTATGTCCTGCAATTCACATCCATCAGTTTCACTTTGTTACTAAGCTTGTTTAACCCTTAAATTGGCAAAAATTCAAAAACTCGTGAATTCAAATCCAATTTTTGATTTTGAACCAGCTCAAAAAATTATCAATAAAAAAAAAGTGAATAATGTGTCTAGTTATGTCTAGTATAGTGGACACTATCTAATTATGGGTTAAGGCTTGGATTCCATTGTAGACAAGTTTAGGCGCTGTCAGCGCCTTTAGTGCCGCTTTGTTGTCGCTTAGAATATAGATATGTAGTTCTCTCCTGTGGAGGCCTACCTATACTCACTTGCGTGTCCAAAAGCTCCTACTTCTTAACTAAGAATCCACACTTTACAATGCTTATGAGCCTCTCTTTAACCTCTATTCTAAATACAGGATCTCCCCTTGTCTCGGTAATGTCACGTCTCTTCCTGCTAAGTTGATCCTGTATAGTAAATCAAGGAATATTAAATTCCTGACAAGTCTCCCTTATAAGTTCGTTTTCCTTTTTCCCAACTGCTATGAAGAGCTCTTTGTATGTCTTCGTCTTAGAATTGGACAGGTTTCTTTTTCTCGGTTATGTTAGGATTTTTCGTGGTTGTTATCTAAAATTAGATTTCTATAAAAAAAAACATGCGGTAGCAAATTAATAGTGTCTCATCATCTTATTATGAAAACAATAACCTTAATCTTTTGAACTCATCAGATTACGACCGATGCTTACTAAAATAATAAATAAAATTGTGCATTCTAATAACTGACTACATTGTCATTGAACTAATCACACATGGTTGGTTGTATACTAAATACTTTTAAACACTTTACTTCAGTTTGCGGCCGTTATTCCTTCCTTACAAAATCGTGGTGGTTGCACACTAACATAATAATTCGAGTACAGTGAGTTGGCGACCACCTATTTATTACCGATTTTTGTGAGAAAATTAGACAAAGTTCTGTCACGGAATCAGTGGTCGTTTACTAAATAATTGCATATTTACGCTTTTACAATGCCACATCTTAAATTGTGTAGCTATAAATGAAACATTGCGGTCATAATAATAATAATAATAAGCAAAATAAAATATGACTTTACGGGACTGTACCTGGGCGCTCTCTAACATATTTCATAAATATGCATTTCAGTTACCAACCACTGGATTTTATTGATATATAAGGTAATAGATGTTTTTTTTTAAATAAACAATGACAATAACTAAATGCTTACAGTAATCAAATGCCTAATTTAAGTGAACAACTAATACTAAGTAACAAAACTTACCCTTGAGCGCCGCCCGCCATGTTATTTTTTTTAGAATAGAATAGAATAGAATAGAAAATATTTATTTCGCTTTTTACGTAGGTATCTTTACATTGCGTACAATATAATTAAATTCTTAAATCTAACAAGAAATAACAGTTCAATGACAGTACTGCGAAAAAGGTATCCACTCAGCTATGTGTCGTATACCACCTATTGGGAGTACGACGCTGATTTTCTGTGGACCCATGGACTGGTTTAGCTAGACAGCATACATTTTTCTAATTTACTGCACGACCACACGCCACTGAGTGAACACTTGAACCGAGGGGCGTGTACTCGGATCCGGGTTATTAAGTTTGTTTTAATTTTACTACATTCATTTCAATTAACTATTAAAAACTGTTTAAGACATATTCTTTCTTTTAATTATTTGTAGAAATGTTATCTTTAATTAAAGAAACCTAGTCTGTGAAGTGGTCGCATACTGAAGGTGGTAGCGTAACCGGCGCAATGACCCTATAAGGCCTTTTTAGACAAGGCAAACAAACTAGAGGCAGCTGTCTTTTTTTCTCTCTCTTTCTCTTTGTCTACTTTGCTATTAGCAATCCCACAGCGGTGCTTTCAGCTTTATTTTTCGCGTTTTTCCCTCTTTCAAGGAAATAAGAGAAGACTCTTCTTCAACTGCTTTTTTTTTGCCTAAAAATGGTAAATTTCAAATTAAGCTGGATATAGGTAGGGTGTCGAGTAAGGTAACAACACCAGTGTTCGACACTTTTAGTTGACATGTACCAATCATGGACATGAACTTCTAATTCAAAGTTTATAGGGTTATAAATGGAATGTTTCAAAGCAATTAAAAGCTCTTCTTCTTTGAATAAGAGTCAGTGTCGAGCATTGGTCCTTTGTCGAATATTGGTGTCGTTATCTTATGTGTTCCTGAACTTCTAATGGTTTTTTTGATAGGTCTTGGTGGCAGGCAAACGTGAAGGTTTTAAGTTAACTTACCAAATGATAGTCAGCTTGCTGCAGCTGAGTATTGAGAGCGTCGGTGGCTTAGTGGCTTAAGGGATCGACTCGTGATCGTGAGGTACCAAGTTCGAACTTTCGCGGTCACCATGTACCAATGAGTTTTTCTAACTCAAGTACATTACCCGATGCCCTTACGGTGAAGGAAAAACATCGTGAGGAAACCTGCACATTCGAACAGCTGAGTGTGTAAGAGGGTAATTGCACAAAAGATCCTAAAGGGGTCGAAGTGTATCCGAAAAGGCGCATCTGTAAGATAAGATAAGAAGCTTGCTTGTATACTATAATATTTTCTTCCCATTACAGAAATCAACAGATACAGTTATTCAAACAAAGATACAAAGTTTAGCAAGGCAAGCTTTGGATAGGGCTGAGGAGCTAAAAGGGATCAACAAGATGGACTCGATGTCTACAAACAATACAAATGCAGCTTGTAAGTGTACAGATGTAGACTCCATACCATCTGACTTGTCTCATTTAGTAAACACTTCTATAACCTCAAAATGCTATCTTTTCGCGTAAAATTACAATTTATTCATAAAACAAAAAACATCCATGATGTAAAATCAGGAAAATAGTTTACAAAATTTGGTCTTTAGCTGCTTTAAACAGAAAGCGGCCAATTAAGCCAAAAACGATGCATTTTGAGGTCATGAAAGTGTTTACTAAATAAGACGAGTCAGTTGGTATGGATCATAGTGATTAAATCAGGGATCAATACCACTATTAATTAAAATTGAAATATCTTCTTTAATTTCAAACATTTCCTTGATATTTGCCATGGTTATTTAGGTAATAACGCTATACTATTATACTAATTTATTGAAGACCAAACATTTAATAATAAGCAAGATACAATTGAATATTACCGTTAAATTTTTAGTCAGGTTTAGTACCTTTTGATAAAATCATTGAGAAAACAACACCCCAAAACAGGGATGTGATAAACAATGCTCCGTGTATACTACACAATCAGTTTATAAGCAACCACCATCTTTAATGTATAACATTAAAGATGGTATACATAAAATTCAATTTGGTATAAATTTATGAGTGGTGGTGGAGAAATTGTGTTACTATCAGTTATTAAAAATGAGATTGTTTTGAACAAAACTTTATATATTCTTATTTAAGGTGAAAATGTATCTCTTTTTACTAAATTTTAACGAAGTTGAATTTAGTTTATTTTGTGTGGAAAAAAATCACAACCAATGTAAAAATAACAGCTTATCGGTGACTAAACTATCTGTTCCTCCAATTCCAGCGACGAACAAAGCTCCGCTGCTACGAGACCAGAGTGTCCACCTCAAAGTGACTGGCAAACAATGCTACACAGAAGAAGAGAAGGAAGTCCTGTGCCTGACCTCAAATATTAACAATAACTGTTTTGTACCGTTTATGGATATTGATCTCGCTGAAAAGTATGTACTATATTTTAGTGTGTTTCGACGTTCTGCTGCTCAGCAATTGTTTTTTTTAAACATTATTGGTAATTTTGTGCCAAAGTATGTGTGTCTAATTAATTTTGAGTGACAGTAGTTACTTGACATGCGTGTGATTTGACTGATTTGCTAACGTTATTAAATGCCTACTACTATTATACTTATAAGAATACTCGCTACATTTCGCTCTGATGATCAAGGGGCTTATTTATTTATTCTATAGTAAATATAATATAATTATTAGAACTTAAGATACACTGTCACTAATACACTAGTAAAATTCTTGGCCTGATGGTGTAAAATGTGGTTACAGAATTGTAATTGAGTCGTTGTTGGTACAGTTGGTGGTCAGAGTGAAAAGTCTGGAAAAAGTAAATCATTTTTTTTTGGTCCAAGTAAATATTTATTTTTCAACGTAGTCCCCATGTAACTCAAAACACTTGGTCCATCGCTTTTCTAGCTTTTTAATTTCCTCTGTATAGTACGAATTCTCCAACCCTTCAAAATACTCATTGGTTTCTGCGATGATTTCTTCGTTGGAACCAAATCTTTTTCCACCAAGCCTTTGGGAAAAGACAATAGTCGCCAATTGGGGCCAAATTAGGGCATGCAATATCGCAAGATTTTCAATCCCGGTATTGAGTTTCGATATTGAAATCCCAATACCGGAATACCGGTATTAATTCCGGGATTGGGTTTTTTATTATTTCAGGTTATAAAATGCCCCACGCATGCTGATTTTGAATAGGTAGGTAAATAAAAAAAAACAACAATTTTGCCATTTCGCACTGCTAGATCAAAACAGTATCAACTCAAAAAAACTGTTAGATTTGTTTCAAGTCCTAACACATTGGTATTAAAGTTGATTTAGAAATACAGTTTTATTTTGAGTTGATGCTGTTTTGATCTAGCAGTGCGATTTGTGTTTTTAATTACAAATAAAAAATAGGCTTTTAATCACAGTTTCAATAACTCCTTGTTTTCGTTTAAGACCAAATTGAACAAAATGTGCGAACTGCTTATCGTTTTTTTCATCCTTTAATAAATATTTATCAATTTTAGCATTTTTGTAAACAAAATAAATCAACATTTAAAACTTACAAATAAATATAAAAAGGCGTACAATAATTTACAATTGGTATGGTAATAAATAATCAAAGATCAAATCGGGCTATAAAGTACAATAATAATTAAATTATAATTATTTAATCATTACAGATTTATTTAAATATATACTAAGCCACATCTGCCACTTAAAACAATGACAATACTAGTAGGTAACGACAAAAGTTATGACAAGCGTGTAATTTTTTTATTAGACTTTTTATATAATCAACATTTAACATTAACAAATATAAATATAAAGATTATAAAGTTTACAAACATTACAAATATTGCAATCATCAACAGAAACTTCAAATTAAAGAACGACGATATCGTAAGGTCAAATTAAGATTTTTAACTAAAACTTATAATAAGAGGTATAATAATTTTTTAGAGCTTTCACGTTCTTGTTGATAGTGACTTCTTAAAAATATTAATGCATCTAGCATTTTATCGGAAAGCGAGCTTCGAATTCGGTTACAGAAATAACCAGCGCTCGAGAATACCCTCTCACTCTCAACACTTGTAGGAAGAACGCACGAAATATACTTATAAGCTAGACGATGACGAAGAAGAATGGTCGACTTCAGCATCTATTGAACATTGTGTGTGCTTTATCCGTAAATGGGTATATAAACCAGTTGTGTTACCACATGTACATTTTGCGGAAGAACCATCGACGGCACGAAGAAAGTGGTTCCATATTTTTGTAGCTGTTCTTTTGTTAGCGAACTCTGTGTATTACATCTCTTCTTTCTTTTTTGAAGTAGACCTAAAAATAAATTTTATATACATATATAATTTCGTTCAAAAAAACATTTTACTTGTGAAATATTATGGTGGAATATAAAATATATCTTTGCTCCTATCCTATCCTATGATGCTACTTGTATGGTTTAGAAAAGTTTTATTGGTAAAGTGTAACAGATTTGATTGATACCACCAATTTAGCGCAGCGTTCTTTATTTAATTAGTTTTATTTTTATTTTAGCCTACAATTATAATCGTCAAACTCAATTTTGACAGGTCTACTCGTAAAACGTATGTGGTTATCCGGGAATTCCTTCGGAAACATTTTGTTACGAAATTTACGAATTACCGAATAGGTACTACATAAGTTTTAGATCTGTTAAAATTGTGTTTGACGATTATAATTTTAGGTTAAAATACTTAAAATTAAAGAAATCTGCGCTGAATTGGCCCCACTTTTATGCAAATATATGGAAAAATTAGGAAAAATGCGAGCGTTCCTAATAGTCTGCCACCACTGTACATCTAAATATGATGCAAAATTAGTTATAATAGTACTTACATTGTTCCCGCGTCGCTTGCGTCTACACTACACACTATACGTGTGCGTCTTGCACTAACACTCCCGATAACGATATTTGTGCGACTGCGCAGGGTAGCAGGGTGAACCTGTGAGTTTGCATACCTTATCCGAACGACAAAGACAGGCATAGCCGGACAATACAGAGAGAAAGAGAGTGGTAAATACAGGAAGGTTCTCGGGTACAACACATTCCTTTGTCTAACAACTAATTTACTACCTGCTCGAGGTCTCAAATGACAAGTATGGCAACGCAAAAGCTTATTTTAAATAAAACAAAGGTACATTTTTGTCTTCAATCAATACCGGAATTACGATATTGAAACGCTCAATCCCGGAATTGAAATATCGGAAAAAATCGTCCGAAATCCCGGAATTACGAGATTCCGGAATACCGGGATGCATGCCCTAGGCCAAATCTAGAGAATAAGGCGGATGCGGGAGCAAAAACCAGATCTTGTTGATAATTCTGTAACCAGATTTTGCACAATCAGGCCAAGAATTTTATTAGTGTACTAGCGACCCGCCAGCGGCTTCGCCCGCTGCATTTTTTTTTTACATCACCTAGGGGTATGAAAAATAGATGTTGGCCGATTCTCAGACCTACCCGATATACACACAAAAATTTTATTAAAATCGGTCCAGCCGTTTCGGAGGAGTTCAATAACGTACACCGTGACACGAGAATTTTATATTAGTTGATTTTTAGTTTTTGTAGGTGCCCCCTCCACCCCGCCCGCCGCGATGCCCGGCGCGCTTTTCAGACTGCATCGCAAACAACGGCCACGGCGCTATGGCGGTTTTGTTTACTGTTTGAATTTTTTAATTCGTAATATTTTTTGAATGGAAAGTCCAATTTAAATAATTTAAAAACTATTTTATAGGTAGTTAAATGGTCTTGACCATAAAATAATTTATTTGGATAAGGATTAATATAAACACATAAATAGCATGGTTTGAATTTTGTTAGCATTTTCATTAATGTTTAAAATGAAAAAAGTTGTTGTAGTGACATAACTACAATAGTTGGACATATGCTACCGCGGAGTTTTTTGTAGACATTATGATGTTCTTCAATATTGTTGTACATTATTTTGTTCTATCGCTAATAGTTTCGGCAGCGCATTCGACGAAAGACATTTTAAGACTCATTTTTCTACACCTTCGGTTACATTGTTCAAATTTTACCAAGGATCCCTAATTTTTTTCAAAATGAAATGTAGCCTATGTCAAATTGGAAGAATGTAGCATTCTATTAGTGAAAGAATTTTTTAAATCGGCCCAGTACTTTTTGAGCCTATTCATTACAAACATACAAACATACAAAAATAGGTACAAATCTTTCCTCTTTATAATATTAGTGTAGATTAGTGACAGGTTGCAAGCCCATCGCCTAATAGTACTAAAGGTAATCAAAATAGATTACACCACGAGCATCCCAGAAGACAGTAGCCATAACTTTATACGTCGATAAAACTGCCTTGGCCTTCTTTGGTGCAGGTTCACCTTCAGGTGAACCAAGGACCAGTCAAAACAATGGATTGCTCCTTGGTTTCTGGTGTATGATGATGAATCCAGGTTTCGTCAACAGTTATGAAACGACGCAAGATGTCCTTTTAATTACATCTGAACATCGCCAAACATGCCTCTGACAGGGTCACCCTAGTTTTTTTTCGCAAAAAATGTTTAATCAGAACCCGAAAGTCACTTTTATCCATGTTTGCAAAAACCAAAGTGTTTTCATAGCTGTCAAAAAAAAACTAGCCGTGCGAACTGGCTGAAAATATACGATTTACCTCCAAAAAGGCTGCATTACAAATTGATATTAATGAATTTGTGAAAAAAAAACTAATATTATTTTTACCAGAGTTCTCACTCTGCCCTCGTATTTTTGTAGCTCTGCCTAACCCACTTCTGGAATGAAGGCGTGATGTTATGATCATGATGAACTCTTTGGAGTGAATTTGTTGATCTTTGAACACTGATGTCTGTATTATTATGACAAATGCCAGGACGTTATATCTGTTATTCTCAAATCTAGGTGAAATGGCTAGCATAGAGCTTTGTTACAGGCGGTTTTTGGGAACAGCACTTTTGCTGTCTTGAGATCACAAATGCCTCTAAACCCAATTACCTTCAGTTTGCCTTCTCCATGCAATTCGCAAAATGTTACGAGGGTTACCTAGTTAGGTTAAAATCTGTTCATGTGACTTGTTGACGGGGCAGAAGGTTAACCTCGTTAGCCAATAGGAATATGAACTACAAGCGAGGCAATATAGTTGAATTAATTTAATGCAAATGATACATTTACACGGTACTTTTGTAAGAATGATTAACATTTATTTAAATCATATACTGCCTTTTAGTAAGTTGTGTAGATATTTAACATCTTTCCCATGTTTGTGTTTTCTTCTTTTCCGTGTCTGTTAGCTTGTAGGTATTTAATCCTTAAATTATTACATAGTATAAAACAAAACTGTCTGTCCCTATGTATGCTTAGATCTTTAAAACTGCGCAACGGATTTAATTGCGGTGTTTTTAAAATAGATAGAGTGATTCAAGAGAAAGGGTATATGTATAATACTTTAACCCGGAGCGACGCGAGGGCGGGTCGCTAGTAAAAACATAAAATAAAATTTGGCCCGTTAAAATATTGTTTATCCTATTGCACCCTGAGCATTATGAGGTTGATGCATGTTTCAAACCATTTCTCAGGTTCCAATACGCCATTCCCTTTGAGGACCGCGCTAGTGAGCTCAAGCTCTCGTCCAAACAGGCGAGCCAATTCGCCAAATGGATGCGGCCGCACGAGATCTCCTCAGACCCCAAAATGATAGTTGGGGAGGTTGACTGCTTTAGTATTAAACAAACGGTAAGACAAACTTAATAACTATCAGGTTACAAAAATACGAGCTATTTATTACAGTATTTTTCATCGGATATATGTATGTATGTATGTATGTAAACACTTTATTGTACAAAAGAAAAACCAAAACAATACAATGAATAAAAATAAAAAGATGTACAAAGGCGAACTTATCCCTTTAAGGGATCTCTTCCAGATATATCATAGATATATCATGTTGCCATTCAGATAAAATTGCATAAGCGCTGTACTGCCCTCCTTAGCCAATTAGCATTATCTTAAATTCAACGGCCAAAGCAGATTCAATCCTATCCTGTTAGTAATAGGGTTGCATTTGCTACAGGAGTTTTGTCTGAGATAATGCCTTTTCCGTTAGCAGGGCAGTGTAGGTGTTTAACACCTCAGTATTATGCTGAGCCACCGATTCTCTGCCGCGAAGACACACTCACTACTCTTTTTCTTGCTGATTTCTGTTTTTACTTTTTTCTGTGTGTCTTATGTGTGTAGTGAATAAATGTATTTGTCTTTCTTTTCTTTCTTTCTTACTTTAATAGGTTCTTGTATTTTTTCATCACA
This sequence comes from Acleris holmiana, assembly GCA_949316455.1. NCBI lineage: Eukaryota > Metazoa > Arthropoda > Insecta > Lepidoptera > Tortricidae > Acleris > Acleris holmiana. The sequence goes on along the minus strand of OX438773.1, from coordinate 13,878,491 downwards.
TTGAAAAGCTTAAAATATCTTGCAAGAAACAGAAGACTTGTCATCAATATAATTTGTTAGTAAAATGACCATGATGCTATGTGCTTTTGGTCTGGTGTTTTTCAGCCGAGTTCTTCCAAGTCTTTTTACACGACCACGGCCAAGCAAAGGAAGGGTAATGATTATTATTTAGGTTTAACTTAAATATTGCCTCACAGATAGTGTCGGACTGTTCGTTCGTCGCATCGCTCGCTGTCAGTGCTCTGTACGAACGCAAGTTCAGGAAGAAAATAGTCACCTCCATAATATATCCGAGGAATAAGTACAAGGAGCCAGTGTACAATCCTTTTGGCAAATACATGGTTAAGCTACACCTCAACGGAGTGAGGAGAAAGGTTAGTTTTAAATATAAATTGGCGACAAAATCTAAAATAGAGTACAGCGATTTCAAATGAGTAAAGGATTGATGAACATAATAACATCGCATTGTAATAGTAATGTAATAATAATTTGCGTATAAGGACCAGTTCGGACTGCATTAGTAACTAAATATGTCTGGACAACAAAATTTTTTTAGAGTATTCTACTCAACTAAATTACAAAAAAATACTTGCTAATCGACTAAATTACATGAAATCAAAACAATGACAAATAGGTGACTTAATTTTTCTCTATATTTTTCAATGCGTTTATTTCATGCCATACCTACCTACAAGATTTTTTGTTAGGATGCGTTTGCAGTCAAACTGAGTGACCGATTGGTCCGGTTGGACGCTGATTAGCGTTCAATCTATCTGCATATGACCTGATTGGTCTTTGTTGTTCCTTTCCTCCACATTGCAAATGCACCTGTAAGTATAGTAATGTCCAATAACTTTTTAATCCTTTCTTTGAAAAAAAAAAGAATAGACAGGTTCACGTCAGAAACTCGTTATGATTTTTATGTTCAAAATTACTAAAAATCATAATTGAGCTATACTGTATTGATTGGAACGATTCCAATTTATTAAATCTATTGCGCTAATTGCGCTTGTTGTTCATTCATGATTCAAAATGAAAGTTTTTCTGAGTGACCATAACCGAAAACAAATGAAAGTGAAGAAAAAAAAAAAAACAAGTAAGTAAATACAAGTTCTTCCAAGCCGGCCTTTATACCCTTGACTTACCTGTAGGTAAAAAAAATAATTAAGATTTTGAATTGAAATTTAATTAACAACAAAAAGATAAAATTCGAATTTAAATCCTCAAATTTTTCACGTAAATACTCTGAGGTAAAAGGGCTTAAATGTTCTTTTGAAAATTGTTTTAGGTGATAATAGACGATCGCCTACCGTTCAGTCGCGACGGGAGGCTTCTGTGTTCGTACTCAAGCAACAAGAATGAGTTCTGGGTTTCTCTTCTGGAAAAAGCTTACATGAAAGTGATGGGGGGTTATGATTTCCCAGGATCGAATAGCGTGAGTAACTTATTAATTAGGTGTGTCAACCTGGGCGTCAAATCTAAGGGTTAGTACAGTAAGTCCACAAATATAAGTTACGCCGGCAATCTTCGTCCATGCAGAAAGGTGCTCACCAAAGCCGAAGATAAACGAACGTAAAAATCAATTTAATACAAACCTTGTCGTGTTACGCGTAAGGTAGAATATGAAATGACAGTTAAATGACGATTAGCGATTAGCGCTTAGCGCTCGTCCGTCTCAGCTTGTGTACGAATGACAACTGACGCGACGCTAAATAATATGGCGGTCGACGGCGTCGCTGCAACGGCTGCCGAATATTTGACCAGTAGCCGTCGAAGTTTTACCCGCGCAAACGTACTGCCTTATAATTGGCCATAACGTATTCGCGCCTTCTAAAAAAATGCTTTCTGCGCAGTACTACTACTTTCTGTACTACGGTTACAATATTGCTTTTGTCGTGATTTGGTATTGTTTTCAACTCGGCCGTCATGTACCTAACATCAAAAACTATATTGTTTTACCGTGTAGAATGGAAGCCCTGTAGTAGAAGTTGCTTTATAGTACAGCCTCCTTGTCTTGTAAAATCTGTTATTTTCGCCCGCTCTGTTCTTTGCATTCTTTCTTTTCCTCACCGTCAATCCATCAACACATCTGGCCTTTTTTGTGCTCTTCTTTTAATTGTATCCGCCGAATACTCCATCTATAATTGAAAATGTTATACATGTTTAGAATTATCCATTTTAGTTTTAGATACTATTTTTAATTATTGTTATTAAAAATCTCGAACTTACTAGGTAGACAATCTTTAACTTTTCCTTCCCACGCAGCAAATAAGCTCAGCATTGTTTTATGCTGTCAAAATTATCAATATTCAGCAACTTCATAGTGGTGCAATGTGTCAGGATTATCTGTCTAACTGTACGTGTGAGATTTTGATATGTTTTGATGATAGCAAGATAACGATGTCACTACATAATGTATACAGAGTTACAGGTTTAGTCGACGTAGATCCTTTAAGGGGTTGTAGTTTCCATAATTTCTGACCACTTTTATTTTGGTTTCTAGGACCAAGTCATAAGTACGTTGACGTAGCAAACACTTTTAAATTTGGTGTTTTATAGTCAAAGCGGTCAGAATCAATTGGAACTACAGCCCCTTAAAGGATCTCTGTCGACTTAACCAGTAACCCTGTATGGAAGACCGCGTGACAGGAGTTTTTCAAAGTAGTGACGATATGGTGCTCTTTTTTTTTCTTTTAGAATATCGATCTCCACGCGCTGACGGGCTGGATCCCCGAGCGCAGCACGATCCGCGATGAGCCGTATTTCAACAGCGATTTGTTGTATGAGACCATACGCACGCGTCTGCATCGAGGCGACGTTCTCGTGACGGCAGCAACTGGTCGGCTGAGCGACGCGGAGGCCGAGCGCACTGGGCTTGTGCCCTTGCACGCGTACGCCGTGCTGGACGTGCGGCTCGCGCGCGTGAGTTGCTCGAACACACATTCATACACATACAAATCATCACGCCTTCATTCCCAGAGTGGCCTAAGCACGGCTACAGAAATAACAACATCTTTAAAAAGACTTGTTTATGATTAGTGTCTACCCACTCCAGGAATGAAGACGTGAGATTATGTATGTATGTATGCACATATGTCGATGCGTTAACGTTACATATCTTCTATTTTCTTAATGTATCTCGGCAAGCTTCATTTTTCTATGAAACACGAGTGACAAATATACTGTCAGATGCGAGTGTGAGTGTGACAGCGACAGCTAGCCGAAAGACATGAAGAAAATATAAGCACTGTACTTACTCGATAGAAGGTAAAACTTTGTGCTTGGGCTATAGCATCTAACAGCGACCCTTGAGTAGAGCGAACCCTGCCGCTTTAGGTTTGAGACTATGATTTTGCCCTGCAGAGAAATACCGTAACCTAACCCATTACATTGGCGAAGTAGAAAGAAGAACAAATTCCAAGCAAAGCCCTTGCCTTTGCTCCTTGGGTGACCTTGAGCATTTTTTTAGGGTGAAAAACTGCTGAAGCTGAAGAACCCCTGGTCCCACGTCCGCTGGCGCGGGAACTACTCCGAGCTGGACGTGCATCACTGGACGCGCGAGCTGCGCGCCGAGCTCAACTACGACCCTGACAGCGCCGCGCAATACGACAACGGAGTGTTCTGGATCGACTACGCCAGCATACTGAAGTTCTTCGAAGTGTTCTACTTGAACTGGAACCCGGAGCTGTTCGAGTACTCTAATGTTATACACCAGTGAGTATATTAGTTAGTGCAGCTCAACTACGACCCTGACAGCGCCGCGCAATACGACATCAAGGTGTTCTGGAGCGACTACGCCAGCATACTGAAGTTCTTCGACGTGTTCTACTTGAACTTGAACCCGGAGCTGTTCGAGTACTTCAATGTCATACACCAGTGAGCATATTAGTTAGTGCAGCTCAACTACGACCCTGACAGCGCCGCGCAATACGACAACGAATGTGTGTTCTGTGTTTCTAAAACGTTATAATCGTTATAACGCTGTAGAACAGAGGATCAGCTTGGCTGGATTTAATTGGATTTATTTTAACTTTTGTTGTATTTCTAATAAACTAAAGTATTATCTCAAAAACTAAGAGCGCTTTATTTTTGTACAAATGAGTACTTAATTTATAGAGAATAAGACATAACTTAACAACAATCTAACTGTGAGTGAGCAACTTAACGGGAAAAAGTGGCCACCTTTTCCGTTAAGTTGACTACACAAAGGTTAGGTTATTCAACTGTGTCACGTCTGCTATACATTGCCTTACAACAGTTAAGCGCTCTTACATTTTGAGATAATAGTTTAGTTTATTAGAAAACAATAACGGTAATGATGGCGCCACTGGACGCTCGGCCTAAAACTTATAACCTTTTTAGACAATGGGAGGCCGGCAGTGGCCCGGTAAAAGATGCTTATAACATCGGCGAGAACCCGCAGTTCTCGCTGCACGTGAAGGGCTCCGGCGCCGTGTGGCTGCACCTCACGCGGCACATCACCCAGATCGATGACTTCAGGGACAACAAAGAGTACATCTCGCTGCTGGTGTACAAGAATAATGGAATGCGGGTGTACTATCCATGTGAGTATGACTACTATGACTAGGTTAAAACGCTTCTTTGATGACACATTGGCCTAGTTGGTAGTGATCTGCCATCGAAGCTAGTGGTTCCGGGTTTAAATCCCGGTAAGGGCAGATATTTGTGTGATGAGTGTTTGTTCCTGAGTCTTGGGTGCTTTCTATGTATTTAAGTATTTATTACTCTATAAGCTTATCTAGTACCTATAAGTTTGTCTAGTACCTATAGTAAATACAAGCCTAGGCCTTAGGTTGGGACTGAATCAATTTGTGTGAGATTCATGAGAGAGAGAGGCCATGCTTTTCTGCAATCTGCGGCACTAACTACACGTCTTGCTCTAACATACGAAGTAAGAGTAAGATAGGAATAGTTGCCGGCCACAAATTGCAGTGAAACATGGCTCGTTTAAAAGCCCCATTAAGCTGGACAGCCACGTGCCGTCGCTACCAACCCTACTAAGCGAACCAAATGGCGTCTACTTAGTCTATGTGAGTCAATGTTTTTGTGGGAGTGCCAGATCCAAATTCGAGTACGGAATATAGGAACGTCACTCATCATCTGCTATTTTGCTAAAATCAAAGTTGTAATTTAGTTATTGCACCGGCCTTTTTACTCTACCACTAATGAGTTTAAAAAAAGTCGAACGCTGTCGACGGATTAGAAAAACGTTTTTGGATAAACCTTAGGTGTTTTTGAGTGGCATGCAACGTAATCATTTCTCAATTCCTTATCTCAAACATATCCCTTAAAGGGATAAGTTCGCTTTTACACTATTTTTTTTATATGTATATGCACGTTATTTATTTTCAGACGACCCGCCTCCTTATATCGACGGTGTCCGCATCAACAGCCCCCACTACCTGTGCAAGGTGATAGTGGAGGAGAACACCTGCAACCGCTACACGCTCGTCGTCTCGCAGTTCGAGAAGACCAAGACGATCTACTACACGCTGCGGGCTTTTTCCACGTGTCCGTTCACGCTGGAGAAATTGGAGAGCTATCCGTATACTAAAACGGTAAGTAACGCATAAAAGGATGAATCCTTTCACAATATGTAAAAGGATTAACACTATATTGAAGAATTCACACTATTTTTAAATAGTATGAATTCTTCAACATAGTTTTTGGATTGTGGTGTGTAGGATTTTCACTATGTGAAAGGATTCACGCTATGTGAAAGGATCCACGCTATGTGAAAGAATTCACACTATGTGAAAAGATTCACACTATGTGAAAGGATTCACGCTATCTGAAAAGATACACACTAGGTGAAAGGATTTACGCTATGTGAAAGGATTCACACTATGTGAAAGGATTCACGCTATGTGAAAGAATTCTCTCTATGTGAAAGGATTCACACTATGTGAAAGACTTCACACTATGTGGAAGGATTCACGCTATGTGAAAGGATTCACTGTGTTTAAAGAGTCACGCTATGTGAAAGGACACACATAATGTGAAAGGATGCGTACTATGTCAAACTCCTAAATAAAAGACCCTTAGGCCATTTAGGCCATTAGGTCATTTTTATAAATTGCTTTAAATTGCATAAAAAATGACGCAGTTCAGCGTATTTTATTGTTCGTGACTGGACACGTGCTTGTTTTCCAAACTTAAATATCTTTAAACATCTAATTCCAGATCAGCGGCGAATGGTCCGGCCGCTCCGCCGGCGGCTGCGAGAATCACCGCGCTACATATCCCTTCAACCCTAAATACACAATAGAGGTCCCAGACCGAGGTCCGCCCTGCAAACTCGTGGCCCAACTAAAGGGCCCCAAGGAGCTTCAACTAGGTCTGGACGTCAGGGTCCTGTCGTTGAGCAACCCTGAGGTCACCGCGCCGTTTGTCAAAATGGCTTCGGGAGCTTATAGGTTAGTTGGGGAGGCTCATTATTTGTCTTAGTTATTTTACTCCTGTTTAATGTAAAGCAAGTCCGATTATTACAGGTCCTTAAAAAGATAATCCACGTAGTTTTGGAAACCCTTAAAAAAGGCGTATACCTGTGTACATAATTTGTTTTCATACATTATAACATCGAGGGAGGTATTAATTATGTTGGTACATTTTATTGTCCATTATCACAACTAAGTAGACTTGATTGGTTGATTGGTTCCTGACATACAAGCTACTAAAATGTTTATACCGTCTAAAAACTATCTAAGACATCACCAAATTACTTTAAATGGAAAATTAGGGTTTTTTGCGTTTTTACTGACGGCTTCGGAACCCTACACTGAGCATGGCCCGGTTTATTTATCTATATTGATAAAAAACGCATCAGCCCTTTAGTACTTTGTTTTCTTTTCAGATCCGGCTTCGTAGTTCTCGAATTGCCGGTGTTGCCAGCCGGTTTATACACCATCATGCCGTCCACATACTATCCGAACCAAGAAGGGCCGTTCATTTTGGAACTCCGCTCAACTTGTGAGGTGACCTGGGAGGCGCGCAATTAGGCGCGGCGCAGGGGGATGGCGACGAAACAGAACGATTATTTGCACTAGGGACTTTCATCATACTGTAGAGGACTGTCCTTTGCATGGGTACTTAGCTATTAATTATGTCTTAAGACAGTGATCACTTTTGTGCCTGGTAGCTCGAGCATGAATATTTCAATCATACGTCACGTTTTTGAAAGTCTATAACCTTTTTCATCATAAATCATAATCAGTGTTAGTTATAATATAATGTTCAAAGACTAAATTAAAAAAATGGCCGTTCCGATTTTCGCGAATCACATTTGTCGGAAGTCATAAAAAATACTTATTTACAACTTTTACCGCCTGTTTCACAATCGACAAGTAAAGCTTATTTGACAGATAAACTTAGCCCTTTCTCTTTCTGACACTTGAAAATAGACAAGGAGAGAGACATCTTTATGTGACAGATAAATTATGTATTATATTTCATATTGTAGAAGGTGATTATTACTGGACATAGCAATTATAAAAACTATGCGCTAAACGATGCAGCAGCAATAATTCTGTGGGTATAGAAAATAAAACCTAACTTCGAGGACTAAGACGAGAGCGTTAGGTAGCGAAGTTCCCGCCTTAGGCTTCTGAACCTAAAGTACTCGTAGCAGAGTCGGTTTTGCATTGACGAGACTTGTTTCGCTCGCTGCGCTCGCTCACGTCACTGGAACTTTAGGTAATGCAATGGTATGTTTTCTGACTATTGATACTTATAAGCATAAATATCCCATACGGGATAAGTTCGCCTACGTACATTGTCTATATTGATGCAAATGTCTCGTAATTGTTTATGTGCAATAAAGAGTTTACATACATACAGATATTTTAGAATTCAATTTCTGAGATTCATAATTCGATACAATAAGTTTATGGGTGACAAAGGGGTCCCATACAAAAGTCAACGTGCTAGGGAAATTTAGTATTATAGTATAAATGCACGGGGCGCTGATTTCAAACGTATGACGCCAAATTATCCCGATGATGTTACGTGAACGTACAGTCAGCAGCAGAAGTAGCTACGCAACCGAAGAGCTCAAAATGATCTGCACTCGACTATTGTCAAGAGAATACGTCGTGTCTAGATAATTTTGAGCATGTTATTCTGGGGAGCTACTTTTGAAGCTGACTGTACTTACTTGATAGAAGGAAGAAGTTTATGCTCGAGGTACAGTTTGCTCTAAGGTAAGGTTTGAATGCACATATGTAAAAACTCGACTTCAGACACGTATTATGTAAAATTACCTGGGACCACTGTTTACCATAAAACTCAGGATTTTACTTATTTAGGAAGAAGAGTTTATAGATGTATTGTATGATTAGTGTGAATGATAAATATTATAATTATAATTACATTGTTATGTGAAGCGAGTGAAAGCGACAAAACACAAAAGTGATCTCATTAGGTTGACTATTTTAATGTAGGTTATGTCTAAAAACACAAAAAGGGGCTTTTTTGCTCGTGAGTGTAATGTAAAGTCGAGTACGAAAATAATATGTATACAATTTTGCTCTTTGTACTCGACTGTACTTTCTTCAGAAATTATCACTAAAATAGATTTAAAATAAATAATAATGGCCATGCATAATGACAATCGTTTATTTAAGAAATGAATGTAATCATTTAAAGAACATTAGTAATCAATTGCTTTAATAAATGCTTGTGCTTTTTATATTATGTTATTTAATAAGTATTTATGATATATATTAAGGTATTTTGTTAAGAAATCCATTCAATTAATATATACGTTTAAATAGTGCATTTTAAGGGGTGTTTCTAATCGCTTTTCTCCGCTTTCCGCCTTATTGCGTTTTCACACGTCTTACTTGCTCGTTCTGTGATAACACGTAGTTTTTAAGTTTGATTGCAGAGTACTTAGGATAATATGAGTGTTTTGAGGAGATTATTGGGAAATAAATATTTGTACATTGACCGAATCTTTAATTTCTAGCCATGGCAACTCTGGTTTCAGTGGTGGTCCCTACTTAGCAGAGCTCGGCAGGGGTGAGTATCATTAATGTCAAGTGTAGATATTAATATAGATACACCTTAAAAATAAAGATGAAAAGAAAATGGACAAGGTATGTCCATGCTATGCAAACTAAACACAGCTCACCCTTGCCGAGCTCTGCTACTTTGTCATAACCAGAGGACGGAATTTCTCATGGCAAAATTGAAATGTCATAGGGATGAGCATTTTGCTTTATCGACTTTTTCAGTTATCGATATTGTGTAATCACTAATCTCTTTGTTATTTTAGTTTTGCTTTTAGATTAAAAATGTAAACGTCATTCTTTATTCGCTTTTAGTTATTGTTTTCAACAATACATGAAGCTTTAAGAATTAATTTGTAAATGTTATGCTATATTTGTCTAAAACACATGTCTTTAGGTATTAACGGTTAATAACAAATAAAAAAATAAATAAATGTAGATATAGAAATATACAATTATAATGAAAACTACACCTACATTTACTAAAACCTATATTAATCTAAAAGACCGTAATCAGAGGGCATTGTTAATATTAGTAAATTATTTTGCTGAGTGTAATGAATCGATAGGAGGTATAATTCTATTTGGCAAAAGATCTTGTGCTACTTGAACCAGAACTACTAGTCGATAGTCGATAAAATAATACGTTCAATCCCTATGACATTTAAATTTTTGCCATGACAAATTCCGCCCTCTGGTCATAACACTCGTAAAAAACATTCGTGCTCATCACAGAATCATTCATTAGCTCATTAGTGGTGGTCGTACCTTGTGTATAGTTGTAAACTTGGGCTACATTCGTTTCGTAAAAAAAAAATGCCTAACTGATTCATTTCCCTAAGTTACGTATCTATATAAAGTTGATAAATCATAAAATACATATCAAATTACAAATAAAACAAGTAAATGTCAACAATCACAAATTCGTACAATATTATTACATTGCTAGAGGAAATCCCATGTTTCCCTAAGCCCACGTTATGCGCTCCCTTGAAATGAAACAGGTTTGCAACGGCCCCTTTTTCCCAAATTTCGCAAAAGGGGCTACCTATTTTATTTCTTTATCTATCTATATCCAACGACTAATCCAAAATATTTAAAAATATTCGAGTGGGACCGCTCGGTGAAAACACGGAACAATTAGTATGTTAAATAGCATATTCTCAAAACACGATATTCGCTCTTATTTCTGGGTGGTTTGGCCCCCCGGGCCTGCTGTAAAACTAACATAACCTAAACCTTCCTAAGATTCTATACTTAACCTAATTCCACTATTTGCAAATATCATGTTTTGCGAATATCATGTTTTACTAATATCATGTTTTGCGAATATCATGTTTTACTAATATCATGTTTTGCGAATATAATGTTTTGCTAATATCATGTTTTGCGAATATGATATTCTGCGAAGTATGGGACTACGTCGCAACAGTCAGTGCCCCAGGTGGGCTACCAGAAAAACAACACATGTTCATCTATCTGTATGAACCTCCGAGCTGTTCATATAAAACAACAAACCTAAGTAATGCCGAAACTTTTACATAAAATGGCATACTTTTCGCATTCGATTTTGTATGCTTGTAGGCGATTTGAGTTCGACGTGATCGTAAGAGATAAGACCCAAGAATAGAATTAAAAAAATACTAAGTTTTGTTTTATGCCTGTTTATTGCCATGCACTAATATTTCAAAGATAAATGCACTGCCTTCCTAGTTTTTCTTTTTATATTATACACCAGATATTAAGTGAAAATAGCGTTCTAAAAGAACGTTTCAATTTTGATAGAAACTGCAAACGTAACATAATAATCATCTATATAACGCCCCGCTGCAAATTTTTGACTTTCCCGGTGTATTTTTTTTTCTTTCATAAGAACCTTCTGACGATAACGAACACAACAAAAAAAGAATTAGCGAACTCGTTCAGTTAGTCGAAAGCCGTTCGTGCATGATGCCGTGACCAAGGAAAATAGGTATTAATTTTTATATAAATACTCGTACACATACATACATAACATCACGCCTTCATTCCCAGAGAGGGGTAGGCAGAGCTACGAAAATACCAAGAACTCTAAAAAGACTTGTTGCTAATTCTGTAACCACATTTTGCACAAGTAGGATAAGTTATTTACCAGTGTATTAGTGACAGGTTGCAAGCCCATCGCTTAACAGGGCCTCTATTCAACTGCGTTATAACGATAACGCGTATTACGTGTTTTGGTATCGTTTATGTCACAGTCAGTTTGTAAATGACATAAGAGTTATCAAAACGTTGACAATACGGAACGCCATAGAGAAAGAAGAAGAAGAAGAAGACAATACGGAAACACATCAAATACGATATCGTTATTAACGTGAAGAATCCCAGGGCCTCTATTCAACTGCGTTATAACGATATCGTGTTTGACACGTTTAAGAATCGTTTATGTCACAGTCGCCATTATTGTAAATGACATAAGAGTTATCAAAACGTTGACAATACGGAAACGGGTCAAAAACGATATCGTTATAACGCACTTGAATAGAGGCGCAGCCCAGGGCCTCTATTCAAGTGCGTTTAAGAATCGTTTATGTCACAGCCGCCATTATTGTAAATGACATAAGAGTTATCAAAACGTTGACAATACGGAAACACGTCAAATACGATATCGTTATAACGCACTTGAATAGAGGCGCAGCCCAGGGCCTCTATTCAAGTGCGTTTAAGAATCGTTTATGTCACAGCCGCCATTATTGTAAATGACATAAGAGTTATCAAAACGTTGACAATACGGAAACAGGTCAAAAACGATATCGTTATAACGCACTTGAATAGAGGCGCAGCCCAGGGCCTCTATTCAAGTGCGTTTAAGAATCGTTTATGTCACAGCCGCCATTATTGTAAATCACATAAGAGTTATCAAAACGTTGACAATACGGAAACAGGTCAAAAACGATATCGTTATAACGCAGTTGAATAGAGGCCCTGTACTATGTATAAGCCTTCATTCCCTTAGTCGCCTCTTACGGCAACCACGGGAAGACATGGAGTTGCACTATTCTAACCCGGCAACCACACGAGGAAAATAAATGTATAGAATATAAACTAAATAAAATTAATACTTAAAATGATTAAATATTATACCCACGCTCAAAAACCAATTCATTAGCGGTGAAACGAAATTTGGTGTCACTCGTGGATAAAACGGTAAAAGAAGAAACTGATTGGCTGACTGATCGATCAACGCACATCCGAAACAACTGGACCTAAAAACTTGAAATTTTGTAGGGAATATTCCTTGGATATCCTAGGGGTGCGCTAAGATACACCCCCTAAGTGGTTAAAATAGGGAGAATAGCGGAAAACAAGTTCTAAGCGTACCAAGTCGCGGGCGTCCTCCAACGTACATAAAACGATTAACAGACTTGAACCTACAAATTTAATATCCACCTTTCCAATACACCCTTTACCCTTCTCTCCTTGCTCCGTATAAAGCAACATATTCCACTATCAAAACCATTTCCTATATCGAAAGCCGTAACCAGATCCACACGTAATCTAAGATCAAATACTCGTTTACATAATTCCACCGCGCAGTTTTCAACCTTATCTCGCTTGTAATAGGAAACTTTGACGTTTAATTCGCGACCCTTTTGCTTATCGTGGCACCGCGGTAAAGGTTGATGTTAAGAGAGGTAGCGGGGATTACATTTTGGAATTAGGTTTTGGAGTGGTACATTTAATATAATCATTAAAAAATCACAATCATGACGATATACGCATAGTCTAAGATCCGAGTATACAACGATCTTCACCGAAATGGTTATTGGGTAAAAAGTATATCATATTAAATTAAATATGTTAAAATATATTGCAAGTAGGTTGACAAAAAAAAATTAGTCCAGAATTGTTTTTTTAATATATTAATTATATATGTGTGTATATACTTTACGTGATATTAAAGTTTTGTATACGTGATACTCGTACCCAAAAGTTAAGTTATCACGGGAAAAATAGTTAACCTAACGTTTGCATATTCGTTGATCGGGTCGCCACCTTCGCTAACACATGGTTGAGGGAGGCGATGGCTAAGGATACACGCCATACTCGTGAAGGTGCTGTCTGTGAGGTCCGGTCTGTTCACGCTTGCCTCGCATACTGTTGTACGTGACGTCAACAAGTAGTCTATTATGTGTAATGTTGAATAGATAATGGTACGAAACCCTTCGTGCGGTAGTCTGACTCGCACTTGGCCGGTTTCTTCTATTACCTTATCGATGGGTCGCTGCTAAGTAAAGCTGACTGAAAAAGAGATGAAATACAATCTTACCTAACCAATAACGATGTCACTTGTTGATTAACTACATCAGTTTCTCTATTCTACTCGGTAAAACCATATTGCTTTTGACGTCATGGCATTGTTTGTAACTCGGCCGCCATTACTGTCAAGTAAATAAGAGCTATCATAACGTTGACAATACGATAACATGTCTAAAGCTATTGGTCTACCGAGTAAAGTAGGTACTGATCCGCTCCAATCCGCTCCCCGCTTGTCCCTTGAACGGCGTGGCCTGTAAATGTTTTATAAGGGTGTGCATCAAAATTTAATTTCACTCGCTCCCTGTACGCGCCGTTTTTGCGGCTCGACGTGGCAATATCGCTTATTTGATTTAAGTTGAGCTCAACTCTTGTGAACTGATGTACTTCTAGTATTTCGGTGTATTACATAAATTATTGTTTGTGTTAAAATTTGTATTAAAATACCCGGGCAAGAGCATGTCGAACCATGCGCAGTGTAGGGTTCCGAAGCCGTTATGTACTACAAACAAAAAACTATTTCAAAAACAACAAGTATGAACTAATCTTCTATTTAAAGTTATTTGGTAGCTCTTAGATGAGTTTTAGTAAATATAAACGGTTTACTTGCGGTCTCAAGAATAAAGATAGTTTTCCTTATAAATAAGTTATTTATGCGATTTCATTTCAGATATTACCTATTCATATTTTTAGTATTTGTAGTTGTAGGTATAGCGAGGCTCGGACATATACTTGACTTCAAAAAATAGCACCTTAAAGATAAATATTTCACAAACTAATGCCCAAATAAAAAAAAAGTTCCCGTTATACCTAGCTTTAAAAGACCTATCCATAGAGACCTATGGGGTAGACGAGAAAAAACCCACCCCTACTAGTGTGGGGGAGGTACACTTTTTTCAGTTTTTCTTTCTCCTTGTCTACGTGACTAATATGTATAGTCATGCCAAATATCAGCATTCTAGTACAAAGAGTGTTTAAGCAAAGCTGTGGACGGACGGACGGATGGACAAATGAACGGACATGGCAAAACTATAAGGATTTAGTTAGACTAAGGAACCCTAAAAAGGCAACAATTGATACACTAGAGAACTGAGAGGGACTATCGTTCGTTGGATGATTAGAAAATGATTTGTTCCAAATTCGTCATATTCCAAATTGGTCATCTTCCAAACTCGACAATTTCCTAACTGGTCATATTCCAAACTCGTCATATTCCAGATTCGTCATCTTCCAAACTCGACATACCTTGTACAACCTGCACAATTTTTTTATAGAAATCCTCTGTGGTAAATGTCGTATTGTTCCACCATTTGCCAATTCTTTTGGACTCCGCCTTAAGTAAATTATTGTCTAATAGCCGTAGTACAAAGTATAACTACTAAGTACAATCTAAGTAATACTTACTATACCTGTAAGCTCGCGTTCGCGATTTAATTTGACTGTACAATGAAGAGTTTGGAAGATGACGAATCTGAAATATGACGAATTTGGAATGTGACCAGTTAAGTTAATAAATTGTCGAGTTTGGAAGATGACCAATTTGGAATATGACGAATCAGGAACAAATCTAGAAAATCCGCTTCACAGCTAAGTAGATTATTTCCTATTTCTCATAATAATAAAATTATTCAGGCATAAAGGGATCGTATCATAATATCTAAAGTTCAAAATACATAGCGTGATCGAACCAGTAATGGACAAGGTCCAATGATGGACACATGACGTTTATTTTACAGGCAATGAAGGTTATTAATTTGTATTGCAACAATCAATTTATAACCTTATAATCTTTGAATTAAGAGTAAAGTGTCCATTATTGGTGCCTGTCAGCTTAAAGTGTCCAACACTGGTGCGATGACTCTAATGGGTCATCCTTACTAATATTATAAGTTTATGTGAAAGCGTGGATGTTTGTTACGCTTTCACGCAAAAATTACTTGACGAATCATCATGAAACTTTGTACACATATTCTGGGAGTTACCAAAAGTAACAAAGGATAGTTTTTATTAAAAAAAAAATAATTACAAAAATTAAAAAAAAAATGCATTGAAAAAAAATTGCAGCGGGCGAAGCCGCTGGCGGGTCGCTAGTAATATATATCGTATAATGTTCATAATATATACTGGTTTTATTTCTGAAACCGAAAACGTTTTAGGATTTTTCACTCAAAATCACTTAGGCATATTTATTGTCTGCTCTCACAATGTTTGGTACACGGAAGTTAGAGGATTGCCCTTTAATTTCTCGAAAACAAGATAATTAAATAACTAAACCCTTATACTCATATTTCTATCACACGCTTTGTTATCGAATATAAAAACCTCCTTGTATCACTGACAACTAATTCACTATTGAAACGAGTGGAAACTCGACGGGCCATTATTATTAGTTATTTCCGTATAGTTAGTCACGTAAGTACCATAATTATTGAATTGTCATTGGATTTGCACGTTGCAATAAAAACTGTAAATATTTCAGGTTTTTTATAAAACTAACCTAATCTAACCTTTAAGATTTTACTAGGTGGTCGTGAAATAAATCCTGAAATATTTATAATTTCGGAAAAAGCGGTTTGTTAAACTAAAAATTGTCACATAAATTGACCTAGTCCCAAACTAAGCTCATGGCTTGTGCTATGGGTACTAGACAACGATAAACATTCATATGTTGAGAAATAAATATTGAAATACATAGAAATAATATGTGCGAGATTGTCCCCTGATATTTATTTATATTAAGTGCTTGTGGCGGACCCCACGCAAAGTGTTGTATGTTGTTTAAACATCACGCGCATTAGGTAGATTAGGATAAGCGTTGCGTGCCGAAATGTTATCAGCCAGCTGATATTAAGGTAGCTTAGTAAACATAGTTAATAGTATAAACATTATAGTCCGTAGGTTTAACATTTAATTAGATTTGCAATAGACTATACCAGCCGCTGGATCCAACATCATTCTCGTACCAAACTATCATTTCACCAACACCATCATGATACTAGTAGTTAGAAATCCTCCACCGTGCATTTTTCGCGACCTTGTTTGCCACGTATCTTATCTATGGAATCAGCTCTTGGCGTCTGTATTTCCGAACCATCACGACTTGGGGACCTTCAAAAAACGAGCCTACTTTTTTCTCAAGGGCCGGCAGTGCACTTGCGATTCCTCTGGTGTTGTGGGGGTTTATCGATCGCGTCACCTGATGGTAAGTGATCATTACCATCAGGTGACCCGCTTGCTGGCCTGCTTGTTTTATCAAAAAAAATGAGATATTATTTTAGTGGTGGTAGGACCCTGTGCAGGGTCCGTCCGGATCGCTACCACTATCTTATCCATTAACCACCCGCCAAGCAAAAGTGTTTGCATTGTTGGGTTCCGCAGGTGTGGGGATAAAACAACCGGTGAAATGACTAGCATAGAGGCATTCCATCTTAGTCCTCAGGGTTGGCATCGCATTTGAGACGTCCTGTTATCGCACACAAGCGGATGTTTCAAAGCACACCATTACAATTTTTACGCGATATCTCTAAGAGAGTTCTCTTGTTACGCGTTATGGGACCGTAACCCACTTACGGGGAAACACGTGTTTTATGGCCCTCTAACGACATAGTTATGGCATAACGACATAAAGTCACAACTACGAATGCAACTCAGTTGTTCGCGGCGTGTAGTCGTTAACAGTTTTCACGTTTGTTATAGAAATGCCAAGGTAATGTCGTGGTAATGTCCAAATAGGCAATATAAACCGGTGAAATTACTAGCATAGAGGCATTCATCATTATAATCTTGAGAATTCAAATGTCTATGGGTCTCAGATTCCACTTACTATCAGGTGGCATGAGTGCTCCTGTGCCTTCCCATAAACAAAAAAAAAAAAACTACGGTCTACTCAGTTTTTTTAATCTTTTGTAACGTGTTTTCGTTTTTAAACGCTTCAAAATGATAATTTATTTCGTTAAATAGATCGTCGATTTATGTCCCTAGCAATAAAATCACCTTAACGGTTAAGTGTATACGATACGATAGCGATGTTGTTGAAAGGAAAGTAGGATAAAGGCCAAGACAGCATTAATGAAGAAAGAGACATCAAGCAAAGTGCGTGCAGTGCTACGCCGTAGCCGAGCTACGAGTGCTACGCCGTAGCCTGTAGCAGCACCATTTTTCGCTATAAAGCGAAATTCTAGCGTAAAGAGTGAGCTTGTGAAAATTACGAACTAAACGCTGTGCTAGGAATAACCCACAATAAGGTTGAGTGCGCGAAGAAATCCTTAAGGTGAATTTTATCTTTACGCACTTCTCAACTGCCACCTGATTAAGGAAGCGCTATAGATATTATTTTATATAATTTATAGAACTGCAGTCAATAAATGCAAAAGTTAGCTCGGTTCATCATTCACAACAACCTCTACTTATGACTAGAAAATGTAGATTTGAGAGGCATCTAGTTTTAAACAAATACCAGGATATTATAGAAGATAGCAGTCTTCATAGAACTCGCTAATTCACCTAGTCAAGAATAATAGCTTGAAGAGTGGTAGATCTTCAAAAAGCGATAAAGGAGAAGATATCGATTATTACAAAATTTATTTATTAGGATCTTCAACAATAAGTACAGTCAAGGTCATAAATATGTATACACTTTAGTACCTTGTCTATTTAACGTCATGTTTAAACTGCCATATGAAATTGTCACAGCGATTAAAGTGACAAGGTACTAAAGTGTATACATATTTATTACCTTGACTGTACAATGTAACGTAAATAATTGACATGTGCACTAACAAGCGCATTTTTTTAGAGAAGATTACCGCATGCGTAGAACAAAAAAACAATACTGTTAAATGGAGGTGTTAGAAATTTAATTTAAAAAAAATGCGCCACGTATATGAGGAGCTCCCCGCACGACAAGGCGAAATCGCAGTAAAACAAGAAGGGTATGAATTACAAAATGCAATCAAGCGTACCTTTACGGCAAAAGTTCTAACAATTGGCATACATTGAATACTTAACTAGAGGTGCCCGTTTCGCGAATCTCCCGGGCCCATATAAAACATTAACCGGTTTATTCTAGTGATAACTAGTTTTGCGTTTTAATGTGCACTTTTGGTGTACTCGCGGAATCCTGTGCTTCGTATTAGAATACTTAATGTTGGTTCAGAGTTATAGCTGTTGTAAAAGTTAACTGAACAACCATTGAGGTAATTTTGAATTTAAAATTATATCTTTTTTGAATAGCAATATAAATTTTACTGTTTTTTTTTGACACAATACATAATTATAAGCCATAAACCAAAACAAAATAAAAGGTACAAATAGCATCAAATATTGTCAAACAGAGCACCACTCAGCATGATGCGATGGCGTGGTGGGTACAGTCGACGTCATAAATATGTTTACACTTTAGTACCTTGTCACTTTCATTCACTGAGACAATTTCATACACCGGGTGTCGCCTGTAACAGGAGCAATAATTGAGGGATTGTTTCCACACCACAAACGTAACAACATTTATTCTACAACTTTTGAAAATAACTTATTTTAACTAAATATTAATGAATTTAAATTTTCTAAGCAAGCAATGTATTGCGAAAACTACGAAGTTGCTAGGCTGACAGTAGATGTCAACTAGACTATTGGATGGAGTACATTGAAAATACTATTTAGTTTGTTCGAAAATATCCCAAATAATAAATTACATATTTTTTAAAGTTGTAGAACAAATGTTGTTACGTTTATAGAGTAGAAGCGATTCCTCAATTTATTGCTCCTATTACAGGCAACACCCGGTATAATATATGTAGTATATGTAGTGGATGAAAATGACAAGGTACTAAAGTGAAAACATATTTATGACGTCGACTGTACATACAAAAGACAAGCAAAAAAATCCAATTGAACCAAAACATACAAAGAAATTAAAAAAAACACGCAACCTAAAAATCAATAGACAATAATAGGGTGAACAGTAACAACAACTTAGAAGAATAATTTTAAAATTTGGACAGCTTGCATCACACACACTTGTCACATTTTTTCTCTACCGCAAAAGTAACATACTCTGTGGTTCACTAATGTTTTATCAATTGAATAAACGTTTAACAAACTGATTCATTTCACATATCATCTGGCAGATTGCTTTTTATAAAGCTAATTTAACCTATCCTTCTCAACGATGGTCCTGAAATAAATGCTGAAATATTTACCGTTTCAGAAAAGATGCGGTTTATCAAATGATTGGTTTGTGAAATTAATCTGTTTGTGAGACGTTTCTTGTTGAAGTGATAGGATACCGTAAGGATATACAGGGACATTTTTAATAGGTGCACAAATTTTAATATTAGCTTCGCTATTGTTAATCAATAACATATGTTGTGTTATTTTTAGTCTACCTTAAAAAATATTAGAAATATTGCCGATTTAATGATTCCGCTAACTTAACGATATTCATGGACCCTCTAAGGGGTGCGAGGAGAGGGGAGTGTTGTTAAGTAAGTTAATAAATGAAATTATAAATTTAGAATATCCGTAGGAGGCTTGTTGTCTGATAAGCTGTACATGAAATTTAAAATTTCGAATATCAATACAGTGTATCGCATACCTACAGCTTGACAACCCATGTCATCATTTCTAGTTTGACTTTGTGTCTACACGAGATGGTAAAAGAGAGATAATTTGCCACAAAAAAAATATATATATTTAACTCGTTTTATTGTCGTAATATATTATATTAACGAAACAAAATCATATGTTAAAGTTTGTGCACTGATAAAAAAATACTCTGTTTAAATAAATAAATAAATAAAAAACAGAGAACATCCAAGACTCGATCATCTCATCACCCAGTCATTCATTAGCTCATTAGAGGTCCTGCCTTGTGCAGGGTTTGTCCGGATCGCTACCACCATCTTAATCTTTAACCTATCGCCAAGCAGCAGTGTTTGCACTATTGTTTTCCAGTGTGGGGATAAGACTGGCAAAGAGGAGTTCCATCTTAGTCTTAGGATTGCAGTCTTAAGATTGTAGTGTAAAGAATGCGAATAACTATCTCAGATCCCACTTATCATTACGTGGTCTGTGTGCTCGTTTGCCTTCTCTTTCTCCTTGCTTCTTCTTCTTCCATGATAAAATCATCACCTTATTTTATATGTGATATTAAATCTATGTAAGTATAGTATATGCTTGTTAGAAATCTTTCTGTTTGCGCTTCAAAGGCAGAGTGACTACCACCTAAGCCAACCATGTCGTCATATGATCATTATAATAATTATATCATAATATTCACAATCAAACAAGCCTATATATCGTCGGAACGATCCCGTTGTATCGGACGGCCATTAGCGCCTATAACGCGCTATCGTGTCGGTGGTTGAATTAATTTTGATGGATCGTGTGTGCCCAGTCGACCGGTCTGTGGCGAAAATGATTTTATAACTAAATATATGGTGTTTGTGTAATGTTGTATTAAGTTTATGAATTGACAGACATTTCTAAAGCGTCTTACTTACGGGTGGGACGCTCTTGTTGTTGTAACGCGTAAAGACACGCACACTATGGCGACGCTTAGTGACGACAGCTACGCACTCAAAGACAACGTGCATATACACACACAAGTATGGCCCACCCGCTTTCGTGAGATAAAACACTTGTATACAAATGCATAAGTATAAGTTCAAAAACGGTGAAGTGGTTGTCGGACTTTGCACATTTAGGGTCCCGTACCAAATCACATTTATATTAGTATTTTTTAGTAAGATATAAGTAAAAATAAACATTATCACCAACTTTCAAGTTCATAGGTGAGCGGGAAATTAAAAATCTTTGGTAATTTGTTTGCCTTTGATGGCTTCTCATTCCTTTGTTTCCAATATTTTTTTAACAAATATCAGTATTTATTATCTTCTCAAACGAACTCTTAACAAGGACGATGGGGTAGGCATTTTTTTTTCTTGCCCCCATTTACCTGTACTGGAGCCCCCAAAAAACATTTAAAAATATTTTTTGACAATTTGCTTGTGGGAACAACATACTAATACTGTGAAAATTTGAAGACTAACTGTTTGGCTGTAAAACCTGAGTGACAGACGACGGAGGGCCAGATGGACATGTGAGTGATAGAAATAGCGTTCCGTTTGGACCCTTCGGGTACGGAACTCTGGAAACAAGGTTCAAATGAAGGTCGATAAGAGCTCGATTTGGCTCCACGTACATATAATTTCAGCAGTATACACCCGTACGAAAGTTTATGCAGATGATTTTAGTTAAGTACACCTAATGGTAAGTGGTATCTGAGACCCGTAAATATTTGAATTCTTAAGACTATAATCATAAGACTGCAATCCTAAGACCCCATTCGAGCTAAATATTAAATTAACCGCGATTGAAAAAAGATTCAAATTCACACCCATTCGTTAACACAACTTCCAGAGTTTTCTTTCTTATACGCATTAGCTTTTAAAAGGGCCTTCGGGTTTATTCTTCTCTCCCACTCGCTCTCATTCACTCTCCATTTATCAAATCCCGAGAGACTATATCATAATGCAAAGTTCAAACGATGTCAATTTTGCAGCACCGAAATCTTGCTATAAACAGTTTTCGCGCCAATTATTTGCAGTGCGCTAGCGCTACGAGAAGCATGGAATAGAGTACACGTCTGTTTATTGATTTATTAATAAATCGACGAAAATTATATCGCAAAGTATCACTTCCCAAACGGTTTATACCATATTTTCATTTTGGCTACTGATCGTTCAGCAAAACAACTTTTTGCACTATAAGTTTTCGCATCTGAATGTTTAGGCAGTTTTGTTAAACAAAATAATAACTTGGTAATTTTTCACTACCCTATTTCTATTTTCGACAAATTTGTCGATTGGCATAACATAACAAACACACTTTAGCAAAATATAGAATGGTAAATGATTTGTATCCTAATTCAGAAGGGAGTAAGATACAAATTTAAGAGAAATTAAAAACATATAATTGAAGACAAAGTCGACGGACAACTTTACTCTACCTAGTGGCATGGAAAATATTAAAATTTATTCCATACTTTACAGACTCAAGGTGAGATGAGTTTGTAATATAAAGTATGGAATAAATTTCAATATGTTCCATGCCACTAGCTGCTTGTCAACACGCTGGTAATTCTGCATGTCTCATAGCATGTCGAAAATAATCTATGACATCTTGGTTCTAACCTATGCATATACAAATCGAGATTTTGATTTGATTTGATTTTACGCCGTTCCGTAACCAGGCTCCTGGTAAACAGATGGTTACTACAATTTCACGTCCGACACTATTTTCCAAAATCCATTTCCGATCGAGTAACGACCCTGTTTGCTGCCGAATCCTAAATAGAAGGGCCGAGATTAAATTTAAATGTACATAATTTGGCGACAACCAACGTTAACGAAAGCCGTTAAATTGGATATTAACTTTCAAAAGCTTGCATCATACTCAATTGTGCTGTCGTAAAAACCACCTTAAGTCTGTTACAAAAACGATCAAATTCGAATTCAATAAAACAGTGTGATAAGAGCTTGGATAAATCTAGTCAAAATGTTCCGCCATGTTTTTTACGCATCCGATCCGCCCTTCCGATCACGGGTTGGAATCAGCCTCATTCATTCTCCGACGCTACTGATTCGTGACGTCATTGGTACGCTTTGGGAATCACGAGTAAACGTTAATAAAGTATCCTATACAGTTCACTTAATCGAATGATGATACGAAGCGTGAACAGTTTACTTGTTATTGTTGCTTTATCTGTAGATCATTTTTACATTCATTCAACCGTTGCGTTTGACGTTGTCGGGTTATACGATATAAAATTGGTATTAATTCAGTAATATCATAACTTGCTTTGTTACATTTGCTCTCTTCCAGTTCTCACTTCCCATTATCCATATTTCACGTCCACCAATACTCCACCCAACTCTTCTCTTAAACTCTGTTTGCAACATGCCTTACACGAAATGTGTCGTAAATGTGTGCAAATCAACTGTGGAGCACCAAACATTATTTCGGTTCCCCAGAAACCCAGATTTGCAACGCATCTGGTGTGAACTGCTGGCGCCGCACGCTAGCAATTTAAAATCAAAAAGTGCAGCGTCCCTGCAAAACCTAAAAGTTTGTTTTTTACATTTCGAAAAGCGTTATTTAGTGTGTGGAGGGGCAAAGCCCCGAAGGACTCCTTTGGCGTGTCCGACCCTTTTTTCTACAGAAGAGATTTTGTCGGGACAACCGGCCGTGGCTGTAGTACTCCGTAAGGTTTTTCTTCTGTGTATCAACTGTTTAATTCTAATGCCAGCCACACACTCTCGCCGAAGAGCAGTTATGCCATCTCGGGCGAGGCAGATGATTATATGCATTCCCTTTCTATTTTTTTTGAGAAGGAGGACTACTAGGACAAGCCTACCTCACCCAAAATCGGCAAGAGTGTAGCGCTGGTTTAATGGTGTTTGTACACGGTGCAAGTAGCTTGCAAATTTGGAGGCACTTGCGCAGGTTATATGCATTGTCTAAAACGTTTTAAAACTAAAAATTAAGTCGTTCAGGTAAGTGTAAGATTATCAAGCTACGTTCACAAATCATAATGCATGTGGTATAGTGAACTGATGGTGAAGTGCCAAGAGAACTACTCATCAAGATCCTGCATCTTGGACAGTGACATTGTAGTGTATAAGTATGTGCTGTAGAGTAAGACAAAATAATATTTCAATTTCTAAAACGCAATATAATATTTTAATTAAACTGTATTTAAAACCCACTTAAACACTGCGTGTCAGGAACACAAAACACAATCTTAAGGTGGAGCCATACTATAGGGGTCCATTAGTTCGGACTGTGTGGCCAAGTACAGTTGTTATGCTAAATGTGCACTGTAAATCATGCTCTCAACATGGGTTAAATCGCGACAGTACGTCGTAGCATGACAAACACCGTCCTCATATTTTATTTCTGATCAGGAGTTAGAGGGTATTTGAAAACGGTTTTATTATTTTATAAAATATATACTATTCATTTTTAGATCACAAAGAAAGCGAAACAGAACGCAAAAGAAAATTATTACCCAGTGAAGGTATGTTATAATAACACAGTGTGATATGAATAAGTGTGCATGGCCCCTGATGGCTAATATCGCTGCATTGATAGGGACCTAAGCAGACCCCTCTTTCCCAGTGGGCACTTTGGGCAAGTGCCCAGGGCCCCGCGATTGATAGGGGCCCCCCTCGAATCAAATACTAAGTTCCTAGTTCCTGTCAGATCATCAAACGATAACCAATATTTATTACAAAAAAAACTTATTTAATTCGAAGAAATCGAACCTAACCCTGATAGCTACTCTAACCGTAACTTTCAGGAAAACTAGTTCCGTCATTTATAGGCAACTTAACTGAAAGAATATCACTATACCAGGTTTATATGCAAGTTATAGTAAAGTTCTATTCAACTTCAAATCAAGAATTGTTTGTGCAGCATTTGCCGTCAAGTTGGTTCGAGCTTGAAAATAGCGGGAATTTCCAGAATTGGCCTGCAGGGTCAACCGTTTTTCAGATTTTTGTGATAAATGAAGACTTCTTTATTATTACTTCCGTATATTCTACATAAAAACAATAATTTGACAAATATCCATTCGCAACATAGACAGAGAAGGCATTCGCAACATGACGATTCTTTTCGTACTTAACAAATAAGTGTGGTATGATGGATCCAAATCCTCCTCCTTAATACCTTGAGTTTCCATGGACAAGTTGTGTGGGGGTTGAGAATTTTTTTCGACGTCTAGGTGAAAATAGCTTGGATATACCGACTGCTCGTAAGCTCCTTCCAAAACAACTCCAGCTGACTACCCAAACCAACTCTCCAACCTAACTAACTGAAATCCACAAGGCCTCCACTTCTTATACTCTCGTTCAACAGCTCTTCCAGCGGTCCGCTACAGCCACGCTACCTGCAACAAAATGAGGACCCGACCGGCCCACTAGGGACTCCTGTTACCGACCGCGATTTCTCTTATTCACTGTAACAAATATGAATGTTTTTATCTTTAGTGCAATCTCTAATGCAACAATATTTAATTATTACTTATCGTATTATTTTATAAATAAAATTCAATAAAAAACACAAAATCCAAACCTATTATTAAAAAATTTAAAAAAGGCGGTTTTTATAAGTTGTATTTGTTTAAAGCCATAGTCACGAGTGAACCGATTTCGAGGAAATTTGGTATGGAGATAACTAAGGTCCCGGGAAGGACACAGGATACTTTTTATCTCGGAAAGTTGGAAATGGGTATAAATAATTTCTACGGGAACGGAGTCGCGGGCAACAGCTAGTAATATTATTAATGTCAAAGTGTGATTTTTGTTTATTTGATAGTCCTTTCACGGCTAAGCCACTGAACCGATTTGGATGAAATTTGGTATGGAATTGTCAATTTAAGTTGTGGGGCTCGCCGTCGTCGTTGATCTATACTAATTAGGTATGCTAAGCTACAGTAGCTACTGGCATTATACTAGTTATAACTTGGTCTAGTGAATGCAATTTTACTTTCAATTTTAAAAGACAAAAAACTTAAAAGCGGATAATAAGGACAGAGTTATTGACTGTTTTTGATAAAGATTTTTTAAACCTTCAGCAAGAACTTAACAAATACTATACAATTTTTCAGATGTGGAAACAACTCTTTTATTAAAACAACGTTGTCGAGTGTGGCACGACCACACATACAGTGATGCCTCTAAAACCCTCATCGCGCTGTGTATTAAAGGTTCTAAAGAAATGTACATTATAGTCGGACTATTATATTTAATTTATGACCTCATTGTCGGAATAGAGTCCAACCAACCAAGTTTTGTTCCAAGTTGTATAGTGTAGTTAGCAATAAGATTATTTGTTTCGTAGAAATTAGAATGATATGTATGTATTGTTACGTACGTGGGGGTAGGTAACTGATAGAAATGCACGAACACACCTATAATTAAGAGCTAAACTTTATTAACACACTCACAATAGTTACAAACAATTATCGCACAATAAACTCCGATTATCGCTCGGTTCACTCGTGCGCACTGTTCGCTCTCCAAATAAGGAATGAATCGCCGCAGCAGTCATCATGACCATCTCACACCCCACCTCGCGAAGCGGCGGCGGCGGGGGTGCCTTAAGGGCATAGCCCTTTAAGGCGGCGGCTTACGCGGTCCGTAGCGACGGACCGGTCTTGGGTGTTTATTAGTGCCTTTTCCGGCCCGGTGACCTGGTGACCCTTATGTTCGGTGTGGTGCAACACATGACCCCGTCGTACCTCTTTAAAAAGATCCAGTGGTCCAGTAATGTACGCAGATTTAAAGCTAGGGCTATTGTGCCGCTGCACCGAACCGCGGCGTTTCGGGATAGTTTCAAGTTCGCGGCGTCCAAGTGCTGGAATGATATCCCCCCTCCAATCCAAGGAGCGCTATTTGCTGACGCTTCAAAAATTATAATTTCCCAATCAGCACTTTTTTGCTAATTATGTTTCTGTAAGGTATTTGCATGTAGTTTTGGTACTTATCTATTTAGTCACTTAACCTATAAGTATTTGTTTAACAGTAGTTTAATAGTGGTTTTTTTTTCCTTTATTATATTTATTAGTTTGGCGTACCGTCCGTCTGTCACAAACGGAGCTGGTTGAAAATCAGCGCTGTAGGTGTTGAGCGCCTCAGCATTATGCTGAGCCAGTGTCCGATTCACTGCCGCTAAGACACTCACTACTCACTCACTTTTTTTATTGCAGTTTTCTGTTTTTACTTTTTTCTGTATGTCTCATGTGTGCAGTGAATAAATGTATTTTTCTTTATGTATGAAGGTAAACACTGATATGATGGTGATGATAGTGGTAATGATGATACTAACTTTGTGTTGATGATGGTGTCGGTGATGATGATACGAAGATGATTGATATTCAATTGTCATCTACCATTTTACGCGGCAACTTATTTCATAATTGAACAGCTAGTCTTAACATTTAAACTTAACTAGGTAATGGTTAGCTAAATAATGCTCGTGTTTCTGTTTTACAGAACCGACTTGTAATACTAGGTCAATGCTGATGACCACGGGCAGTTCAGGCGACGGTAACTACTATATCATACATACTTGTATATTGAAATGGGTTTACAACTGTTATCAGGGCTCAGTGGAACTAGGTAATGGTTAGCTAAATAATGCTCGTGTTTCTGTTTTACAGAACCGACTTGTAATACTAGGTCAATGATGATGACCACGGGCAGTTCAGGCGACGGTAACTACTATATCATACATACTTGTATATTGAAATGGGTTTGCAACTGTTATCAGGGCTCAGTGGAACTAGGTAATGGTTAGCTAAATAATGCTCGTGTTTCTGTTTTACAGAACCGACTTGTAATACTAGGTCAATGATGATGACCACGGGCAGTTCAGGCGACGGTAACTACTATATCATACATACTTGTATATAGAAATGGGTTTGCAACTGTTATTAGGGCTCAGTGGAACTAGGTAATGGTGAGCTAAATAATGCTCGTGTTTCTGTTTTATAGAACCGACTTGTAATACTAGGTCAATGATGATGACCACGGGCAGTTCAGGCGACGGTAACTACTATATCATACATACTTGTATATTGAAATGGGTTTGCAACTGTTATCAGGGCTCAGTGGAACTAGGTAATGGTTAGCTAAATAATGCTCGTGTTTCTGTTTTACAGAACCGACTTGTAATACTAGGTCAACGATGATGAATACGGGCAGTTCAGGCAACGGTAACTAACTCAATCTGTCTATCTGTTTGTTACGCTTTCACGGATAAACCGATGAGTCGGTTTAGATTAAATTTGGTATGGAGGTAGTTTTGAGTCTCGGGGAAGGACATTGAGCTAGTATTATATGTTGCCAAGTAGCAAAGTGGTAACATTTAGAAAATAGTTGTTAAGTTGTAATAGGTGCGGACGATTGATTTAATGGATTATTTCTTATTAATTACGGTTTATATCAATTTCAGGATTCAAACCATCAAAAAGAATCAGACTTGCAAAAAGTATTAAAACTTTGTCGCCGGAGTGCAGTAAAATGTACCTTAAGTGCAGAGAGTTGATTAAAAGAAATCATCGCCTTCAGGACTCTTACGCAAGCCGATTGGCGAAGGCTAAGAAGTTAAATGACAACAGTTCATTTCATAAAATGCTAGAGAAAATGACTCCTCAAGCTCAAACTTTTTTGAATATGCAGGTTTCGCAAATTAATCGACATGTGAAGAGACGGCGTTTCAATGTCGATGAAAAACTACTTGCCCTTTCAATATCTCGTCAAAGTCCCAAGGGCTATAATTTTTTAAGAAAATTATTTGTATTACCTTCAAGAAGAATTTTAAATAAATTTGTACAACATATTAAAATAAACCCGGGAATAAACCTTAAAATATTTGAGCACCTAAAAGAGTCGGTAAAACACTGGAGACAACAAAAAAAATATTGTTCGGTCGTTTTTGACGAAATGTCAATTAGTCCTTTTTTAAAGTTCGTCGAATCCGAGGACAAAATAGACGGGTTCGTCGATTTCGGCGATAACCCACAATGCAAATTTGCTGACCATGTCCTCTTATTCATGGTAAGAGGAATCTGCAGCACCTGGAGACAAAGTATAGCGTATTACTTTTGTGAGGGAAGTACATCTTACTCAAAAATGAAAAATATTTTAAGTGACATAGTATCTGCTGTGGCAGAGTGTGGCCTGATACCAATGGCATTAATTTGCGACCAAGGTTCCACATTCCAGAGAGCGGTAAAAAGTTTTCAAAATGATACCAGGAGGCAACAAATTATTAATAATGAACATCTAGGTAAGTTTATAAAATTCCGACGTAGTGCGTGGCAAACACGCATCCATTCCGTGCTATATACAACTTAAATAGGGTTGGGATGGTTTTATTCTGTGGAATTTTGATGATGAATATCTGTACTTTTTCACGTCTTTGTGTTGAAGTTGCGGGCCAAAAGACACTTGGGTCCAAAAAAGGCAAAATTAGGGAAACCGTCTTTTTGACGGCCTTTCCAAACTTTCATTACTCAACCGTTTCGAATTCTTGAATCACTTGTTACAGATGGTCGTCTCGTTATAAACGGACACAAATTAAATATCGTTTATGATCCGCCACACCTTATAAAAGGTATAAGAAATAATTATCTGACCAAAAACTTGGTATTTAAAGGAAAGATAACCAAATGGTCAGATATTGTAGAGGTTTACAAAGAAGATTGTGCCATTGGGGAAGTCCGTACCCTAAAACATATCACCGACGAGCACATCATCCCTGAAAAGGTGTGTAATACCATTGTTAATCACACTACCACTTTTATAAACAGGAATAATCAATGTACTTCGACCCATCGAGAATGACCTAGCAATTGATGTTTACGATTTATTCTCAGGGCGTTCTTGGTGCTCTCGATACCGTCATTAAGGTTGCTAACGATGACTTGGCTCAGTTGGCTCACACATTTGAATGGTGCAACAGTTACAATTAAAAAGTTAACCCAGGGAAAACTCAAAGTTATAATACTATCGGTAGCCCAAAGTTAATCTGTAGAATCGACTACGCTAAAGTTCCATCAGTGTACATCGGTATTGAAACTGCACAGTTGCTTAAATGTTTTACGTATTTTTGGGTCATGCTATTTCTTTCACTCTTACTGTAAAATTCTTCAAAGGCCCATATGGTTCCTGAAACGTCTAAAAATGACCTAAACCCAAAAGAAGCTAAGCAAGGAAGTGTTTAAGAAGGTTTTTATATTTTACAGATAAAGAAAATGAAAGTGCGCAACTGCACCCAAGCGTTAAGCGAACGGGTATGTGCGTCGATGAAATTCTTTGTGAGACTAAGTAAGTACTTACTAACAAGGCAGTACGTTTTGAATTTCCTAATTTTTGTCTACTAAGGTTTAGTTTACTAGATAGTTGAGCGACTACAACGAAGAATATTGACTTGTTGAAATATGACTATGACTATACCGCGGCGTTGCTTGCGACCACAGAACTATATCGAGATAGAAGGAAAGAGTGTATGTACCTCGCGTGGCGAAACGACGACTAAAACATCGCCGTTGCTGGCCGCGATGCTCAGTCCGCTCTCGACCGCATTCCGCGTGTGACGTTCGATTAGAAAAATAAAATGGCCCCTTGCTCGATAAAAACGTGTACAAACACCACAAAAAAAGTTGGAGCTGTAAATAACGATATTTCCTTTCATCGGTAAATACTCTTTGCCCTAAAATATCTGTTATTATTTTTAAAACAATTTATTTTGTTGCTCAGTATTAATTTCACATAAACAGTTGCGGTCGACTCTGTGTCAAGTGCTACTTTTCCATTGCGACTTTAATTTAACGCGCCAGACATGGCGTGCATTGAAAACCAGCAACGAATATAAAACAATCCAAACTGTCGAGCACACAAGTGCGACGCGTTCAAGGTTTTAATTCTCATTTTCTGTCAAAAGTAAAATAATAGTGTTGTACCCTGCGATTTCCAATGCCGATTTCATAGTCGATTAAAAAATGATAATAATTATAGTTATATCGATAATTTTAAAATATAGTTACTGTATTGCAAATTTGTTTTAGTTTTCCGAAAGATCCTCTTGTAAAAAATAAATGGATTGAATTGGTCGCAAAAACTGGTTTCCTACAAAACACAGCCAGATTTGTTCCATGTATTTCCACGAAGATACCCTGTACTGGCCACTCAAAGTTTCGGCGAATAATCAGTACAGCTTATCCAACTATTATAGATGTACATCAGATTTATACGTCACAATATTATTGTGCATAAAGTGCTTATTTTTAACAGAAAGAGGTTAACCGATTTTGTTGCGGTTTTCAGAAAAGTATTTGTTACACTTAGGAGGTTTTGATATTCTAACCGATTTAAAAAAAGATGTTCTCAGTTTTATCCATTACCTATGTATTTATCACGCGTTTGGCTGAACCGATTTTGATGCGGTTTTCAGGAAAGTATTTGTTATACTTACGAGAAGGTTTTGGTTTTTTAATCGACTTCTATAAAAAGAAGTTCTCTGTTTGACCCGTATGTATGTATGTTTGTCTACGATTATCTCGCGTTTGGCTGGACTTAAAAAAAGAGGTTCTCAGTTTAACTTTTTTTACGCATTGCGATCGTTGACACGATTGGAAACGATTATGTTTATGTTATGCACATCACTAAAATACTCGCGTGACGTCAAAGTAACTTCGTAAAATGTTACACGCTCGGTTCTCATAGAAATCGACGAACTCTTTCCTTCTATCTCAATATAGTTCTGTGCTTGCGACGCGCTTGAAATAACTTAAATTTTCATATCAATCAAAAAGTGGGACTACGTAACGTACGTATTATAATCACTAAAAAGTATAAAATAAAAATAAAATGTTTTAAAAATCAAAAAACCGCCTTCAGAAACGCATAAAATAACTTTGAAAGCGGTTTTTTGTTTTTTTAAATACGAGCTAGAGTAATCTGACATATTTGTATATTTAAAATGACTCCAAACATCTTTTGCAAAAGCATAGTCTTTATCAGATACGGTACGGTACTATCACTTAACAAATTGTAAAACTCAGCTTGCTCTGGAAGGAAGGTTGCATTTAGTGAGTCGTACATAAGATTTAACAAACTCATATGGGAAAATGCCTCAAAACAAATTTTTAGTTGAATATCAGTAACATCCTTGGCTATACTCTCCATAAAGTGAGTAGCACAGTCGGGGCCTGTATGCGTACGATACTTCGATAGTTTATCATCGTAAGAACACACACATCTGTACACTTCATGTTCATGTATATTATTTGTATACGATTCAGTCGGGTTGGGGTCACAAGTTTGAAGTGGTTTCACAAAAGCTTCGAAATCTGCATAAATTTAAAAGGCAATTTAAGCTTTCTTTGAAATTGATCAAATACGACTTTATTACTTGGTTGTTCATTATTAAACCCTTTTTTTTTTTTTCCTAGCTCGGTATTTGTGGAACAATATGAATGCAATCATTTTCTTGGTGCTTTTTTAAATTAAGCTCAGTCGCGAAATACAAAAGACAGCCATTAAACATATGAATAGCATCATTTCGACCAGTGATTTGTTTTTTGAGTAATCGTGACATATTATCGTTTTGGCGCGACGCGATTAAAATTGTAGATGATTTGTATTTTACCAATATATCTTTAGTACAGGCCCATCCATTAAGTAACCGTAATAGTTTTTTTAGTGATTTATTTTTGATACATTGATATTTTTCGCAAATGTATTAAAAAACGTCGTTTGATACACGTGCGGAACCGTCATTTTAACTCGTCCCGAGTCTTGTCCCTCGCCTGCACCTCGGGACTCGTGTAAAATGACATACTTTCCGCACTTGTATTAAAAATGTACTAATTTTACCATGCACTCAGCAGAAAAAAAACCATTTAAGTAATAATAATTTTTTTTTTTCTTTTTTTTTCCTGAAATTTAATGTATTACGATACAACAACATAACGTTTTTACCGGTATAATATGCTACATTGGACTCATTAGATGGTAAATCTCTACTAGAACGTCATTCAAAATCGTTTTTTCAGGAACCCACATGAGTGGGACATGTCATAACGTTGCTTGTTTCTTATTAATTAATATTCAGTCAGGCTATGAGGTAACTTATAGGTATAGTAATTCGGGATCCCTTTGACTGCCATACATTTATTGTTTCGATTATTGAAAGTCGGACATTTGTACCCATATCATTTGTGTTCATAACTATCGGAAGTCATATTTTTTTATGTCATAACGCTTTATAATTCGAATGTTATGTATCCATAATGTAAAAGATTATATGTACAAAAGTCATAACCTAAAACCCTATAACATTCAAAGGGATTTTTAAAATGAGTCGGAAAAATTCAGTAAACACCTTCAAGTAGTGAAGTAGGATATAAAGGGATAAACCCACATTTAGTAGTCGTGCCATAGGCACGAGCATTCGATGGACATTCACAAGCTGCAGTGAGCTGACCAAGGACACTGTGGCTCAAGACATAGTGTGCTGGGACCACTCCACCAGTTTGCCGACCTGGGTCTACATCGAGCTGATCGTCCACGAAGGAAAGTTTTCTTCAGAGCAAGGTTTGTGGACATAATGTACGAACAATACTGGGTGATTTTGGGGTCATGATCCGGAATGGCCAAAAGGAAATAATATGGTCATACTGAACAACTTTTCTGGTGGGACCAACCACGAAATCGCCAAAAAAAACTGCTGTTCCATACATTAACGGTGAATTAATTGAGAGTTCATGTATGGAACAGCTGTTTTTTTTTTGACGACCCCAAAATCACCCAGTATAATCAATTTAAAGTTTTTTTTAGAGTACCCCCCAACACGTAAAATGTTTTTTTTTTCTCGTTTACCCTGTAGTGTGGGGTGTCGTTGGATAGGCCTTTGAAAAATATTACGAGTTTGTGTAAACAGTTTTTTGATTAAGTAATCCGTTTTTGAAATAAGAAATTTTTACTAAACTCAACTTTTTTTAGTCAAGTAGTCATCATTTTCTCTTACGAATAAACAATTTTCTAGAATATAAATACATGTCAGAGTAAGTATTTTGATAGTTTTATAAACAGTCCTTAATGATTCTATATTTCCAAGCTTATAAATAGTTCGTAGGCATTTCTTTTGCAGTATGAATGCGGATTGTACATTTACTGAATTACCCCAGATTTTACAAAGCTTTTGATAGCGTGGATCATACGTCTCTTATCTCACTTAGATCGTGAAAAAGAGTGTTAAAGTACCGTTAAGTCATATTTCACGCTTTAATAATTAAAACTGACTAAAGACATTACAGAATTACATCTTGGTAATACTATAAAGTCTTTACTAGTAAGAATAATATTACTTATTCATTATTTTCAAGGGATAACCAGTGACAGCGCACCTCCACGTCGCTAAAAGAAGATTGTGAAGATAAGCAAGCCCAGCATTGAAATACCCTCGGTCTATAAATTAAATTAATGGTATGTATCTTTGTATCTGACTTTGTACTTTCTTTTATTACTTTTTCATAATCATACTTATGATACATAAACAAAGCCAGTCTATCTCTGAGGAGTATTTTATAGAAATTGCTTCAGAAATTTACTAACGTAGAAAAGAAGTTGCGTAGAAAGAGTAAAATGTGGATAATTGTTCGTGGTTTATTTTTTAACAAAAATAGTATTTTTCTGTGCAACGTTAATTGGATTCTCAAATCCATTATACTTAGCTGTTAAGATGGTCAAAATGCGGTTGCTGTTAATTTTTATCAATAACTTAAATAACTTTAAACAGTATAAAATCGTTGAACGTGCATGGGTAAAAAATTATAGGTCTGTATATCCTC
This sequence comes from Acleris holmiana, assembly GCA_949316455.1. Classification (NCBI taxonomy): domain Eukaryota; kingdom Metazoa; phylum Arthropoda; class Insecta; order Lepidoptera; family Tortricidae; genus Acleris; species Acleris holmiana. Next base: position 13,843,742 of record OX438773.1, on the reverse strand, counting down.
CAGAGACCAGGTTTCGTTTAATCATCGATTAAAAGTGCATTTAGTTAGCGAGATATGTTTGAATACCTATGCGCTTTTATGTTTACGAATAAACATCTCCCTTTCTCATCGATTCAGTTAAACTTATGAATTGTTGCATACATTAAACTCAAGTTTTTTTACAATTTCAGAATCAACGGGCGTGGCTCTTGGTATCTACGAGTGGTCAGCGCAACACATTCATAGAATTACTTAGTTTTAAATCCCTCGTTAAAATTTGATGACCTTCACGAGTTTATCGAGGTTAATCTTTACGTAGGTATTTAGTTTATGGGGTAGGGTGATCGAACCAGTAATGGATAAGGTCCAGTGATGGACACTTGACTCTTATTTTACAGACAATAAAGGTTATTCATTTGTTTTGCAACAATCAATTTATAACCTTATGATCTTTGCATTAAGAGTAAAGTGTCCATTATTGGTGCCTATCAGCTTAAAAGTGTCCAACACTGGTGCGATCACCCTATTAAGCATTGCGCACTTTCTCCTCTGTAAATTTTAAGATCAATATATCTTGCGCGTTTGAAAAAACTACATCTTTAAATCCTTATAAGATCACTTTGTTGTCTGTCTACCTGTCCGTTTGTCTGTATGGCTGTCAACACCCTTTTTCTCTAAAATTATTAAAGTTGTCGGTCTGTAATTCGGATTTTTGGTAGTATCAATTGAATGGTTTAGTTATTTTCTGTATATACGTACAATTCTAGTGTTGTGTTATGTAAATAATTTGAAGTAGAATCAGACGTATTTTTTCCCAATTTGAGAAAAATAGGACATTATTAGGCTTATTGTAAAAAAATATTTTAAAGAGACTTTTAAAAATAATAATAAATCATTTATTTCGAGTAACTATTACAACTCATATAGGTATTGTTAATATTTGCTTAAACCTACACCTTTAAATGAAGACTAATGTTTTGTGGAATGACATATATGCTAAAAGCAAGCTTACCAACATACATTAGAAGAAAACATGGATTGATTTGGAAAATACCTGTTTTTTTACATCTTCTGCAAGAAGGGGGTCAAAAGGACTTCCAACCAACGGCTTTACAAAGCGGTTCTAGAAAATATCCTTTCTCAAACATTACCCGAAGATTACTTAAGGGATTGTTTCCAATCGTGGCCGGTGACTGCCCTTGGAAAGTGACCTAGTGGTTGTTTAAATTGATTTGCTTGAAGTTTCTTGATTGCCGCGAAACGTGGTATACGAAAAATAAGAAAATAGGACGACTTAATACAATGAGATGAAGAAGAGTTGACGGAATGGATAACCTACCCAGTATTATTGATCATCTTCCAAAAATCCTGCGAAGAATGCGGTAGGATGCTACAAAAGACACTTCATGAAGATACAGCATTGGCTCTCATTAGGTAAATATCTGGATTTGTCCAAATGGATGGCATTGATAACCATTTTTTTCTATTCCGGGAACTCTTTGATGATTTTCTTACCACAAGCTGCCACAAGACAGTACTATCCGAAGAATGATGATATTGAATTAACCGAAGAGGATGCCAGCGTAAACCTAATGAAATTTGACAGCTCAGAAATTGATTTGGAAAATAACTGTTTTTTTTTACATCTTCTGCGAGAAGGGGGTCAAAAGGACTTCCAACCAACGGCTTTACAAAGCGGTTCTAGAAAATATCCTTTCTCAAATATTACCCGAAGATTACTTAAGAGGATTTTACTTAAGGGATTGTTTTCAATCATGGCCGGTGACTGCCCTTGGAAAGTGACCTAGTGGTTGTTTAAATGGATTTTCTTGAAGTTTCTTGATTGCCGCGAAACATGGTATACGAAAAATAAGAAAATAGGACGACTTAATACAATGAGATGAAGAAGAGTTGACGGAATGGATAACCTACCCAGTATTATTGATCATCTTCCAAAAATCCTGCGAAGAATGCGGTAGGATGCTACAAAAGACACTTCATGAAGATACAGCATTGGCTCTTATTATATTGGCGCTTATGGCATTGATAACCATTTTTTTCTATTCCGGAAACTCTTTGATGATTTTCTTACCACAAGCTGCCACAAGACAGTACTATCCGAAGAATGATGATATTGAATTAACCGAAGAGGATGCCAGCGTAAACCTAATGAAATTTGACAGCTCAGAAATTGATTTGGAAGGTAGGTAGGATGCTACAAAAGACACTTCATGATGATACAGCATTTGCTCTCATTAGGTAAATTTCTGGATTTGTCCAAATGGATGGCATTGATAACCATTTTTTTCTATTCCGGAAACTCTTTGATGATTTTCTTACCACAAGCTGCCACAAGACAGTACTATCCGAAGAATGATGATATTGAATTAACCGAAGAGGATGCCAGCGAAAAGCTAATTAAATTTGACAGCTCAGAAACTTCTACGTATTGTTGGTGTTATTGACTCAGTCAGATTCACTGAGTGAAAGCCTTAATCTAATCACCAAGTGGGGTTTTAACGGATATTAATGGCATGTGAGACTGTAAGTGTAGAATTAAATAATATTGTTGAGTGAAAAAACCTAAGGCCTTCTTCTTGGCCATGAATCGGTAGGTTTGTGTCTAAACAATAACGTATTTAAAACTTTTATACGCGTTAATAAGTTAATGCTATCCTTTAACCCTGATTTCTTGACAAGTTTTTCGAAGCACATTACGATTACTTACTTAAATGAGTAAATTGAATACCAACGGATAAGAGTGATAATTGCTAAGGATGGAAATGGTCATCTTGCTATTGATAACCTATCGCTATAACCTAATATTTAAAGTATTAATAAAACACCATCTTATTGTGACACAGCATGAATATGTCCTATTTTTTTCAAATTTGGGTCCACAGTATAGCAGACTTGTACATACGCAATTAAATTCCGTTTCTAGGTTATAAAATAAATTTTATATCATTCTTTCTTATATGTTGTATCATTTAAATACGAGTTCTTCTTTAAAAGACTTACTATAAAATTACTTGCGGCGCTTGTTCTCACAATGGTCGACTTTTGAGAAGCGCTGGTAGACTTGTGACATAAAATTAGCTACAGGCTTACATAATTGCAAAATAAATATTTTAAATCTAATTTGGTCTATAATTTCTACGTTTTTATATTTTCAATCCATGAAGACGCGCACCCAGCTACTTAATTTGACGCCACACAGTAATACAATCTTTCAGCAGCAAATATTTATAGATATGGCACGAATCTTTGTGGATTGCAAACACTATTTTTGCGACAGTTAAGTGTACTTTCCTTTTAAAGAATTTGATTCAATGCATCAGCTTTGTGTCGAAAATGTACCTACTTAAAATATGTAACTCCATTAAAACAGTGCAAAAAATTTCTTAACACAAAATGTTTAGCATACACCATTTGCTGAAGTTCATTCTTGAATTGAACGAGATTAACTAATTCGCTCTTTTATCAACAATGAGAGTGGAGAAGTTAATCTCGTTCAATTCAAGAATGAACTTCGGTCTGAATTAATTTGCCGCCATTTTCCAGTTTTTTTTTTTTTTTTTGCATACTAGCGCCACTGCTCCCACCCTGCGGTGAGTTATTCAACTACTACTAACGTAATGTCAGTTCTAAGTTTGATTCCTATCTGTCTTTAGACATACCTTCTAATCTGTGCTTCCGATCGTCCCTTTATACAAATTTATTTAATCTAGTGGCCAAAAATGGAATTAACGGCGTCCCATACTAAATCCGCGACTTCTTACAGAAACAGTGACGCTCTGACAGAATCAGATAACTTTGTAGACTTTTAATATATTGGCAGACAAAGTTATAGGTCATTATGTGTCATTTAATATGGAAATATATAGACATCGCTAAGTAATTTCAAATTATATTTTATATTTGGTGTGAAATATATTGTAGGTAGTTTTCTTTTTTGTCAAGGTTTTTCTGTTTGATATGATTATGTACGTGAACGTTACGTACCTAGGAACTTAGTGTTTTAATTACCAATCTCTGCTTAGTTTTTCATACATTGACGTATCGGTACAGTGTTAATTTGATCGGCAAAGCGCGCCGTGTCGTGGATTAAAAACAATATGTGTACGTACGAGTGAGTCTTGAATTTTGTCGGCGGTAATATCGCCTCTACACGATGGCCCTTATGTGCCAGCGGAAGAGATTTACATTTTAGAGCGATTAACATAATTCTTGTATCTCTCTCTTACGAATTACATACTTATTATAAATAGAAAATTAGTTCGTCTCCGGCCCTTAGGAGTTTCTGATAGCTATTGCCGTTCGGGCGTTAGGGTTGTGTTAATGCGCGCTGCTCGATACTTAATACGAACGGAACGCAACCAAACGCGCCCACGGCACGGCCCTGACTAAACCGACTTGGCGTGACATGTTAAGCTAGGTACGAATTTGAGCGGCTCAGCCTGAGACATGCTCGCCCCACGCGATATGCGGCTCGCGTCCCAAATTGTTGCATATAACCATGCGCGGGCGAGGCAGCGTGCTCGACGCGAACCGACATTTCAAAATGGCGTCGGACACGATGACAGCCGCGGCTACGTTTATCATAATTCACCGAATTATTAACAAAAAGAAGAAGAAATCGCCTCGGTGGTGGAACGGCTCAGCAACTTTATCAAATTTGTAGGGGCCTCGCCCACAGACAAGTTACAAGTTGTCGTTCTGCCCGCGGCACACTCGGATACACGTCTAAATTACGCGAGGCACGCACTCCGAGGCGCCTTTGAGCACGGTCAAGAGCACTTGCGCGCTGCTCGTGCACAGCGCGTGAGCGCGTACGAATTTGAGCAAAATAGGTGAGCCGTGCGTGGCTCAACCCGAGGCTGCTCTAATTCGTACCCACCTTTAAGTTTGCATGTGGTGGGTCACAGCGCACATGGTGGAGGCACGCACATTATGCAAGCCGCACCTTTGTTTGGAGAACTACTGTATATATACCAGTATATGTAGAATATGTGTGCTAACTCGGGCATGAATACTAAAGTAACGTAACAAAATATTTTGGCAACAAATATATATCGATATTACTGTCAAAATCAGCATGTTATTCAACATTAACAAATATTATTTATTCCTTACATTTTAAATTAAAAACATTAAACAAATGATTACTTTTCTATTTTAAAATGTTTTTCATACAAAGCAAAACTTGTAAAACACTTTATTTTACACCAAATAAAACCATCAGAGAGAAATAGCACAATTGAAAAAAACGACAACAACAACAGGCGGTCTTATCGCTAATTAGCGATCTCTTCCAGAAAATCTTAAAAGGGAACCATCTAGTTTTTTTTAGATTTGACCTTAGTAACGATTGCTGTCTAGATGAAAATCTTTAAAGTATCGAACAGTCTCTCAACGTCCACTGTGGCCAACGGGGCATTCTTGAAATATTGAAAATTAGTGAAACCCGTTTTGTGATTCATGAACAAAATTGTGATTTAAGCACCTTTTATTATCTGATGACGTGACTATGATAAATAAACATGTCTATCGACATCTTATTCATCGATATCAAATCCCTAGGACGTACCCCGAGTTAACACACGTATAAGGAGTGAAACTAGCCACATTGCAAAGCGCGGCTGACCTTATTGCTATTACCTAATGAAACAGGTTCTGCAAATGGCTCTGCGTTGGACAAACAGTTGTCGCCTTGTGACTGACCAAGACGTCGCCTCGAGGCACGCCCTGTGTCAGTGTCACACCACAGTGTAGCTTTTGTGCAGTAACGTGAAATAGCGTGTTAGGTATAATGCTGTTTCATCTTGACGACACGTTGGCCTAGTTGGCTGTGACCCTGCTAGCGGTCCCGGGTTCAAATCCCGGTAAGTTCAGATATTTGTGTGATGAGCACGAGTATTTGTTCCTGAGTCTTGGAAGTTGTTTATTTAAGTATATACTTCTCTATATGAGTAAGTTTATCTTTGTCGAAGCCTAGAGTTTAGTTTAAAAAGAAATAAGAAGAAGAAATAAAGAAATACATTTATTTTGCAAACGAATAACACTCCTGCGAAAACTACATAGACATAAGAATTGGATACAATTGCATGCAAAAATGGATACCACTCAGCATGAAGTCGAGTCGCTTGTGAGCGCCACGACGCTGGTCTTCCGTGGATCCGGGCGCTCGCGTGTGCGAGACAGCGGACAGGGAATTACATAATTAGATTATGACATTGAAATAGAAATGATGAATAAGATAAACGTTAATAAATCATGACATCTCAGGTTGTTCTGATATTACAATTGTTTTGAATTTTGCTTGGTGAATCTACTCTTATATAACCTAACTAACCTAACTTTTGCGTAGAAAATAAAATGGGGAACAAATGTGGGTTAGCAAAAAATAAATTATTTTAGTATATTAATAGAGGCGGGTGATAAAAGGGGCGAACGATGGAAGGAGGCGGGCGGGACTTTGGGACTAGGTCAATTTGTGTGACATTGTCCCGTGATATTTATTTATTTATCTAGACATTTTCGACAATAACGACGCACAAGAACTCGTAGAGACTAGAGTTGATTGACCTCTCTGTTGTCAACCTTTTTAATATTCAGGAACTGCATTGTCTACAACTCCACATTAGAATAGTACACGTTCCCAAAGAGAAAAAGCTATGAAAACCAAAATAAAATCTTCATGATATTGCAGTGTTGAGATTGACTTCTTACCTGCATAGATTTTTTAATTTTATTCATGTATTTATTTTCAATTTATTACAAAGTAATGTCTCTTTAGGACTGACCAGTGGGGCTAGACAAGGTGTATTCGACACTCGCTAGCGATTATGTTTCTATTGAAAAATATATGGAATTGATGTAAGTGTCACGTTACTATCTCGGTGGCTTACGTTAATTCCATACATTTATCAATCCAAACATAATCGCTAACGATTGTCGAATGCAACTTGTCTAGCACTACAGGACTTAATCAACGAAGTAGTAAATATCTCTACTGTGTTTCTACTTCACTACATCCAACGGCGGTCGGTATCAAATGGTGCAATGCTGGGCAAACATTAACAGCCTGAGCAAACGTGGCTGTTATGGAATTTCTCATTAGACGCGTTAAGGGAGCTAGCATACCCGACCCCTTTCAGGGAGTAGCCGTGCATTGAGGAGATTGGCTAGCAGCGGTGTTGACAGCGATCCAGGATGGTGATTCTTCTGGGTAATAACGATATCGTATTTGACGTATTTCCGTATTTTCAACGTTTTGATTCTATGTCATTTACAATAATGGCGATTATGACTTAAACGATTCTAAAACACGTCAAACGCGATATCGTTGTAATACAGTAGAATAAAAGCCCAGGGCGGTGATTCTCATAAAAATCTTGGTGACGAACGCGTCTGTCAAATAATTAGAAACCGTTCAAACACGGGTCGGAATCGCGCACTGAGGGTTCCATTTCGCCACTTTGACGCTTGTATTATCGTTTTGAGAATAGGCAAAACCCAAAAAACTATGAAAGAAGGAAATAGAATAGGACACCTTATTATTTTGCTTTTTCTTTGAATATTTATTTTGAAATCCACTAAAATCCTTAAAATTATATATTTATTTATCACAGAAAATATACAACTGGTTATTTACTACGTTTCCGTGTGGTTGCACTAATAAACTTCTTGGTCTGATTATGGAAAATGTGGTTACAGAATTATAAACAAGTCTTTTTAGAGTGGTTAGTGATTTTGTACCTCTGCCTACCCCACTCTGGGAATAAAGGCGTGATGTTATGTATGTATGTATGTATGTGTCAAAAGACACGGCGCCCTTGAAAGTTAGGATGGATGGACGGATGGAAAACGAAGGCCTAATGAACGAACGAAGTACAAACCTAGAGCTCAGTTTGGAACTAGGTCGATTTGTGTGAGATTGTCTCCAGTGGGCCTACCTCGGGACTTTAATTCGGCTATTCCATATTCCAACGTAAGAATAAATTATTAAGGTTTAAAATAAAAGTGTATTTTGTGTGACTTGAGTCCTTTTATTACTAAGCAACTAAAACCCGGGAGGCGGTAATTGTAATAATTTCATTACAATATTTTGACACTAGTTCCCGTTTGACGTATTTGACACTAGTTGCACTAGTAGCATGTTACGCTCACTGATATTGAAATAATAATCCGACAAGCCAATTATTATTATTATTATTATTATTAATTTGTCAAACTATCCACGTTTCAAATGTTAAAACCACTGACGCACACCTTTCTTTGTTGGGTTATAATCTGCTTTCCGCCTATTTCTGGCAAAGTGGAATATTCGGGACTTGGGATTCGGGCCGTTTGTATTGAGGATCGGGTAACGGACCGTTCTTTAAATGCCCCATATCCGACCGAACGGAGTTATCAATAATCTACCCTTTTCTGTTTCCTCCCACACACCCCTCATCAGGTGTTTCCAATAATCTGCCATGAGATTATAATTATAAATCTGTCAATAATACTGTGTGATCGCTTTGTGTAAACTCTACTTTATTAGGTAGTTACATACATACATAACGTCACGCCTTTAGTCCCAGAGTGGAGTAGGCAGAGCACAAGAATACCAACAACTCTAAACTTGATGGTAATTCTGTAACCACATTTGGCATAGTCAGGCTAAGATGTTTACTAGTGTATTAGTGACAGGTTGCAAGCCCATCGCCTAACAGTACTACAAGCCTTTATTCCCTTAGTCGCCTCTTACGACATCCACGGGAAGACATGGAGTGGCACTATTCTAACCCGGCAACCACACGGGGGGGTTTGTTAGGTAGTTAAAGAATATTAAACAAAAAAACTATGTGAAATAATGTACTAACCAATTGGGACACACAGTAATAAATTGAACTATTGGTTTTTTTTTCCAAAAAAACCAGGAGAATAATTTAATTCATTCTGCATTTCAGTGACTTATTTTTTAATAGACATACATTTGACGGGGTTTGGACGAATACCAACATCGTATTTAAGAACGATGGGAATATTGATAATAGGCTATAGAATGAAATGATATGGATTGGTGAACTAGGCTATTGATGAAACTGTCACGAAGAAGCACGTTTTTTTTAACTGAATAACTTAGTAGTTCATATAGAAAAAAACGTGCTTCTATTTCTAATCCATACTAATACTTATATACTAATTGAGTAACAAACATCCAAACTTAGTTATCATCTGTCTGTCTTTACGCTTTCAAGGCAATATTTTTATGTTACCGAGAAGGCACACGAGCACTCAGGCCCATAGACATTTGAATTCTCAAGACTATAATCCTAAGACCTCAAATGCGTTGCCGATCCTGAGGACTAAGATGGAATGCCTCTATGCTAGTAATTTCACCGGCTGTCTTATCCCCACACCGGAACACAACAATGCGACACTGTTGCTTGGCGGGTGGTTAATGGATAAGATGGTGGTAGCGATCCGGACGGACCCCGCACAGGGTCTTACCACTACCGAACCGATGTCAAATAAAATTTGGTATAGCGATTGTTCAAGTCCCGGGGAAGAACAAAGGATAGTTTTGATCTCGGAAAATTTAATAGTAACCAAGAGAATAGCGATAAACGCGGACGTAGCTCAACCGTTACTCGTAACTATTATGTGAAATAATCAGCTTAATTTATTCCAAAATGAGAACAAATGGCTTAACAATCTGGATTAAGATAGGAAGGTACTCGTAGGTACTACGCACCCATCAATTAGACTTAAAACTGCCGATCATCCCCCGCCAATCTACCTAATTGGAACCTTGTTTAATCGAAATGTACGTCCTGTTTTACAATAAACAACAATCTTAATGATTAAATTTACCTCTTAGGGGAAAACAGTGCTGTTCCTGTAGGTAATCGTTAATTTTGTCCGTACAATTTATATAAACAGAAGGGGGAGGGAAAATTTGGGCTTCTTTTTAAAAAAAAATTGTACCATATGGATAACATATTGTTTTAAATTGAACAAGATCAAAATGTAGAATGTGTTATTGGTTTTTATGCGTGATATAAATACTTATAAATATAAACAATTCTAACAAAAAAAGAGCTTTGAAAACCCAACTGCAATTTTGGATATTGTCGGCAACGTGTGTTAAATACTTTTAAATCCGCCAGTTTGCTATTTTTTATATTAAAATACCTAGTGACGCTATGGACGCTATGAAATATCTAAAAACCTCGTTTGTCAAAATTGGGTCTTTTAATCAACTTATACAATGGAACAAAGAACCATACATACATACATTCAGGGCCTCTATTCAGGTGCGTTAAAACGATATCGTATTTGACACGTTTAAGAATCATTTATGTCACAGTCGCCATTATTGTAAATGACATAAGAGTTATCAAAACGTTGACAATACGGAAACAGGCCAAAAACGATATCGTTATTACCTTGTAGAATTCCAGCCCAGGTCAAAACATTATTCTCCTCCTTCGGCAGTCGGGTAAAAACAGTAAGTAATTGTTGTCCAATTGTTCCACCGACACCCATTTCCTAGAACGTAATGTTTCAGAGAATTTCACTTCACCGAAAGCAATTTTCAGCTGAAACCCTGTTGTTTTTTGGTTATCTTAACATTAATTACGTGGGATAGGTTAGGTTAGACTTGTCAATTACGTCAAAGAGGTGAGATATACATGTCCCACCGTGGTCGTTTCCAAAGTGGGCACAGTGAGTCAACCCACTATTCTTAATTATCATTCAGATTGAAGTTAATGACAGCCAAAATATCTTAATATTAAACAGTACAATATCGAAGTCTTACTTCGAAATTTTTGAAATTGGATAGTATCTTGGCTATTAGTTTAGGTCAAATAAAATATGTACAATAAATAAATACCGTACAAAATATTAACCTCTTCCACCGACAGTGAGCAACTCGCAATGTATCCAGTTCGAAGGACCATTACATGTTTAGGCCAAATAAAACATGTACAATAAATGTCTGAAGAACTATATTCCACTTATTTAAATATAATATAAACTATTAACCTACCATTTGATTCCATTTTTATGTATGTCTCGTACACTATCTATTATGGTCTCATGTTAACTTGACTGACTATGTTCTAAGTATTTGTAAAGTATAAAATATTGGACGGATAATAATAATCAAAAAAAATAGCAATAACCTCTATTTTTATCTTACAATACCCTCCTGATTCACTGTGCGAAAAACAAAACAAAGCGCACAGTTTATCAGGATTAAACAGGAAAGGTAATATTCGGTCTTAAAGTCAGTAGTATAACATTTCAGACTATTTAAATGTTAATTTAACTAGTAATCCTCTTTGGTATGCAACGAAGTAAATCAATTAGGGATGCAAACATCTCCGATAAATGCCAGCAAGCCACTGGCTTAGGCTAAACAATTCATTCCACCTCGCTAGTCCCCGTTGAAACGGTCGCATTTGAAATTCATGGTCACGGTAACTTCTAGACTGTGCAGTAAACCTTTATTTAACAAGGTTACAAGCTCTAAGAACCCGAAGGCTATTGTAGAATACGAGGTAGACTTTTGCAGCATCAGTACTGAGAAATTTAATAATATTTAGTGAAAGACTGTCCTTGAAATCGTTAACACGAAATTAGGATTAGTTAGTTTATACGGCATCAGAATTAATGGATCATTTGTAATATGGTGCAGAAAAAAATGGCCTTTATTCCTAGGATGACCCATCTAACAACACCTCGCATTTAAAAGTCCTTCAACGTTTAGCTTATACAAGGCCAAGGTCGCGAAAAAACCGACCTACCCACTAATTTGCTTCGGTTTAAAACTTGTTATATATTACGAGGTGATTGTTCATTGACTGTTGTAACTAGTATTAAAAATTACACAATACCGCCTACTGAAAAAGCAGGCTTTATAACATAAAAAGACGTTACTACATCGTCAGATTTACAGAAATAGTAAATACAGTCGATAAGCCAGAAAGGCTAACTTCTCGTCAACAATTTAGTAGCGATAAACAAGTACATGGACGACTTTACAAATAGAAAATCAAATAGAGAATAGATGGTTGGTTGGTTGTACTTTATATATAGAGATGGCACCAGCATATCCCTTGCCAGAGTTTCAATGAGCATATTCAATGTCAATACGAGTACTGCGAATTGCGTCCTGGCCACCGCCTTCTCGGTTAATTTAAGTGAAAGCAAGCTCCAATGAATATGATTAAAGTTAAACCCATATGTAACCAGAAACTGAAGATAAATAAATCCAAATAACAATAAATTCTATTACGCAATTTTTGTGTCAACTAGGAGAAATCACGTCAAGCACATATTTTTTTCGAAATATGTTGATGACTATAAAGATAGTATGTTTTCACTTTTTTACCTTATTACATTGTAATAAGGGCCAAAAGTGGACATCTCTTTGTAGTCGACTGTACTTACAATACTCTCTACTTCTTAATAGGTTTCTGCTGTCTTTTGCTACCACACTTTCACACTTAACTAATAGTTTATATTTGTTACTCGTGTTTATAGAAAAACGAAATAAAAGAAAATATAAACGATATTGTAACCAACTTTGTGATATGTTTTGTAGAAAAACCGGGCAAGAGCATGTCGGACCATGCTCAGTGTAGGGTTCTGAAGCCGTTAAGAACTACAAACATTAAATGAACAAGTAATAACTAATTTTCTATTTAAAGCCAATTGGTGCCATCTTAGATGATTTTAGTAGGTATAAACACTTTAATCGCCTGTTATCTCAAGAACCAATGATGTCTAATTAGTCGTGATAGTTTTCCTTTCAAATTCGATATTTGTTCTTCATTTAAGATTTTTTCAGATTTTTAGTATTTGTAGTTTTGGCTGTAGGGGGAAGGGGGGGGGGGGCACTTGAGTCTAACAAAAATTAGCGCTTTAAAGCTAAATATTTCATAAACGAATTACTTAATCGAAAAACTGTTTTCACTAACCCATAACAAATTTGAAAGCCCTATCCAACGACACCCCAAACTACATTAAAGGGAGGTACGTTAAATTTTTTTTTTACGTTTTATTGTACCATTTTGTTGGTATGACTAATATGCATATTCATGCCAAATTACAGCTTTCTAGTACTAAGAGTCTCTACGCTAGGCTGCGGACGGACGGATGGACATGGCGAAATTATAATGGTTGTTAGTTTGACTACGGAACCCTAAACAGGCTTAATCACATTTTTATCCGGTGTGTTCTGTTCGAAAGGTTTAATAAACCTTCAATTTGGTAAAGGAACAACATTAGAATACGTTATTCAATGCGTAGGCTGGAACCATTTCGGGGACAGTATTGCTAATAATTTTCGGCCTTCGCCAAAAGGGACTAATGCTGTTAAAACTATTAATATATTCCGTTTAAGTACTCAACCAGCTACTTAAACACCTATTTCAAAATTCCACCTATCTCCCATTAGCAAGCTTAAAATAAAAGGGTATCGTGTTCGCAGATAAACAAAATAGGGAATATTTAAAATTAGTTACATCACATCAGACAGGAATCTAGTTAAAAAAACCTTTGAAAATTGATAATAAAAGTTTATTTATTGGTATTGGCTTCATAAATAAAAACATTGGAATAAAATAGAATAATAACGTTTATTTAGGCCAAGAGGTCCTTATTTACAAAACATTACAGCCTAAAATATATTCAGTGGGGTAGGCAGAGCTACAGATTTACCAACTCTAAAGAAGCTTGTTGATAATTCTTTAACCGCATTTTGCACAATCAGGCAATATTAGAACTATCTAATTATGTGACAAAACAGTGTGGGCTTGTTTAGTCAAAGCTGACATCAAACTGGCTGCTGGAAGGCTGCCCCGAAATAGAAGCTGAGCACGACATCTTTAGGCTACTTGCGGGTGGCCAACTCGCTCACCATTAATAAACTGTACTAGATGGTTAAAATTTATTAACATCTGTTTGTTTAGGTGATAAAACAGCGTGGTCCCGCCCCGAAACCGACACGAACACGACGTCTATCGCCCAGAAGTCAGGGCACTTTATGTTGGTCAGCAGAAACCGCGACCCGCACACCATTAAACGAGTCGTCAGTTTCATGTGTTGCCAGTCAATAGCGTTAATGCTAAAATCCGTTTTGCGTTTTAATTATCGTGTTGCCTTTAATATTTCATCAGAATGGACGGTCCTAAGACTGCTAAGTGTCAAAGCATTTTTCAGAAGCAGGGAACTTAGTCTTACCTTCGAATGGTATTAAAACAACGTGTCTTAAATTCGCAGAAAACAATGTAATATGCTCAAAATAAAATATAGATTAATACTGTGTAAGTAGTTTGTACGAGTAGGTAGTGAAGAAAGCAAAAAGGTTGATTTGGATTCAATTATCAACAGTATTTTTGGAGTTGATACTATGTTAAATATCAAGTGTGTCTTGTTATGCTGTTATACTCGTAATCCAATACTAAGGTGAAATTTCGACAGCAACTTTATAGTCTGTTAATAAATAGTCGTCAAAATGTATTATCTAAGACGTGGTTTGTCATTTTTTACACTCAGTAATTGTTTGGTAAAATCTGCAGTCCATTGGTCGTCATTTTATTATTGTATTTATTTTAGACCCCAAACTTAACTGAAGGTTGAAATTGGATTATGCACAGATCTCATATGCTTAATAATTCAGTTACCGTCAGGGATGGAAGATGGCCGGTTAAAAAATCATCGGCTTTTACTTTAGATATAATTATTATCTGATTTGACTTTATCGAAATCATTACCGAACCGCCATAAGTAAAATAGAAGAAGAAAGACTTTGTTTTCAGTTAAAAATCGAAGGCTAACAATTAGGTAAATGATTTTCGATAACTGCCAACATGTACGTAACTTTAGCCCTAAACAGGTTGGCCTAGCCAAGACGCATACGCCACTAACGTTTTTCTTTTCTATCACTCAAAACGTATGGGATGACGTTCTCGTGCGTTTCGGTAAATCACGTGGTCGACTGTCATCCCATACATTTTGAGCGATAGAAAAGAAAAACGTTAGGAGCGTTTGCATCTTGGCTAGGGCTCCAGAGCCAATAACGAAGATGCGTTCGCTAACTAGCGTTTCGATTCGTTTTGCTTTTAAACCAAACGCTTCACCGGTATATCACATGACTTTTCGTATTACGCGATATAGCAATTTTTAAAACCGATACCGTTAATTCTGCGTCTTGTCTTTGCCCCTTATCACGAAGTACCGTAAATGACTGGGTCGCATTACCGAGGTATCGCTCTATTCCCCACGTATCCCCGTGATGGATGTTACGAACAGAACACCAACTCATTTACGCCACGGCGGCTCGTCGCAACGTGCGCGGGATAGCAATTATACCGACCTTTATTGTTGTTTTCAGTCTGCGTGTACAGACAGACAAACGGCGGGTTTAATTTGAAATTAAAGGACACGTTAGCGTTGTTCCTTTTTAGGGTTCCATATCAAAATGGTACAAAAGGAACCGTTATTTAATGTCTGTCTGATGACATACAGACAGATCTGAGTCTGAATGTCACGGCAGTTATTCTCTGAAACTATAAAAGCTATCAACTTGAAATTTGGCATAGTTACTTACCGCATCTGTTTTTAGTAAACAAATTTGAAATTACTTTTTAAAATATTTGAATACGGGTCTAGAATGGAGGGTTGTGATTTGATTATAGCAAACGGGGTGTCATATAAAAGGGCTCAATTTGCATAAATCAAAACTATTAACGAACAACTTTTTTTATTTTTCCGGGACGTGTATGAACAAAATATGATCACCACTCATTCCATACCATCTTAACAAGTCGCAAGCATCGACAGTCTATGAATGCTTGAAGGTCGAATTGGGAATAGAAATGAATTGGTTGCGAGCTCAGCGGTAGATCTAGTTGCTGGAGAGCTTGCTGAAGAAGTCTTATCAGTTAGAGAGTATTTTATTTAATCTTACAGATGGTCCCTTTAGGCTACACTTCAATCCTTTAGGATCTTTTTCACAATTACCCTCTTACATAGCTGTCCGAGATGCGTGTATCTTCACGACGTACCTACTTCATTTAAAAACTTATTGGTACACGGTGACCGTGGGGGTTCGAACTCCGTACCTTACAAGCACGGGTCGACTCCCTAAGTTCTTTTGTTAAAGTAACCTAGCAAGCTACACTGTAAAGCGACCTCATAACGTGCGCATCAATACAATCGCGGATATAAAGTGCCGTGTCTTTCATACAGTATAACGGACGGATAGGGGAGGAAAAATATTTACTTCTTGATTATTAATAATTTCAAACATTAAAATATAAAGACACACTACTTATGCTGAATATACATATACAACCGAGTTCAATTAAATGTAATCAATACCAACATACTACAAAAATATATAAATCTATTAGAAAATGTGCAAGCAAGAACGGCGGAAATGGTTCCATCTCATTGCAATCCAATCAGCCGGTATCCATCCACTGCTGAGTATGGGCCTTTTCCTTATCATATCATGATACTCTCCTCCCAATCCTGGGCTGGGATTCTACACGGTAATAACGATATCGTATTTGACCTGTTTCCGTATTGTCAATGTTTTCATAACTCTTATGTCATTTACAATAATGACGACTGTGACAAACGATTCTAAAACACGTCAAACACGATATCGTTATAACGCTTTTTTTTCACCTTTATTTGCATAATATATGACGGCGCATCACTAGCGCCATCTATTAGGTTGCGCTGGAACCAGACTGACAGCGGTCGGTCTAGCGGAGCGTCGGTGAATGGTCAGCGCGGCCATGACACTCTTAAAACGTCAACGGCTAGCGCACCACGTCTCTGACGAATCTCTATTGTTCCGCGTAATCTTATGACTTATGCCACTAATTGTAATTGGATTTTGATTAGGTGTGAGTGATTATTAACTAATTTTGCTGATTTATTGTAAAGAAGTTACCTTACCGAATTAAAATAACATTTGATTGCGACTTGACTATTACTTCGTTTCCAATCGCCCAAATACCCACGTAAATCGTTATGGCCGATCCAGATAACGGCTCAGGCGAGTCTACATCAGAAGTGGGATGCCATGGGCAACAACAGGCGGAGAACCAACTATCAAATGAAAAAAGTGCCATGAATCTGTTGAGTACTATGGAAGCACTACTTACCCGAGTGCTGGCAACGACACCAGCGACAAAAGGGACAAGTTTACAGTCGAACACTGTTAAATTGGTGGAATTCAATCCAGATGACACAGACGCGGACATAGAAGGTTGGTGCAAAATTACTGAAATTATTGTCAAAAGTAAATGCCTTGGGGGTATCGATTTGCTTGTGGCCCTTACGAGTGCACTAAAAGGACGTGCAGCTTCTTGTCTGACTAAACTAAATTTGGACGAATTGACATGGGACACAGTAAAAGAAAGTTTAATGGCCAGGTTTTGTCAGCCGAAATTATTTCAAGATTATTTTGATGAAGTGCTTCGTTTTCAAATCGGAACTAAGGAAACCGCCCCAGAAGCCGGTTTACGGTTATGGACTATGATTGAACGCATACCGAAGACGCAAATGCCTGAAGAGGTTATAACAGGCTTTGTGATATCAATTTTATGTCAAAAAGATGGTTTAGTTCGCCGCGAATTGAATGCACACACTATTACGACCAAGGCGCAGTTATTTAGAATTCTTGCTGGCATTTCTTTGAAGCGGCGTTTGGATGTATCTGAGACACAAGAATCTGACTTTAAGCGAGCTCGATTGTCAGATACTAATAGATTTCCCGGGAAATGTCATTGGTGTGGAATACCAGGACATCGGCAAGCCGAGTGCAGGAAGCGACGGGAAAATTCAATGATGACGTCAAAATCGCTAGTAGATATTTCAAGTGCCGCACGTACACCCGAGAGAACTGTGACGTGCTATACCTGTGGCAAATTTGGTCACCTTGCACCAAATTGCCCAGAAAAGAAGACCAGTGTTGGAGCTGCAAATAATAAGGAGGTTAATCTGTGTGAGCAGCGAATGTCGAGAGGTACGCTGAGGACATCATCCGGTGAGTCAGTCTCCTTTTTGTTCGATAGTGGATCGTCTTGTTCTTTGTTAAAAGAAAGCTTTGCTAGTAAATTCCCAGGTACTGAGCGTAATAATGTTGTTTATCTCGCTGGTATTAGTGGAGATGAAATAGAGTGTAGGACTCAAATTTTAAGTAAGATAAACATTGATGAAGTTTCACAAACATTGACATTTCACGTAGTTCATGACTCCTGTCTTAGCGATCCTGTTATCATAGGGAGAGATATTTTAGAAAATGGAGTTAACGTTCAAATTAATAACGATGAACTTGTGTTCTCCTTTAAAGAACAGACAAATGTCTGTGACTTGAATGTCACTAAGCCAGATTTCTCACAAGTAGATACGGATTTAACAGGTGACAATAGACAGGCGCTCATAGAGGTACTAAATCGATACGCTGTCAATTTTATAGAAGGTGTCCCCAGTAACCGTGTAAAAACTGGAGAGCTAGAAATCGAGCTTGTAGACCCACACAAAACTGTTCAGAGGCGCCCTTATAGGTTAGCTCCAGTAGAAAAGCAAATAGTTAGGGAAAAAGTTCAAGACCTCCTTGACGCAGGTGTTATCCGGGAAAGTTCATCACCTTTCGCGAGCCCCATCCTTTTAGTCAAAAAAAAGGATAACACTGAAAGGATGTGTGTCGATTATCGAGAGCTAAATTCTAACACGCGACCCGAGCATTACCCTCTTCCTCGGATTGACGAACAAATAGATCAGCTAAGCGGTGCACATTACTTTTCATCACTTGATATGGCCTCTGGTTTTCACCAAATTCCGATCCACCCGAATTCTGTTGAGAAGACGGCTTTCGTTACTCCCGAAGGGCAATACGAGTATCTTGCAATGCCCTTTGGTTTACGCAACGCCCCATCTGTATATCAGCGTTGCATCAGTAAGGCCGTTCAGCAGCTGAAGGATAAGCCCTTAATTTACATGGATGACGTTTTATGTTACTCCAGCGGCATATCTGAAGGTTTAAAACACCTTGATGAAGTCCTAGGCGCCTTATCTGCTGCTGGATTTTCATTTAACTTAAATAAATGTAAATTTATGAAGCAGAAAGTTGAATTCTTAGGGTACTCTATCCAATGCGGCGAAGTTAGGCCAAATTACCGCAAAATACAGGCTCTAGTAGATTCCCCCCAACCGAAAACAGCTACCCAAGTCCGACAGTTTTTGGGTCTTGCTTCATACTTTCGAAGATTCATACCTGGGTTTACAAACATTGTTGGCCCGTTGTATCTCTTAACAAAACTAAAGGGCCCTATTCAGTGGACCAAAAAGCATGAGGAGATCCGCAATACTATAGTAGGCGTACTAACCTCTGAACCTGTTCTGACCATCTTCGACCCTGAATTACCCGTCGAATTGCATTGCGATGCCAGCTCTGAAGGGTATGGAGCGATTCTTATACAAAGAAAAGACAGTTTACCCCATGTCGTAGAATACTTTAGCCGACGTACATCTGAAGTTGAGTCCCGCTACCACTCGTACGAACTAGAAACACTGGCTGTCGTACGAGCGGTAGAACACTTTCGGCATTACTTGTATGGTCGTCGATTTAGAGTCTTTACGGATTGTAATTCACTTCAGGCTTCTAAATCCAAAACGGATCTGACCCCCCGTGTTCATCGTTGGTGGGCGTTTCTACAGGCGTATGATTTTGAAATCATATATCGCAAGGGCAGTGGAATGGAACACGCAGATTATTTTTCAAGAAATCCGTTGCCAAACCCCAGTGCATCCACCTCCCAAGCTTCTGCTGTCCCAACAGCTAAAACGGTTTATTTTGTGGAACTGCATCAAGGCTGGCTTTCTGTAGAACAGAAACGTGATGCGGAGATCCTAGATTTAATCAACAAACACATAAATAACGATTTTCCTGATACTGTTGGGCAAACATATGACGTTAGGGATGGCATTCTTTATAGGAAGATTGTAGGAAACAAAACTATTTCATGGCTGCCAGTAGTCCCCCGCTCTTTGATTTGGACCTTGATTAGTCATGTCCATAATGAGTTACAACATTTAGGCAGTGACAAGACGCTGGACAAGCTGTACGAACAGTATTGGTTTCCTCAGATGTCGAAGTGTGTTAGAAAATTTATTGACTCGTGTATAATTTGCAAAGCATCAAAAGGACCCTCTGGAGCTCAACCTGTACGGCTACATTCCATCCCAAAAATGTGTGTGCCCTGGCACACCATCCATATAGACTTTACTGGGAAGTTGAGCGGCAAGAGTGATCGCAAAGAGTACTGTTCTGTAATTATTGACGCGTTCACAAAATATGTTTTGTTAGAGCACACCTCCTCTCTAGACGCGGCTAGTGCAGTTCGTGCCGTTAAAAATGCTGTTTGCCTTTTTGGAGCACCTAAACGCATTATCGCCGATCAAGGGAGGTGCTATGTCAGCTCAGAGTTCAGAGCGTTTTGTGCAGAATATAATATTGAACTGCATTTTATTGCAACTGGCTCCAGCAGGGCAAACGGCCAGGTCGAGCGCGTCATGCGTACTCTAAAAAGTCTGCTTACTATAATTGAAAACGATCCCAACAAAACATGGCGTCAAGAGTTAGGAAACGTTCAGTTGGCACTCAATAGTACCATGTCTAGCGTCACCAAATACACGCCAACGGAACTGATGTTTGGCATTCGGTCGCAATCTTTAGGAATATCAAAGCTTAGGTCTTCGGGACCTGACAATGCTCAACAACTTGATTTAGATGCGGTGCGAAATGATGCCTCTATTAACATACAAAGGGCAGCTGCATCCGATGCGGAAAGATTTAACAGGGGTCGTGCGGTTATTAAGCCATTCTCAAATGGTGATTACGTTTTTATAAAAAGCAGCGAACGTAACCAAACTAAATTGGATAGAAAGTTTAGGGGTCCTTTCGTGATAACTGCTGTACTTGATAACGATCGCTACGAGCTAAAGAGCATATCCGGTTCACGTCGTACTCTTAAATATGCGCACGAAAACTTACGTCCAGTACCTCAGGGTCATGATGGCTTGATTGAAATTAGTACTAGTTTAATGAACGAAGAGGAGACCGTGACGGCGCCGGTAGATGTAGAAGTCAATAATGAATGCCCCGACATATTAGCTAGTTATGATACGTTAACCGTAGACTCCGAAACTGTTACTGCAGATTCTGATACAATTACGATAGGATCAGATACTTTGAGTATAAATTCTGATCATGATGTCATTGAGCACGAAGTCCAAATTCACGCTGAGCAAGACAGTCCATGAATAATAGGTATGTGTTGTGTGTATTTTATTAGCTGCTTATTCGCTTTCAGATAGGATTAGATTTGTGTAAAGCTGGTCGAAAAGATAATGTCGTCCGGGCCATGCACTAGCGGCTGGTCGAGAGGACACATCCGTCTGATCCAGGCTTATGTATTACGAGTTACGGAGTTACACTGGTCGAAGGGACAGTGTCGTCCGGGCCAAGCACTTGTGGCTGGTCGAAAGGACACACCCGTCCGGTCCAGTCGCGTTAGTTGAACAGTGCTTTAAGATGACAGTGTCGTCCGGTCCAAATCTAAGTGATTGGTCGTAAGGACACACTAGTCCAGTTTGAAGTCAATTGCGTTAAGGCTGAGAGGAAAGGTGCCGTCCGGTCCATGCGTGGTCGAAGGGACGCACACTTTCCACTATACTAAGCTGTCTAAGAATTGTTTGTGGTAATGATAGCCTTTCAAATCTAGTAATGTCAGGTTGGACGAGCGGACTATGCGTGTACTTGTATCAGTCTAGGCCTTAGAAAACTGTGTGATTGTTACAGGACTGCAAAACAAAGCGCCCGAGGACGGTCTCAAGTCAGTCCGGCCGTGACGGCGCATCACTAGCGCCATCTATTAGGTTGCGCTGGAACCAGACTGACGGCGGTCGGTCTAGCGGAGCGTCGGTGAATGGTCAGCGCGGCCATGACACTCTTAAAACGTCAACGGCTAGCGCACCACGTCTCTGACGAATCTCTATTGTTCCGCGTAATCTTATGACTTATGCCACTAATTGTAATTGGATTTTGATTAGGTGTGAGTGATTATTAACTAATTTTGCTGATTTATTGTAAAGAAGTTACCTTACCGAATTAAAATAACATTTGATTGCGACTTGACTATTACTTCGTTTCCAATCGCCCAAATACCCACGTAAATCGTTATGGCCGATCCAGATAACGGCTCAGGCGAGTCTACATATATAACAAAGCTGCTTTGTATTTCTATAGGTTGTCTCTGTTTGTATATCCGCTTATTCCTTCTAAACCAAGCGTCGGAGTTCGATACCGTTTTCACCATCAGTTAGAATAATTGTCATGGAAAAATAATCTGGTTTTTGTACGGGTGTAATAGAAAAGTCATATATAAACCAAAGAAAAGCAAGGGCGAATCGCTAGGAAAAAAGTGTGCCCTCGCAGCTGTGAATTGGACACTGGCTCAGCATTATACAAAGGTATCAGAAACCTGCAGCGCGGGTAAAAGATAAGACTGGCATTGTACCGAGGAGAAACTTCTCAAATTGCGAAAGTTTATTATCGGATTTGTTTGGTAGTCTATAAAATATTCTTGTTTTTTCTATGGAAATAGATTATGCTCAGTGCTCTCAAAAGTTTCCGGGTATGTGGTCCTTATTTTTTTGAGAAACTTCAGATTTCTGGGAATGCTCAACAACTTGTACGATATTTGATACGACTACTGGAGAAACCATTTTATGTCCAAACACACGCAAGTTATCTCAACTTAACTGTTACAACTTATGTTAAAAGTAATTCCTAAATAGGCTACTTGCCTCATATTAAATTTGGCTTAATAAATTAATATTTTCTGTAGTATTAGACTTAAGAAACCAATATTTATCGATTTCAGATATTAAAAGTGTAAGATGGCTACGTATTTTTTATTTAAAAATTGTTCATTTTTATTTTTTATTTTGAACTCTGAAAACGCTGTCGGACTTGTTGTGACGTCATAGGACTCTAAGCATACTTCATGTCGGTTCTTATACAAGTGAAATTCGCAATGGTATATTCTGTAAGTATTCTGTGCTGTGAAATGACATTGACATTTATGACTCATGGACTCTGAGGTTGTGTTATGATTATGATCGTAGTCGTTTTAACATTAGTAAAAACCTAATCTGTGTATTATTGTTACTGCTTTCTAGTTTTATTGATAAGAGCAATCATGGATGTTGGATTCGTGAATGAAGATAGCACAAACTTACCAAGAATCGACACATTGATGGTCGGTATTTTTTTGCCTTGAATCCAGATTTCTGCTCTGCCGAGCTTAGTATTATTGAAGATAAAAGTTTCTGCAGAAACTGAATAACTTATTAAGTAAATACTAACATCAAAGTGATCTTCGCAAAAAAACAAAAATTGTTTTAGTCGATAAAGTCAGGATCCTTTTTAGCAAGTTTTAGCCATGTATTTCGCATATTTATTTCACTGGGCATTCTAATCCATAATTTCCCTGGGGTCGTAATTGATGTGTTCTTTCATTCTCGGAATATACAATAACGTTAATTACTATATTTTCCATGTAAACTGGTGGCAGTCATGGTTTTTATTAATAAAAGTATCGAGGTTTCAAAAATGATAAATTGTTTATCTATATGTCAAATGCTCTCGTCAAATGTCAAATGTTTGTTTTCGGCCCGTATGACGTCACAGCACAGATAATCTATAGACTAATATGGCTGTAAGCGTTTTCGCCTGTTAACGAAAACTAAACTTTTAAAATTTAGTTTTGCGGTTTTGTAGGTCCTAAAAAAATATGGGAATATTTTTTTTCATCTAATCGGACAATAATTAATAACTTGAGACCTACTTTAAAACAGAGTCAACTAGCCTATTAGGTAAAAATCCTATAGAGTCGCTTATTACCTCCAACTTTACTTTTACTTAAGTTTGCAGTACAGTCAAAATAGTAGCCAAATGTTTAACAGCTAGCTTCTGCCTGCGAATTTGTCCGCGGCACAGTACGAGTATAAACAGTAGTTCGTCTTCAAACAAAAATTGTTGCCTGAAATAAAGTTATTCTATTCTATTCTATTCTCTGTATGCATTCTTGTGCTCGGTCTGTCAATAAACTTATCTTTATCTTTAATTTATCATTTACCCGCGACTCCATCCATGTAGAAATCGTGTATCGAACTACCCTCGGAAAATGACAAATAAAATTACTATGTCCTTTCCTACCAAATTGTATCAAAATCGTTTGAGCAGTTGACCCGTAAGAGCGTAACAAAGTTACTTTCACATTTACGAGTATATATTTGTATGGATTCTGAAGTCCCTTTCAAATATTGACACGGAGCAGCTTACTTCGTGGCCGCAACATTCGTTTTGCATCTCAACGCTTCTTGGTCAAACAAAGAAATAAATTTGCGGATTATCTCAGATCTCTTTTTAACCCTTTCGCATTATAATCGGCGCCAGTTATTTACCTCAAATCCATTATAATGGTCACATAATATGAATAATTCAATTTATTTAGTTAGGATTGGATTTAATAGAAAATCTTTTGAAGATTGAGTTTTCTTAGGTGCAAATTACTTGCCTTGTAAAACTTCAGAGTCTTATACTATATTGTTATTGTACCTATTGTTATCGTATTGTATTTTACTTGCCTGCCTTTTCTGTCAAGTTTATAAGAACTTTGGCTCTATACTACTCGGTAAAACTACATAGCCTTTGATATGTTATCGTATTATCAACATTACAATAGCTCTGACGAGTATAATTACTTCATCTCATAATGTAATAAATAATAAATTACCTTTATTTTTAGTATCCGCCAATACCAAATTAACTTTGTTAGCATATTTGTTAACTATCTAGTATAAAATTGTTATAATATTTGCTATTTAATTATATATTTTAAGTGGTTCCTCGGTAAAATGTACACCGACTCACAGTGTCAACCCCCCCCTCCCCTACAGCAAAAACTACAAATACTAAAAATCTGAAAAAATCTTAAATAAAAGCGCATTTAGCGAATTTAAAAGGAAAACTATCACGACTATCACGACCTAAGACGGCACCAAATGACTTTAAAT
The DNA here is from genome assembly GCA_949316455.1 of Acleris holmiana. NCBI lineage: Eukaryota > Metazoa > Arthropoda > Insecta > Lepidoptera > Tortricidae > Acleris > Acleris holmiana. The sequence continues at coordinate 13,818,599 of OX438773.1, read as the reverse complement.
AGAAAATTAGTTACTACTCGTTACTTTATGTTTGTAGTATACTCAACGGCTTCGGAACCCTACACTGAGCATAGTCCGACATGCTCTTGCCCGGTTATTACTTTGTTATCTTTTGTTTGTACAATAAATAGTTTACTTACATACATATGTAAGGTTTGAGGAATTAAGTAAGTTTTAAGATAATGTATAAAATAAATGATAGTCAATTGACTATCCCTCTTCCGGTTTATGTTTACAAAAGGAAAAGAAACAGGTGGCCATCTTGGACACCGGCAGTCGTTCTACGGATTTCAAACTGTAAAGGTAACTCTGTAATCGAAATATTCGTAATTAAATCAAGTGTGTTAAAGTATTGAGTTTATTTATTTAATACTAAATACCTGAAAACTTATAGTTCAGATAGTGGGATAGTAACAGAATATAGCTTACATTCAACACGCCCACAAGCATTTTGTTCAGCTTGGCTATAACCTTTGTTAATTTTTAGGTCCATTAGTACTAACGATGTCGAAGGAACGTGAAGATGCAGAGGCGCGCGAAGCGTCTGTCGTGCTTGGCGAGCGGGTCGAACGCGACAAGGAGCCGTCGGTGCAGCAGCGCGGGCGAAGCGCGACGCGGCATGCGCACAAGCGGCGCAGGCGCAGCCGGTCCAGGACCCGGTGTGAGCGGCCTTCACGGGCTCGCTCGCGCTCGTCGGACAACGTGTCGGCGGGAGATGATCGCGGGAGGCGGCGTCGGGCATCAAGGAAGCGCCGGCGGAGCCACCGCGACCGGGGTCAGCATGAGCTGAGCCAGCACAAGCGGAGTCACTCGCGACAAAAGAAACGTAAATGTCGTTTAACCGTAAGTGTTTCTAGGTCACGTTCTAGTTCTTATAATAGTGCGAGCCGCGGAACACGCAATTTAAATAAAACTGATAACGAAACGAATGTAAACACAGGAACATTTTCATTAAAAGATGTTATGGATTTAATAAAATCACTGCCCTCTTCTGCGTCTCAATCTCAGCATCACTTTTCGATGAACAGCAACGCGGTGCCGGAATTCGATCCAGCTAGTAAAGAGCAGACTATAGATTTATGGATTAAGAAAGTTGAAGAATGTTCTTCTATGTACCAATGGTCGGAGACACAGCTCATACATTATGCTTTGCCTAAACTAGGTGGGATAGCAAAAGTTTGGTATCAAGGTCTACCCACACTTAATTATACTTGGCCAGAGTGGAAAGAAAAATTAACTAAAACTTTTCCAACTGTGCAAAATTATGCACAGCTTTTACATGAAATGTTAGATAGAAAAGTGAAGTATAATGAATCCTTAGAAGTTTACTTTTACCACAAAATAAATCTACTTAATAGGTGCGATATATCCGGAAAAAGGGCGGTAGACTGTATCATTTACGGGTTAGAAGACAAGGGCATGAGATTAGGGGCCCAAGCTGCTAACTATTCTGAGCCGGAGGATTTGTTAGCCTACTTTAAGTCCATTAAATTCGAGGATTTAAAAGACAAACGCACCACATTTTATAGAAAACCGACTGATACCCACAACGATTATATTAGAAGTAGTTCCATTAAATGCTTTAATTGCAACGAGATAGGACATCCAAGCTTTAAATGTCAGAAGCCACTGCTAACTTGTACTGTTTGTAAGAGACTAGGGCATCAGAGTTCAAATTGTAGACGCTTGGTAAAGGTAGGCAATTATAGTAGTAAAACCAGTGAAGCTTCAAAATCAGTGTCGGAAGTTAAGTTAGCCGGAAATCTAGATGACAAATATGTACTTTCGTTAAAAGTGAATGGAAAACCTAAGACGTGCTACGTTGATCTCGGTAGCCAATGTACGATGATTCGGTTAAGTGATTTTAAAGAATTGGGGGTAGATTATTATACTAATGACTTACCGTCACTAAAAGGTTTTGGTGAATCGATTATTAATCCAATAGGAAAATGTACAGTACATTTAGAAGTACAATCGGTTGCAACTTTAGTAGAGATATTGATAGTACCTGATTCATTGCTTAAGTACCCCGTATTATTCGGTCACACTTTTACAGAGCAAGCTGGAATTTTAATTATTAAAACTGACGAGTGTCTAATTTTGCAAAAACGACCAGAGATACGATCTAAACCGGATTATAAAAAACTGAGATTAGTTGTAAGATCTGATACACATGTCAGTGCTATGCAAACGGTACCAGTAGAAATAGATATTTGTTCTACGTGTAAAGTGTATGTACATGAGTCTATTAGAGATATCGGTGCTAATAAATATTATATCTTGCCAGGCCTGTACACAATTACAAAAGGCAAGGGATGTGTCATGGTGGTTAATTTAAATTCGGTAGCAACAGCTTTTCGAAAGGGTCAATTATTAACAAGAGCATGCATTCATGATGATAGCAGTACCTTTGAGGTTAATAAAGTAGATGTGACCGAGCGCGAATCATTGTTAAGGAATCTTAAAGCAGATACAGCGTTAGGAATAGAAGACAGGCACAAACTTCACATACTGTTGCAAAAATATGATAGTTGTTTTTCATTTAGTTTAACAGATTTAGGGTTGACTAATTTAAATGAAATGACTATAACGTTAAAAGATAATACGCCAGTTGTATATCGGCCATATAGGTTAGCCTATTCCGAAAGGAATAAAGTAAAGCAAATGGTACAAGAGATGCTGGACTGTGGTATTATTTCTGAATCGACTTCTGCCTATGCAAGCCCCATATTATTGGTGCAAAAGAAAACGGGGGACCAACGTCTCTGTGTTGACTATAGGGCTCTAAATGCGAAAACGGTAAAGGAACATTACCCTCTACCACGAATTGAGGACCATATAGATCAATTAGGGGGTTATGAGTATTTTATAACCCTAGACTTGGCATCAGGGTACTACCAGATTCCAATCGCTCCATCATCCCAAGACAAAACGGCCTTTGTCACCCCTGACGGACAGTACCAATTTACACGTATGCCGTTTGGGTTGGCAAATGCGCCTTCTGTCTTTCAAAAGACTGTTAATCAGATGTTAAAGGAGGTTAAAAACAATGAAGCATATGCATTCATGGATGACATTATAATCCCGGCACATAGCATTGAACAAGGGATGAAGCGGTTGGAAACGGTTTTAAAATTAATTAAAGATGCTGGTTTGACACTAAAACTTTCCAAATGTAACTTTTTCTGTAAGACCATAGACTATCTTGGGTTTGAGATAAGCAAAGAGGGAGTAAGACCAGGTTCAGGCAAAACAGAGGCAGTTGAGAACTTTAAACGTCCAAGCAATCAACACGAAGTGCGCCAGTTTATAGGCTTGGCTAGTTTTTTTCGTCGCTTTGTTAAGAACTTTGCCATAATTGCTAGTCCTTTAACAAAATTGCTAAAAAAGATGACCAAATGGGAATGGGGTACTGATCAAGAATATGCATTTGCTACTCTTAAAACGGAATTGGTGCAAAGACCCATACTCGCCCTTTATAACCCTCATGCCCCAACTCAAATACATACTGATGCGTGTAAGACTGGCATAGCAGGAATTCTACTTCAGCAGGACGATGTGGGGCGATGGCGGGCAGTAGCGTACTACAGTAGGCAAACTACGCTAGAGGAACAAAAATATCATTCTTTCGAACTTGAGACCCTTGCAGTAGTGGCGTCCTTAAATAGGTTTAGGGTTTATGTTCTAGGGATGAAATTTACTATACTAACCGACTGTAGTGCCTTACGTACTACATTATCAAAGCGAGACATGATTCCCCGTATTGGTAGGTGGTGGTTACAGTTGCAGGAGTACGACTGTAACATCGAATACAGGCCCGGGTGTCGTATGAGTCATGTTGACGCACTTAGCAGGAATGCAATTCCAATGACGGAGGAGCCCGAACATGTATTCGACGTTTTAGCAATAGAGACAGATGATTGGTTATCTACTCTACAGGGCGTTGACGAGGAGGTCCAACAAATTAAAAGTGTACTAGAAGACCCTCAGACTCCCAAAGTAGCTGATATCCGCACTAATTACCAATTAAAAAATGGAAAGGTATATAGGATGGTTGATGGTCAACCTAAGTGGCTTGTTCCTAAAGGGGTAAGGTGGCAGTTGCTCAAGAAAAACCATGACGAGCTTGGTCATTTTGGAGTTGAAAAGACCTTGGATAAACTTAAGTCGCTATATTGGTTTCCCAAGATGAACAAGTTCGTCAAAAAGTATGTACAATCATGTTTAGAGTGTTCTTATTACAAAACCCCGGCAGGGAAGAGACAAGGGATGCTTCACCCGATTCCAAAAATAGATCAACCATTCCATACAGTGCATATGGATCATTTGGGTCCTTTTGTCAAAAGTAGGTCGAAAAACACCTATTTGCTTGTATTGATAGACGCGTACACTAAGTATATATCCCTTTATGCCGTTAAGAACACTAAAACCAAATCGACAATAAAAGTTATTAATAATTATATTAGCTTGTTTGGTATACCCAGCAGAATGATTAGTGATAGGGGTACGTCGTTTACGAGCAAGGGGTTCAAGGATTTTATTACTCAGTTAGGTATTAGGCATGTGTTGAACGCGGTTGCCACGCCGAGAGCGAACGGTCAGGTTGAAAGATATAATCGGACTATTTTGGCTTCGCTCTCGGCGAGGAATCACAATCACAACGAGAATGAATGGGATAAGCATTTAGAAGAAATTCAGTTAGGGCTTAACACGACAATAAATAAAGCTATTGGCAGGAGGTACTATTTGGATTCAGATTAAAAACCAAGGGGGATGGGATGGTGACATCTCTATTGGATCAGGAAGGGACAACTCATCGTTCCCTCGATGAAATAAGAGAGGAAGTAAATTTGAGGATTAGAGAAGAACAAAGAAAAAAATAAGGATAGATTTGATCAGGCGAGAAAAGTGGCCACTAAATATAAAGTAGGTGATTTAGTAAGGATAGAACGCGACATAAACAGTAACAATGGTAAATCAAAAAAACTCCTTCCTAAGTTGCAAGGGCCGTATAGAGTTATCGAAGTTTTAGAAAAAGACAGGTATGTAATTGGGGATACGCCCTTAACTCGCAAACAAAATCGAAAATATGAAGCTGTGATCTCTGTGGACAAAATATTTCCGTGGTTAACATATACTCATGATTTTGTAGGTTCAGAAGACGAACAGTCATTTAGTGAGGACGATAGGGATAGTGTGATAAGTACGGCGGAGGCTGTACATAAAGTTGTACCTGAGGGAGTAGAAGAGAGCAGTGACGGGTCAATTATAAAGTAATGAGGATACTGTATATATTTAATTATATAATTATGAAAAAATATTTTTATTAAAAATGATTGGACCTATTGATTTTTGAATTGAAAGATTTGTATTTAGGGTGGAGTTATGAATCAACACACAGAGGAGTCTTTTGACAGTTGAGAGTGTGTTAGGTTTTCATGTATAAGGTGCGCAATGAAACTATCTGAGCCATGTATTGGAGCGCTGGAAATATAAATAAGCTGATATTGATTTAGAATGTTATGTAATTGCAATTAGCAAAATATACTCGTATAAATATAATTTAAAGATTTTTTTTTTATAATATACGTAAAAAGATAAAATTTATGTTTAGGGCGGAAATGGTAAATCAGTACACACAGGAGTCTTATGACAGTTGGGAGTGTGCTAGATTTGACATATATTTAAGTTGCGCAAGGAGGCCGTATGAGCCATGGATTGGAGCGCTGTTATATGGAATTAAAAATGCAGAAAATATTTATGGAATTGATTATGGAATTGAGAGGAATTTTGATATACGTAGGGTGGAAAAGAATAGTCTGACACACAAGGGAGTCTTATGACAATTGGGAGTGTGTTAGATTATATTCATAATTTTTCTGTTTTGTACATGTTAATTTTAGCTTGCTACATAAGACTACTAATGATCAAAATAAGTTATTGTAAAAGCAAATAATGTTTATTAATAGAATATGAGTGGTGATAAGAATTATTATCTAAAATAAAAAATAATCAAAATAGAAAATTGATGGAACAATTCAATTCAAGATGGCCGAACATTAATGTATTTATGGCCAAATTATTATAATAATAGATGTACTGTAAACAGATCACGAATAATTAGATAAAGACATGTCAAAAAAAAAAAGAGACTTTGTATATTTTTACCTAGCACGTTGTCATTATTAATCTGGATGTAATAAACATAATTTTAATTTTAGTAAATTGGAATGTTACTTAGGTGTACTAGCGGCCGCACTCAGAGATATCAATTGAATTTAACGCTTGTTAAATGACTTGTTGACTTTTTCTATTTCTATGGCAAAGAAAGTGACAGCAGCAACTTTAATCACACTTTGTAATTAATTGACGTCTCTGAGTACGGCAGTAAGGTCTTTACTTCGCAATCTGCAGTTAAAATTAAGTTTTCCGAGAGGACTCGGCTTGTTCAGGATGGCCGACTGTAAGGTTTGAGGAATTAAGTAAGTTTTAAGATAATGTATAAAATAAATGATAGTCAATTGACTATCCCTCTTCCGGTTTATGTTTACAAAAGGAAAAGAAACAGGTGGCCATCTTGGACACCGGCAGTCGTTCTACGGATTTCAAACTGTAAAGGTAACTCTGTAATCGAAATATTCGTAATTAAATCAAGTGTGTTAAAGTATTGAGTTTATTTATTTAATACTAAATACCTGAAAACTTATACATACATATAGTTAACAATTTTTATTTATTTATTAATTTGTGTAAATTGACATAATTTCGCTTCGGCTCTATAATGCCAAAACAGGTAATCGGTATACCTATTTAACTTTGTATTGTAGAAATCCCTTTACTACTTTTGGATTCCGCTATAAATAAAGTCGAAAAGTGGTAAGGAATTTTTTGATCGGCTACCAACGAACTAAGTAAATATTTAAAAATAAACTATAATCTGTTACCTAATTACCTTTAGGCGGATGTAAGAGAGAGTTTCGATTATAACTAATAAGCTAAGTATCAAAGAACACTTTGTAGTGATTAGATACAAAAAAATGCATTGTTTTCTAAATGCCCAGCTTTGTAAATTAGGTACAACATTATTAACAATGTCACGCTTTTTTAGGGTTCCGTAGCCAAATGGCAAAAAACGGAACCCTCATAGATTCGTCATGTCCGTCCGTCCGTCCGTATGTCACAGTCACTTTTTTCCGAAACTATAAGAACTACACTGTTGAAACTCGGTAACTAGATGTATTCTGTGAACCGCATTAAGAGTTTTCGCCACTGAAGTTTCTGGTAAAAGGGGCGTATTTAGTTTGTACATTAACGTCCTTGTTCACTATGTCGATGAGTAATTATTTGAAGAGAATGTGATCAGTACCAGGTTGTGACACTACGACTTTGCCTAAGCCGATTGTTCCTTTCACAATATAAAATTCTATTGAGATGGAGCATAATTAACTGGAAACTTAACTAGAGAATGTGTGGAGCTGTCATTATAATTATCTATATTATTTTACTAGGATTTGTATAAAAAAGGTTTCTATCTTAGAAAGCAGGCAAAACCAATGCAAAAGGTATATTTAGGAAATAGCGCGTTTGGATAGATCAGGATTAGATCCGAGTGGTTACAAAGTATAAAAAAAACGTGAACAAAAGAAAGAGAGAGAGAGAGAGAGAGAGAGAGAGATATGGGTAGTGGCCCATCTCCTTTCTGAAATGATAGTTAATAATAATAATAAATGCTTTATTCAGTAACTAAAAACTAGGTTACAATAATGGTAGATGCCTCTTTTTAAGTAAAAAATATACTTGTGTTAAGAGAACATCGCTCTTCCAAGTGCAGTTGGCTCAAAACATGACAAATAGTATACCTACTATTTGTAATTTGTACAATATAGTATAAAATAGTACCCTATTTTATACTATATTGTACAATAATTTAGTTTTTTTTTTAGATAAAATTACTTTAAAACAAACTTTTTTATGACTGTTGTGTGCGTGTATGTGTGTGTGTGTGTGTGTGTGTGTGTATTTGTGTGTGTGTGTACGTGCGTGTGTGTGTGTGTATGTGTATGTGTGTGTGTATGTGTGTGTGTGTGTGTGTGTGTCCGTATATTAACAATACCTCTATATACATAACAGAGCTAGCGGTCAAGCGTTGTGGGCAAGCAATTTTGTGATCAGCGCAAGCATTATTTTCATCATAGCCATTTAGACCTGATTGTTTTTTATGCGTTTAGCATGAAGTTATTTTAATAAAAGTTCAGTGTCACTGTAGTTTAGGGAATTTAGCCATTTCGTAACTGCATATTTACACTCACGAAAGCTAAAAGAGTAGATATTTAGGATTTTATCAATGCGATTGAAAAGCATGGCTGATTGTACTACATATTGAATCTTCGCAAAGGCTGACCTCGCCCTCGGAGTTTTGATTACACTGGGTTTTCTTCTAGCAACAGCAGTAACGGGTTTGTACGTGACTACGTACAATATATATAACTTCCTGACACTAAGTAGATCGCAGGCAGCGTATAGGTCACTAGTTGGAAATGTGAATGGCTTGAAGAGCATTACCTTAAGAAGGGACCTTTGAGCCCTCTCCAGTTCAAGAAATTTTGTTTTTGTTGCCCCACCCCAGGCCGGTATACAATAAGCTATGACGGACTGATACCGATTTTGACCCTTTGTTTACGATTTAGGAGATAATCACTGAGAAGTTTAAGAGCGATTCCTCTGATTCCCATGTGTTCAAGGGAATTTAAGAGGATGGGAACTGAGACTGTGTCAAAAGCCTTCCTGAGGTCAAGAAATGCTGTGAGACATTTTTTGTTTTCGTCTACTGATTTGACAATTAAAGATGAAAGTGCGACCACAGCATCTTCAGTAGAGTGTCCTTGTCTGAATCCAAATTGAGATGACGATAAGATTTTGTATTTATTGAGATAATTTATGATTCTGTTATTTATAAGTTTTTCTAATATTTTCGAAATCGATGTCAATACCGATATAGGCCTGTAATCGGATATGTTATTCTTCTTGCCCCCTTTGTACACCGGGGTGATAATGGCTTCTTTAAGGGACTCAGGAAAAACACCACGCTCAAAACAGAGTTTAGCCAAGCGACAAATGGACGTAGCTTAGCGAAAAGGATTCAACCCACAATGCAAATAAATTTAAATTTAAATCTTATTGTTGTCAATATAAAGTAAAATTTTACTCGTGTGAAATTGATGGGTTGGATCCTTTTCGCTAAGCTACGTCCAAATAATAGGTACGAGCAAGCCACTAGCCATTTTTAGAAATAATAACTAAACAACAATATGAATTCCAATACTATCGCTACTAATGTTGTACAATTTTTTAAAAATAATATTTTCTGTTTGTCTGTCCATTTATTTTTTACTACTAAATCAATAAATAGTTTTTGATAAAACTTGGTACAGATGTAAGAGTAATAGTAGGGATAATTTTAACTTTTTGCATTCCTATTCTGTAAATATCGTATTTTAATTTCTGTCTTTTGTACAAAAAAGTGTTGTACTTACATAAATACATCTTGAGCCCCAGAGAAGGTCATGGATACTAGTTTTTTTATTACTCACGCGCTCAGTACATAATATATAAACGAAATAGAAAAATAAAGTAATGTATCGTAAAACACAAAGTGTTTTTTTGTGAATTAACGAGAAAAAAGACATCAATTGTAGAGCAAATTTTCGCTTAATAACCCAAAACAATATAACAAAAACAAAACTTATAAAATCTACCTCAAGAACAAACGATGAAAACAATAAGTTCTCGAAAAGTTTTCGTAAATACTGTCGTATCGTTGACTTTTTGAGCATCTATGGTTTGCGGTTATTAGTTAAGTATTTGGAATTTGTGTACAATTTTCCTACAATCCTGTTCCCTAGGGCCAATATTCGATTATTATCCCAGCGACATTCCTTACGGTCGTTTTATGCCGCGATACTTTGATCATTTCTTCTATTTCTCTAACTGGCAAAGTAAGAGTGTAAATGACTTTCGCATTGCATTTTCATTGAATTATGTTTCCATGTACAGTCGAGTGATTTGATTGTTTACTACACGTGTACGTGGCAAATTTACGTTTTACATAAACAGCTAAACAATCAATTTCATTGACTACTTATACAAAAAAATCACAATCGCAACTGACATCAAATCTCACACAAGTACCGTGAAGTGTGCACGTCAAGTTTAGTTTGGATCATTGTTGCTTTGGCTTTACAAGTTCGATTGGTTATATACAAACACCGGATTGACGGGGGCAAAAATGTATCAGTGCTAGTGATTCATTAAATATCGACTAACTTTATCGACAAATTTTTAGTGACATATGGATTTTACATTTCTTGCCAAAGTAACGTACCTTTACCTTATGTATGTGTTCAGATTTCCATAAAGATAAACGATCTTTTTTCTTGCGAGGCTTTTTTAACCGACTTAAAGAATAAAAAGGTTCCCAATTCGTCGAATGCTAAATAATGTTGTTGTACTGAATGAATTGTTATTCAATGTAATTTCAATTCAATTCAATTTTTGGGAGAATATGGCTCCATCAATGTTTTGATGATTCTGCCAATGTCGAGGTTGGATAGTGCACTGCCATTTGACGTTTTGTCGTGTTCGGTGCGTTTACGGTGTTCGGTGGGATACCAGCAAGAATATAATAAATATACCTACTTACTTAAATATTTTGCTAAATAAATATTTTGTTAAAGTTTAATATTAATTTTGGACAGGAAGTTATTTAAAATCTTACAATATGGAGTAAATACTAAAGTTAATAGCAACTGAACATTGATTGGACGGCTAATACAATGGGGAAGTAGACTATATAAAGTAACAGATATTTTAGGACACTCCAAAAATAAATGTTCCAATGTTCCTTCGGCCAAACCACATTCACAAATCGAGCTGTCCTTTATTCTCAATTTTGCTAGAAAAACAGGAGAGCAAAAGTGACCTAGACGCAAACGTATAATGGTGGAAGTATTTAATTTTGAGAAGTCCCTGTTTATGAAAAACCATGGTTTAGATGGAAGAGCGGGCTGCAGGTCTCCGTAATGCTTGCCTTTGTTCTGACGGGATAATTGCCATAAATTGTTCCAATTGGCCTCTAGTTGGGGTTCAATGTAATTTCAATGGTTGTCAAAAGTGACTCGAGTCGTGAGTCAACGTCAGATACCGATTGTTTATAGTTGAGAAAAGTATAAATAAAAGAGGTTTGCTCATAATTAAAAGGTACTTATTCAAACTTGGCTATTAGTTGTGATAATGATGATTAAAAATAACTTTTATCGATGTCGATATTTAATGAATCACTTTTTTGCATACATTTTTGCCCCCGTCTTGTGTTTGAATGTTTTTTTCTGAAGTAAACCCTATCTAAATGAAATGACACAATAACAACATACATATTATGTTTTTTTAGGTAACTCATCACCTCATCGATTGTATCATTTCATCGAATTTCATTTCATCGAACGCTATTTTCTGCTGAAACTATAATGTTTTCCAGGTATCTTAAACATTAATTACGTAGGTTAGGTTAGGTTAGATGTTTAAGATACCCTGAAAACATTATGGTTTCAGCAGAAAATAGCGATCGATGAAATGAAATTTGATGAAAAGATACGTTCGTTACCGGTTCTTTAGTAGGGTTAAAAAAATACGATGACATGTCAAAAGCAATATGGTTTTACCGAGCTCCCGGCACCTATAAATATCGTAATAATTGATGATGTTACTAGGACATCATAGAATAAAGGCGCCTGTAACAATCTCAAAGTACCCGAAGCGGGCGATATAGCATTAATCAATTTGTCCAACTGATTGGAATCGAACGCTGATCCATCTGTAATGCAGATTTAACTGTTTAATTATGAACGAGAGATTTCAATCCAATCATACTGCGTTTGTATAAGCGGGGTGGAAAAGGTTATTTAAAGAGTGGTCGAGTAATTGACCACGACTTACTAGATAAATTATGTTCATAATTCTTCGTTACGTGTACCTGCCTACCAATGTATTAGTAATAGCTCAATTTTTTTTTTGAAAATGTATTTTATAAAAAAACATGGTGTATCTAATTTCAAGAAAGACGTCAATCGGCAATTCTAACTCTGCTGGTAAGCGTTCGTTAAGGTGCGGTACATTTTCTCCTCCCCTAGTCTATGAAATCTAAAGTCTGGGACCAATGTGCAGTGAGACATGGTTCACAGTGGCTCACGCAAAGTGTAATAAAAAGAGGTACCGTAAAACTTCCCAACTATAGTCCTAGCCTGCAACAATGGTCCAATTTTCATCCGTACATTATCCTTAAAATATGATAGCTCACTGCTAAATATTTCTGGGTATATAATGATTTGTTTGACCTTAAATAATTTGCTTTAAAATGTAACCATATAGCTATCATATTTATTATAAGGACAATGTAAGGACGAAAATTGGACCATTGTTGCAGGCTAGGACTATAGTTGGGAAGTTTTACGGTATGCTTTAAGTGTCAGTGTGACAAGGAGATCCGCAGAACTAAACTTCTACAACGGACTCAGCCGTATGGCATGGTGACTAGGACTGCTTCAACGGCTACCACCATCTTATCCATTAACCACCCGCCAAACAACAGTGTTCGCATTGTTGTGTTCCGGTGTGGGAATAAGACAACCGGTGAAATTACTAGCATAGAGGCATTTCATCTTAGTCCTCAGGGTTGGCAACGCATTTGAGGTCTTAGGATTATAGTCTTGAGAATTCAAATGTCTATGAGTCTCAGATTCCACTAACCATCCGGTGGTTTGAGTGCTCGTATGCTTTCTCCTTAACATAAAAAACCGATACTCTGTAAATTGTAATCTTTAAGTGGCAGTGCTGCAGAGGGCGGCGCACAATTCTTGTAAAATCGTTGATTCGTCATAAGTGTTCTAGAGTGGAAAACGCCGTTGTTGCCAGGCCCTTAACAAGGTGGACCGATGATCTGACAAGGGTTGCTTGACACAGAACCGTTGATGTTGAAGATCTTTTGAAAGGCCTTCGTCCAGCATGCTCTGTATACATAAATGATTTAGGTTCGGAGTTGTCATAGCAAGGTAAAAGAGAGATGGGTCATACACAGATTTAGGTTACCGACTTTCCTGTGGACACACCGAAAGTAAACGTTTTTAAGGCCTAGTTTTAGACCTATCATATAAAAACATTACATATACGTATGCACACAAGCTTTTTAACTATCGACCACAGGAGAGACAACTTTTGTTTAGCAATTTATCTCTATTACTAATAAGAGTAAACATCTATTATTTAATTGTATATATAAATTGCTTGGTATGATTAAATAATCAGATGAAATACATTTTTCATCTAGCTACATGCTTTATTGCATTGGCACTTATATGTATACCTACATATGTACCTATGGTAATGATCATATTACTTTTATTTTAATGTTTTACTGTGCCGGTAATTAACTAAAAATTCTTTAAACGATCCCTTTTTATAAAATACTAGCGACCCGCCAGCGGCTTCGCCCGCTGCAATTATTTTTACTTAAAAAAAAAAATTGTTACTTCTAGTACCTTCCAGAATATGAGTACAAAGTTTCATGATGATTCGTCAAGTAGTTTTTGCGTGAAAGCGTAACAAACATCCACGCTTTCACATTTATAATATTAGTATGATGAATACTCAACTTTTGTACAATGCAATAGGTAAATCATTCAGTATGAATATGACGCGAGTTTTAATATTATAGTCGACTCCATATCTCGCTTTAGTTTTACCGTGCTATGGCAATTTTCCACCCTAATGATGACGGTGATATAACAATTCACGTCGCTTTATGGAATTATTCGGTTAATATCACACACATTGATAGAATGTTAACTATGTCGTTTTTCAAATTGATTGTGAAAGTGTCAAGAACGAATATCATAATGACCATTACAGCGATTTTAGCATGCATTATCACGGTGATTTACTGCGGTAATACAGGGTAATTTTTTTACCAGTGCACAAATTTTAACATATGATTTTGTATCATTAATATAATATATTACGACAATAAAACGAGTTCAAAAATTATTTTTTTTGTTGCAAATTATCTCTTTTTTACCTTCTTGTGTGGACACAAAGTCACACTAAAAATGATGACATGGGTTGTCAAGCTGTAGGTATGCGATACACTGTATTGATATTCGAAATTTGAAATTTCATGTACAGACAACAAGCCCCTCTCCTAGTGATATTTGAAATTTCATTTATTAACTTACTTAACAACACTCCTCCCACCCCTGCATTAGAGGGTCCATGAATATCGTTAACTTAGTGGAATCATTAAATCGGCAATATTTGTAATATTTTTTAAGCTAGAGTAAAAATAACACAACATGTGTTATTGATTAACAAGAGCGAAGCAAATATTAAAATTTGCGCACCTATTAAAATAATACCCTGTATAATATCAAATGGACTGTCATTTCAGTCTGATTCTGTCAATTTAAACTCGTTTATCAAAGATAGATGATAAAAGCGTCGGTGTTAAAAGCAAATTAAAGTGTTACTTGTGATTACACTATTATAGGAACTTTGAACCTATCCTTAACGCGCTATTCCCTAAAATCATCTCGGATTGATTTATTTTCTAGTAAAAATTGAATTGCATTGGCCAAGTGTTCTAGGGAATATAGAACCTGCATTAGAAACCGTAAAATAACCTGAGTACTTTTGTGATGGGAAACTGAAATAAATGATCTACTTAAGACCAGAAAACTATAAGCAAATTAGATTAGCTGGAAACCAGTCTTGGCAAAATAGGAATATGCTACTGAGTATAATCGAATAACTCCCCTGAGTTTTTAGAAAGATATCGTTTTCTTTATGGAATGAATGTGAGGATGATTTGTATTTCAGGGAGTAATCTAAGGAAATGCCTGATAGCATTTTAACCAACGCCCTTGGGGCCCCCCTCCAAAAAACCTTTCGTTCAAATCTAATAAAAATACCTAGGTATAATGACGGCACCACACTATCTTCAGTAGAAAGTCTAGTTATTTAAGTTCTATCTCAAACTAGGAACCCTTATAGTTTCGCCATGTCCGTCCGTCCGTCCGTCCGTCCGCAGCCTAGCGCAGACTCTTAGTGCTAGAAAGCTGCAATTAAGCATGAATATTCTTATTAGTCACGCCAACAAAGTGGTATAAGTAAGGATAAAAAAATATTTTTTTTAGGGTACCCCCCCTACCCGTAACTTGGGGATGTATTTTTTTTCTCGTCTACCCTATAGTGTGGGGTGTCATTGGGTAGGTCTTTTAATAATATTACTGGTTTGCGAAAACAGTTTTTTAAACTTAAATGATGAACAAAATTAAATATTGAATTTGAAAGGAAAACTATCACGACTAATTAGACATCATTGGTTCTTGAGATAACAGGCGATTAAAGTGTTTATACCTACTAAAATCATCTAAGACTGCACCAATTGCCTTTAAATAGAAAATTAGTTATTACTTGTTGATTTTTATGTTTGTAGTAGTTAACGGCTTCGGAACCCTACACTGAGTATGGTCCGACATGCTCTTGCCCGGTTTTATAATTGTGAAAGGGACAGACGGCTAAGGCAAATACGTAGTGTCACAAACTGTTTCAATATAGCAGGCATTAAAGTTTTCAAATCCACGTATTTTAAAACAGTTAGGGATCGACCAAACTGGAGCCTTAGAGGACTGTGAAGCAAATAATTTCCATACAATATGCGATAACGTTTTTCTCCCCTTAAACGTTGTCCGATTTTTACGATTTTTGAATATGTTGTAAATATTATGAAAATCCAAGTCTGTACGTTTTCCTTTCCAAGAAAGTATTTATTGGAAAGAAAAAAAAACAAATTAAACAAAAGCGGAAACGTGCAGACCTATATTTTCATAATATCTACAACATATTCCAAAATCGTGGAAATTCGATTAGATTTAGGGGGTGAGAAACGTTATCACGCGGAGCTAAATTTTTATGGATTGTTTTTGAC
This sequence comes from Acleris holmiana, assembly GCA_949316455.1. Taxonomy (NCBI): domain Eukaryota; kingdom Metazoa; phylum Arthropoda; class Insecta; order Lepidoptera; family Tortricidae; genus Acleris; species Acleris holmiana. The sequence continues at coordinate 13,802,566 of OX438773.1, read as the reverse complement.
AGCTACGCGATTTTAGCATCGTTTCACAGTCCTCTTAACAGTGCGTAAATAACGGTCTGTCGAAATTGACACCATGCAATTAATATGACTTATTCTTTTGTTAATGCAACGTCGCCGTATTTTACGGGTGTGTTCGCTCTCTTACCTTTTACTATTGTTTGCTCTGTTCTGCCAAATAAATAACAAACATCCGGGAATGTGGTCATAACTACTCAATACAAGCGAATTTACCTAATAGCCACTTCTGTCTATATGTCTATTTGCCAATACTAGAGCCTTTTCCGCCTACGCTGGTAAAGGAAAGCTACCTTAACGTTGACAATATGATAACACCTCAAAATCAACTAGGTAGGCCTTACTGAGGAGAATAGAGCTCTGAAACCAATAGCCTTTTGCAATTTGTACATTGTAAACGTGTTCCTTAACGTCCTTGGTAAAATATCCTAGCATAACACCAGCACTTCGATCACCTTAATAACTTTGATATTATGAGTGTACATGCTTCATCAATAAACTGTTTAGCAGTTTGGGGGAATTTAGTAAATTTTGCCATGTAAATTTGCCATGTACAGGGTGTTTTTTTGTTCGACAACTTCCAAAACAGGAGAGATACTTCTGTTTAATTATTCTGTGTCCTAATATCACATTAAATTTTCAGGTCAGACAAATTGCATTCTTTTTTCAATATTTCACTTTAATATGTTCATCTTTTCCTTCATACTTGTTATGGGCTTAGTTTTGTCAGGGTAGTATCAAACAATAACGTAGTGACGACCAGCGGCCTACCCCCTTCGTAGCTACAGAAATGAGTGACCATGATCGATAAAGTAGAGACATTTTCAACTTTTTTTGAATATAGAAAAATATTCTAGCAGTCATGAATCCCTAGCAACCCCTATTGTTGAAGTTGTTAACCAAAATATACCTACCCTGTACAGTAAAAAAATATCAAAAATAGTCCGCTGAATCGATTTGCCGCTCTAACCTCAACCTTATTATGTTATTACGTCAGTCCCCGCATAAAAGCTAAGCGCTACACGGACATAATAACACTACATTATACGCCGTTCTTTAAGACCTGAATACCCCGCAAAGTTAATACGGGGAGGCAACTACGTAAAAAATAACTACCGACCCAAACTTAACGCTGCGAAAAAAAGATAACTCACTTTGTACGCATCGAGTATTAGTACATACATACATACATAACGTCACGTCTTCATTCCCAGAGTGGAGTAGATAGGTACAAAATACCAACAACTCTAAGAAGACATGTCAATAATTCCGTAACCACGTTTTGCACATGTACGCTAAGATGTTTACCATTGTATAGTAACTTTTAAAATATCTAGATCAGCTTGAATCGCTTTTCAATTCGTCAAATGATTATTACCTGGGCCGAGATTCTACACGGTAAAAACATCATTTACAATAATGGCGACTGTGACATAAACGATTCTAAAACACGTCAAACACGATATCGTTATAATGCAGTTGAATAGAGGCCCTGGCTAGCCTAAGTTGTCTTGTCAGAGCAATATTAATATTTTGAGGTTTCAGTGTAAAAAGGTAACTCGTAATAAAAAAGGGTACATGTACATAAACGGAGTGTACTAGACTCAAGAAGCTTATATATGGCACTGGAGATTGCGCGGCGAAAAACGCTTTGAAGCCAAGAAAAGAACGAACAAATACAATAAGTTGCGAAATGTACTTTACTGACTTATTTATTTAGTTAATCTTTATTGCACAAAATAATACACTTAATATAAAAAACGCGAATTTAATGCCGTAACGCATTCTCTACCAGTTGACCTTTGGGCAAAGCAGAGATTGTAGTGGCGGTGCAACATAAGGTGTAACTAATACACATACACTTACATACCAGCTGTTCCATACGTTAACTCTCAATAAATTCACCGTTAATATATGGGACAGCTGTTTTTTTTTTGGTGATTTCGTGGTTGGTGCCATCGGAAAAGTTGTTCAGTATGACCATCTTATTCACTTTTGGCCATTCCGGATCATGACCCCAAAATCACCCAGTATAATAATATAAATACATACATTGCGAAAAAAAACATACATATATAATATAAACAATATATATGAAGCAAAAACTAATACAGATAAAGCAATCGTAATTCAAGATGATGCCTAGGCACTTTAAATTTGGAGGGAATATTCCTTGGATATCTTAAGGGTGCAACAAGAAGGCATTTTGGGTAATTCAACCCCTAAGTGGTTAAAAAAGGGGAGTAGCGGGAAACTAATCTTATACATTTTCAATAACGATAACGTTCATCGAATGCATCTTCTCTAGGGTTGCAGCTCGGCTAAAACGATAGTTATCTATTTCTTCCTCGACGGATTGAAAAGAGAGTTGTTTAAGAGAATAACACCCCAGTGTTACACGACATTCTATTATGATTGGTGAGTTTTACGTTATGGAATTCTGTTCGCAATCGTGGTCAAATATATTTAACGTTTTGGCGTTTATATGCGCAATAATTTCAAATCAATGCGTTTTAAAAACTATCCTTATTCTAGCATATTTCTTTTCTTTTACGGCCACTGTCAGGAAAAAGTTAAATCTAGACTCATTTAAGTTCAGTTTAGTAGTTAAAAGAATGTATGCAACTCCACGTGGCCTCATCAATGTACGAAAAACTCAATTTGAGATACCATTACTTATTGTTAAAAGTGAGTGGCACGTGTTTTAACTTGAAACTGTTTTTTTTAAACAGGACGGTTTCCAAAGTAAGCCTATGAAAATACACCCCTTGCCCTAAAATTAAAATCTTAAGCCGCCATTGCTTCTCCATACCAAAAACGTCATAAATAGTTCCTAAAAAAATACGTCCCTCTGTAATAGGAAAGCTTTGCCTCGGACCGACTATGCAGATAAGAGGCCAATAACGTCGCCGGGATTAGATAGAGGCAGATTTATTAAAAGAGGAAACAAAAATAGGCTGAAGGGTAACCCACGCCCAGCGAGTGACCTACGATGAGGTTATTACAAATTCACGAGGATCTCTGAATCGTTTCAGGAACTTTTTCATAAATACGGCGATGGCTCTGGCAGTGACCACGCAATGATTAAACTTAAACCACTTCAGCCACTTTCCCGAATACATGGTTGAGAGAGGTGATGGCTGAGATACGCGTCATACTCGTGAACGGGTGCTGTTTGTGGGGTTCGGTCTGTTCACGTTTGCAAGGACTGGTTCTTCAGTTTATTATTCTAGATATGGCTTTTGACGTAAAGACCTCGTCGTGTTGTTCTCCTAGACTTATTATTTTTAGTTTAATGTTATTAGCCTTACTTTTGTATTGATTTTATTTGTTCAAGCTTTAATCATTATTATTTTATTACTTTATTAAGTAGGTACTTGTAATGTAACTTACTATTAAGTATTTCTGTACTTTATGTTTGAAAAAAATGACCTTCTGCTGGAGTTTGTTGGCGCTTCTTCTCCGCAATGATGGTCTTATCTGAAGCGCTAGTAAATTCACTTCATATTACCGACGTGTAAAAGAGCCCCATGGGGGCCTATTTACTGAATAAACATTTTGATTTTGATTTTGAATTAAAAGTAATAAACTGGGCAAGAGCATGCCGAACCATGCTCAGTGTAGGGTTCCAAAGCCCTTCAGTACCTACCACAAACATAACAATCAACAAGTAATAACTAATTTTCTATTTAAAGTCAATTGGTGCCATCTTTGATGATTTTAGTAGGTATAAACACTTTAATCGCCTGAATCTCAAAAAGCAATGAAGTCTACTTAGTCGTGATAGTTTTCCTTCAAAATTCGTTATAATGCTTTTCCATTGAAGATTTTTTCAGATTTTTAGTGTATTTGTAGTTTTGGCTGTAAAGGGGGAAAGGAACAGTTGAATTTAACAAAAATTAGCGCTTTAAAGCTTAATATTTCATAAAAAGATCCCTTAATCGAAAAATGGTTTGATACTCTCAATATTTTTGATAGACCTATCCAACGACACCCCACACTATGGGATAGACAAGAAAAAATATACATCCCAACAATACGTGTAGGGAAAAAGTACTAAAAAAAATTTCAAGGTTTTATTTTACCACATTGTTGGCGTGACTAATATGTATATTCACTCCAAATTACAGCTTTCTAGTACTAAGAGTGTCTGAGCTAGGCTGCGGACGGACACGGCAAAACTATAAGGGTTCCTAGTTTGACTACAGAACCCTAAAAAGCTTAAGTAAACCAAGAGAAAACCCATAATTATATGAGTCTGAGATTGTAGCGGGCTAGTTTTTCGCAACGTGACAGCTTAACTGTGCGCCTACTTTGCGTGAATTTTATAGGTATTAATATGTTCCGTACATATTAAGCCCAATGATGCGTTAAAAGGATGGCATAATTTAAACAATAAGAACAAAAAGGACAGTCATTAGTTAGCAATTTGTGCGTACATAGGTACAACACGAATAGAATAAAAATTAGTATAAAAAAGCAAAGGGCAATATTTATGCACGTTTAAAGTAATCTACAGTAACTCATCACTTCATCGAACGCTATTTTCTGCTGAAACCATTATGTTTTCATCTTATCTTATCTTAAACATTCATTACGTAGGTTAGGTTAGGTTAGATGATTAAGTTACTTTGAAAATTATTTGGGTTCAGCAAAAAAAGCGTTCGATGAAATGATAAACACCCGTAATCTACTTATTTTATAGTGTTCCGTGTGTACTAATGGAAGCCTAATAGGCTATTACTAAGCCCCAGTTATCCGCCCGTCCGTCTGTCTGTCAGCGGGCTGTATCTCATGAACCGTAATAGTCAGACAGTTGTAACTTTAACCTAGTGTGTAAGTCTTCTGCTGCTATAACACCAAAAAAATAAATTGAAAGGGGGCCCACATACAAGAACGGCACGATTGGCCTTACCTGCATACTTTAGTGCTTTATCACTTTTACGTCATGTTTGAACTCGTGCACTAATCTGTAAAAGGCGTTAAAGCGACATGGTACAAAAGTGTGCAACTAGTTATAAAGCCGACTGTTCGATAACCGTCGTATGCGAGACCGGCCGGTTTTTTGTTATAACATCATTGGGCGACGCGTGATATTTTTCAATACTAGCGGTCATGCCAAGCGTAGTTTCCAAGAAGTCCGAATTTTTCTCTTTCACGCTCGTGATTTCCACTGTCACAGTTACCATCCTTCAACTTAATACTTACATAAATAAACTGCTATTTAGCCGTAATAAATATCATTGTCTATTTGACGACACGTTGGCCTAGTTGGGAGTGACCCTGCCTCCGAAGCCAGCGGTCCTGGGTTCAAATCCCGGTAAGGGCAGATATTTGTGTGATGAGCGCGAATATTTGTTCCTGAGTCTTGGATGTTTTCTATATATTTAAGTATGTATTTCTCTATTTAAGTATGTTTATCGTTGTCTAGTACCCATAGTACAAGCCTAGAGCTTAGTTTGGGACTAGGTCAATTTGTGTGAGATTGTCCCCTGACATATTATTATATTATTGTTATTATTTTCCAAACCTAATTAGTTTAATAATAATATGGCCTAATTAAACATTCGTCTATATTAGGCCGGCAACACAAGAAAACTTCTTAATTAAAAACCATTTGCGCGTATTCGCGGCGCATATGCGGCGTATGTGTGGCGTATTCACGGCGTATGCTGGCGTGACCCCCGGCGTGAACAAAGCTCTGCTCGCAGCTCATTACGGAGATAAAAGTAAGCTGCGACTGTTGGCAGTGCGATAGGCGGAGCGGGAAGCGTTTTAATCCGCGTTTGGTTATAGCTGGGACTAGTTTTAGCTTCAGGAATTTCGATTTTTTCTATAAATTATATCTTTAATTAACAGAAATTAGTTCGAAATATGTCTTGGTTTTTTTTAAAGTAATGCCGGATAGTTAAAATTATTGCATCGTTTGTAAAACTTCTAATCTTTTACTCTATTTATGGATGGGAATATTACTCGTATTTAGGATATGAGTAGACCATGTAGGCGATGATAGTTCATGGGTCAGAGAGTTATTTGATGAACGACAATATTATCATTAAATAACTGTACTTCTTGTATCATTATTTTCTTTTATCTTTGGGGAGTCACAAGTTTTCTGAAAGGGATATATTTATTCATATCACAAAACAAAAAAAAAACTGGCTAAGTGTGAGTCGGACTCGCACACGAAGGGTTCCGTACCATTCTTGTATTACTTCTTGATTTTTTTAAAGTTGGATTTATTTTTCTTGTTGATAATAATACACACACTGTGAACATTTTAACTTTCTAAGTACAGAAGGATGGACAGCGGGCACTTAGCATTTAGCAATAGGGTACTACAAATTAAGAAACAGTCTACATTAAAGCAAATAGCAACCTACTTCTGCAATCTCAGAAGTAGGTTACTATTTGCTTTAATGTTATTAGGCCGGCAACACAAGAAAACTTCCCACCTAATATTGCCGAATCGATATGGATAAACGTGGATAACGCTTCCGTCACTCTCGCTCTGACATACTGGTCAGAAAGTGACATATGTGTTATTATCCACGGTATCCACGTCGATAAACACGACCATATTAGGCCCCCAGGTGTAAAAATAGCACAAACTAAACCTAGACCCATCAACCTTTATTCATTATTACTAAAAGCAGGGTCTAAGAGAAACAAATCTGTTTAATACGTCTAGCCAAGCCAACCTAGTAAGTTTCACTTTGCGCTAGAATATCATTAGTAGCCTGCGAACTAGGTTATTTTTCATGTGGATTAGTAATAACACATTGTTAGACGTTAGTTGTGATTTAAAAAAACTACGATTTAAAAGCGACGTCGGGCCCGTAATGGTATCGATGTGTATAAACGTGGATGAACAGTGGTACGTTTAGTGATGGTAGGACCCCGTGCAGGGTCCGCCCAGATCGCTACCACCATCTTATCCATTAACAACCCGCCAAGCAACAGTGTTCGCATTGTAGTGTTCCGGTGTGGGGATAAGACAACCCGTGAAATTACTAGCATAGAGACATTCCATCTTAGTCCTCAGGGTTGGCAACGCATTTGAGGTGTTAGGATTATAGTCTTGAGAATTCAAATTTCTATGGGTCTCAGATTCCACTTACCATCAGGTGGCCTGAGTGCTCGCGCGCCTACTCTTTAACATAAAAAAAAAATCTGTCCCTTTCTGACCAGTACGTAAGTGCGAGAGTAATGGATGCTTTATCCACCGCGATTAATGCCGTGCGAAAATGCACAAAACGCAAAATGTACACTACACGCAAAAAGTAACCAATGGCAAAATGCATATATGCAAAATGTACACAACGCATAATGTGAAATACGCAGAACGTACGCAAAATGAACAAAAAAACGAAAAGTATTTTTTGCGTATGTACGTTTTGCGTTTTGTACGCCCTGCGTATTTCATATTATGCGTTCTGTACATTTTGCGGTATTAATCTAAATTGGAGAGAGAACCACTTGAAATTCCGAGTAGCTACTAACGAAAAATAGTTCAATAGAGAACATGCACGAAAATTAGAATTGAGTTTGATTGATACAATTTAGGAGAAAATGTAAAAAAAAAGCATATAAAACGCAATACACTAATTTTAGACCCGTTTATTAAGATTTTACACAGAATCAAAACTTGTTAAAAATTTAAATTTCTTTTAATGTTTAGATTTTTTTCGGCATCCTCATTTTAGTTATTATTTTAATTCAACGATATTGGCTTAAACATATTAATTTACTAAATAAATACAAATTCCTTTATAAGGCATATTTTAAACATGAAACAACAGCTGTGACGATGTTGATTTTGTATGGAGTGTTTTTGCAGCGAGTCTGAACTATGACTTTTTAAAGCTTTGTATCTTATGAAAAAAATACACTCTTACATAGCTTTTTCCAGAGAGCGTACGGAAAAGAAATATGCATGTTCCTTATTATTCCAGCGCTACCTATCATCTTATTGAAACAACTTCCAACTTTCTCTCTATATCTATAAGTTTCCTATGATGGTTATATAGTGTATACACACGATTGATAAACATGTTCTTAGAGTGTTCTACTACGAGGGATGGAGGAAAGATGTTAATATTTCTCTTGTACCTGGAACTCTAAATTGAACGTCTTTTAGCAGACTCAATCAATCAAAAAAAAAAGAAACAATGATCAAAAACCAATGATGATGATAAATGTGATTATTGATTATTTTATACAGAAAACTAAGACAACGCAGTCTCTTCGACACTCAAGGGATTGCATTTTATGACGATTTAATGATGATTGATTTTAAATGTTTAAAGTCAAGGGATGAGGCTTCCATAATGCGCATGCAAACTCAAGTTGACTACGTAGGTACATAACTGTTATAAAGTATTTAATATACATACATTAAATCACGCCTGATTCCCAGAGGAGTAAGCAGAGACCACTTCTTTCCACCTGCTATGATACTAACAAATCTCTTTCGCTTCTTCCACATTCAAGCATCGGATCATGCATGCACATCGGCTTCGGGTACTTTTCCTGTATTTCTCCGATTTGATTCAAAAAGTAAAGTATTTAAAGTGTCAAAGTATTCCTGAAAGGTTCCCCAATATCGTTTAAATCCAGTAGAATGGAGACCCAGGTCTGAAACATAACCCTAATCCGGTATTCGAGCAAAAAAGGAGCCACTAACTATTACTCATACATGTGGAAGGCAATCCTCAAGCTGTCAGTTACGGTTGTCGCAAACAGCGCTCGGCATCGGATCGGAATCGTCTCAGTGTCCCTGTCAACCAACTGTCAACGCGACGCAGCGACGCACTTTACAACTTGACGCCAGTGACCGGATTGGGTAGTGCAATTTCACGGGATTTCGAGTCATAATCTTAATATGGATATGATTGTCACGTTATCACTAGAATAATTAGCTATTTAAGTGTTTTATATTTATAATTTAAGGAATCAAACGTTCATTTACAAGGAAATTGACATGCATTCAAGAAAATATGCCATATTAATATTTGTTATTCAAAGATCATTTTGGTAGTCATGGTGTTGTTTATTAGTATTTAATACTTTATCTGCCTCCCTCCTAGGACGTTTTCTATTTGTGTATTGTTTGCGTTTACACGAATCCTGGAACCCCTTGGCATACCCATATTAGCATAATGCTTTTACTTCTCACGCTCTAAAATGACTCATAATATTATAGGCATGTATAGGCGAACTTTAGTGAGGCATTTAATCCCTAGGGACTAAAGTGACACTATTCTCTGGGTACTAAAGGACTTTTTCTTTTTAATTTCCTTACAAAACCACAAACAGCCAAGATACATGTTGCTATTTAACGATGTTGCCCTTGTCATCGGAGTGCGCGGGGGAGGCCCAGCTGGGCAGGGAATACTACCTCCACCGCCTCAGTCTTCATTTCGGAAATGTTGTTATTGGACTATTTATTTGTTATGTTTTAACCCCTAAAACCACATGGTTGTTGTCTCTTTCTGCATTACTTACATGGCGGTATTAGGTTGTCATTTATTACGTGTGTCTGTGTAAAAACTGTTATTATTTAGGATTTATTTTCTCGCAATCGAATTAAACTCTTCACTAAAATGCCACGAATACACTCGTATAAACTACTTGCTCGGGTGGATAAATCTTGTGTCATAATGGCTTACTGTAGTCCTTTGTTGAACAATCTAAGTATTAATGTTATTCACGTTAATCTTTACCTTTAATAAGTTTGTAGAAGAGTCGTGTCTGTAAGTGCAAATTAAAAAGAAAAACCAAATGGAAAAGACCACATCAATGATACTGAAACCGAATCAATCATTTTTATAATTGTTGTCTGTCTGTCTGGTTATGTAGTTTTAACTCAAAATCTACTGGACAGATTTACATGAAATGAAATGAAATATAATAAAAACATACATTATGACCCTGATCATTGTTAAAACTACTATTAATGACGCATTTTTGCTTACAAGGGGGTTAAAATTTTGGATAAAAAAGGTACGAAATTGAACTACGTTATTAAAACTTTGTGAAAATACTCTTAAGAAGTAATAAAAGTACTGTTGTTTCACGATTTTTCGACTTAAGTCCATAATCTTTTAAAATTCTCGAGTAACTAGTACCGGGCCTCTCGTACTCGATAAAACAATATTGTTTTTGACATTGCTATTGTATTGTTTTAACTGGGCTGGGATTCTACACGGTAATAACGATATCGTTTAAGGCGTGTTTCCGTCAACGCTTTGATAACTCTTATGTCATTTACAATAATGGCGACTGTGACATAAACGATTCTAAAGCACGTCAAACGCGATATCGTTATAAGGCAGTAGAATATAGGCCCTGAGCCCCTGACAAAGGTCCGGTAACCTGCGGGGAGGGAAGATGGCCGAATGAAAAATGCCCGGCTTTTACTTTTGATTTATTCTGTTTACTGATTTACTCTATTCACTTGACATTGGCGAAATCACTGTGTGGACCGCCATTAATTAAAAAAGAAGATCTGTGCCACTATTAATGTCCAGTAAAAAAAGAGTTATCATTACGTTTATAATACTATAACATGTCAAAAGCAAAACCGTTTGAGAAGCAAGGAGCCCCTGCCAGGTATGTGAGAAAGGGGAGGACTGCAAATGAAGGGTACACGGAAAAAACATGTCTGCACACACATACATACCTTTACGCCTATCTCAAAATGAGGTAGGCAGAGACTATGGAGCGCCAGGTGCCCGGTCTAAACATACAAACTGTCGCTTCCCCTACATTCATCAATCTCTTCTTGCGCATACGTCGGTTTCGGGTGCTTTAAATTTGGCCCTTCAGTACATCGCGAATCTGATCACTGTATTTGCATCTATCTATTTAACTAAACTAATGTAATATGTCTAGATAGACAATTATTATATTATGACTATGAACAAGACATCGTGATAATTCAAAAGTTATTAGTTAGATATGTCTAACAACTTTTTAACATATCACGATTTGAACTTTATGACTCATGTAATTATCGCGTAGAGGTTATTTTCAGAGTATTGAAATAAAAGTTATATATTTTATGAATATATAATGAAAGTTATATATTAAAGCTATTCATATCTGTAGGTGAGAGTAATAGGTAATAAAAAGTTTGCATGTAGAGATGGTGATGACATTTTAGAATCTATTTTAAAAAATAGCGACAAGTCTCAGTTTGGTAAGATCTTTGTGTGTACCTACTCTTCAATGTATATATGTTACTAGAATGCCCCCTTACTAAAAAACGTTGAATAAGCTTGGAATAGTTATACTATGCTTTGTCCTTATCTGTCATTGCGACATTAGAAATCTATGGATAAGGACAAAGCATCGTATAACTATTCCAAGCTTATTCAACGTTAATTAGTAAGGAGGTTGGTGTTTTAAAGACCAGCATTCCTGCCTTAAAGCCATCGATGGACCAACAAGCAGACGGTCCACCTGATGCGAAGTGCGGCGCCGCTCACGGACATTTGTAACGCTGGAGGCGTCACCAATGGATTGCCAGCCTCGAATAAATTATTTGACACCCTCTTAAAAAGCGCCATATTGGAGCGCATTAGAAAATCTTAGCAAGAAGTTCATCCTAAATTCTTATAGTTCGCGCCAAAAACGTCCTAGAGAACGGGCGCGTAGTTGAGCGCAGTTACTCAAGAAAATGAGATTGAATATCCTGTCGATGATGACGAGAAGTGTGGTGGTAGAATGAAGCCGTTGGCACCTGTCTTTAAACAGTTTTTCGGAACGTTCCCCATTTTAATTGCATGGTTAAAGTTAAAAAAAGTTATCGCAGTATTATTATTTTATTCAGTTTATTCCTTTCAATATGCAAATGTGAACTTTTAGTTTGACCGTATATTTGCATTCTTCCTTACAGTTGCTATTGAAACTGTTAGTACTCACTGCACTATCCCTCTAACAAAAAGAGCTCAAGTATTACAAAACTTTTATTGTACAGTTAATCTTATTTATAGTAGCAGAGGGTTTAGTGTACTGTAGCTTTCAGTTGCAAATTTAACGTAGAAGGTTAGTTAGAAACCTTCGAACGTTCGGTTTTTAAACGTTTCAAATTCACACGAATTTCGTTAGGTGAGAAAAGTTGCATATTCATCTAGCTGATTGGGCTAGTTTTAGAATTCCCTTTTTCAGTTGATTCTCCACAACTATTTAATTTATAGACGTTAGTTGTAATAATTATTAATCCATTAAATGCTTGACACGCCCTGATTGTTCAAAGTTTAGATGTATAGCACAGATGAACATGTTTTTAAATAGTAACGCAGAGATATTTGTCACATAATTGCTAAAAAAACGTTTCAATGTTATTAAGAACCTATTATGGTTTTTAAAAAATATATATTTTTAATTTAAGAATGTGCACTCCTTTTTTATGCTTTTCAATCTAGGCTCACGGGCACTATCTACCTTTTCTCGAAGCGCTTTGTAATTTTTTTGATCCCTCATAACTTGGGTTGGGATTATACCAGATAAACAAAAATTCTCAAGATATGATTTCAATAGTAAATTTGTTAAACATATAAAGTTTCATTTGCATAGCTGTTATACTTTAGATTTTATTGATCTCTTAAAAAACACGATTTCGTCACTGACTCACTCACTGATGATCATCAAGATTCTCAGGGTATTTTCTCACACACGCATTAACATCACGCCTTCATTCCCAGAGTGGGGTAGGCAGAGCTACAGAAATACCAAAGACTTGTTGATAATTCTGTAACCACATTTTGTACAATCAGATGTTTACCAGTGTATTAAAAACAGGTTGAAAACCCATCGCCTAACAGTACTACAAGCCTTTATTCCCTTAGTCGCCTCTTACGACATCCACGGGAAGATATGGAGTGGCAATATTCTAATCCGGCAACCACACACGACGGGGAAATTTCTGAAGTCCTAGAAAGCTGAAATTTGGTATGTAAGTTAGTATTAGGTTGACATAGGGCAGCTAAAAAAAAATAGACCATAGATGTCTGTTATTTTAGACTACTCTCTAACCTTTCAGAAAGATCTGATCATATGATTATTATTCTAGATATTTATTTTTAATCAGTAGGTCACGTTTTTTTACAATAAATATAAAGATATAAAAGTAAAATAAAAATACTCATTTTTTTTTATAAAAGCCTTACCTACGGGTGCCGCTGGTACCGGGGCAGGGCTCAAGCTACCGGTGGTCAGGGCTGCAGAAAGAGGAACCTCCTGACAATACGTGCCGTGTCGAGGAGTACTGCTTTCTGTATCTGGCCCTTAATCCAGCCACCTAGCGAGAGTGTAATTATTTTCATTATTATTCTTATTACTCTCTAATATATATCAAAATAAATCAAATCGGTCTTTACCTTATCAGCTAAGAACCATCTTGATTATACTACCAATGTTATTTGCGAGCTACATCACCACAGACACACATACACAGATAGGACCATAGATACACACGTTTAATATAATGTATTATTTATTATGTATAACACCCCTCATTTTCGTTGGGAGTTAAAAAGGTAAAAACATAACGAACAAAAAAAAACTGGTTTCAATTTGCCGTTAAACAAGCTGTATTAAACCAATTTGCATACCTCAACAACATAATTTAAATATTGTTACACCAAATATTTTCCAGTGAATATTTTATATTTTCTAACTAACGAGTGTTGATTTAATTCAATTTGTAAGCCAATCAATTACTGTCCAAACCGTTACTAAACTAAATAAATTGTAATGCAGTTACGTGTATAAACAATTTTCTGTGAATTTGTGAAACAATTCAATTTGTTAGTAACAAAATGCAAATTCAAACCTCCAACCAAACCAAAATGGCAATGTGAACGTTATACCGTCACATAATGGGTGCTTTTATGCACGCGCTACTTAATATTGCGTTGTTACATAATGGCATAAAATTAAGCGATTTATCTTCGTTGATTAAACACTATAGGTACATCTTAAAGCACACAAACTACAAAAAAAACATTAAAGGAGTCCATTCATTTTGGGCTCAAAACGAATAAAAATGTTTTTAATGTGATCGGAACATTGCTCTAGTCGTTTCATTATAATTATGACATGTAAACTCTAGAACCCTCATTTGTTGGTGTAACAGAAGTTCGAAAATCCTGACTTTTCATATAAAATCAAAGGTCTCAACTAACAAATATGATTATTTTTTACTGCTTGGGGCTTCACTCTGAGCATAGAAAACACCTTGGCCCAAGATAAATATCATATAAATATAATAACACGCATTTTTTATTTTGTATGAAAAGTCAGGATCTTCTATAACACCAACAAATGATGGTTCTAGAGATTGATGTCTCTAATGAAATGCTCAGAGCGATGTTCCCATCAGATTATAAAACTTATTCGTAAATCGGCACTTTTTGTATGAAAAGTCAGGATTTTCGAACTTCTATAACACCAACAAATGATGGTCCTAGAGTTTTGATGTCATATAATGAAATGCTCAGAGCAATGTTAAGATGAAATTAAAAATACTTTTATCCGTTGGCCGGGGCTTTTGATCTTGGGCCCAAACTTGTATGAAACGTGAATGGTCTCCTTTCCAAATAAAAATAACTTCATGCGCCTAAAGTGTCTTAAATCTTAAAAAGAAACTGGCTTTACACCATAATGCAGCTCTAATGTGAGAAAAAAGTTACCTTTGCACATTATACTCGTAATAAAAATAAAAATGAATAATTATGATTTATAATATAAGTACGATGTATTTGGTGCGCCTGTCATTCCATACATGTTTTTTACAAGGGTTCATAGATGGTAACTTTACTCACACTTTTCTAAAAGACCCGATTTGACAGCTGTCAACTCAGTGTAAAATATGTGCTTGAAGTAAGCTGTCAAATCTACCCTTTTAGAACGGCGCGAGTATAATAACATTAATAACAAAGCTAGTCTTATCAACATAAAAAACTATGCCATAGAAAGCAATGTTCAAAACATTAAGAAGCAAACCCGTTAGCAAAGCAAACAAGTAAAATAAATACTTCAGCTATAAAACGATACAGAGCCCGGAGTAAATGAAACTCTCCACAGATTGCTACGGGATTTGTCATTGCTATGTGACAAGCAATAATGAATGACTGACATTGCCAGCTTTATTTACCGCCCTAGCGCACAATGCCATTCAATTTTGGACCCTATTCATAGCACGATACGGGTTCGCCCTATTTTTATCAAGTTAATATAAGTTGGTCAAATTATGAACAAGTTGTCAACTTTGACGTGATCACATTTTTAATGAGACGAAACAATTCGGCTTGAGTGGGATTTGTCGTGAGAAAAGTTTATTTATTTCTTAATATAAGTCAAGTTTGTTTGGATTTATTAGAATTTTCCAAGAGTAAAGTGCAGGAGAAACTGGGCCTTGAGTTGCTCACAGATTTAAGTGTTTACTCGAGTTTATTTGAGTATTTACTATTAAAAATTCGGCGACGAATACAAAAGAGCGGTTACCTAGGTACATAATTCTTCTTCTTTAACCT
This sequence comes from Acleris holmiana, assembly GCA_949316455.1. NCBI lineage: Eukaryota > Metazoa > Arthropoda > Insecta > Lepidoptera > Tortricidae > Acleris > Acleris holmiana. Next base: position 13,787,009 of record OX438773.1, on the reverse strand, counting down.
AGCTGCTAATAGTGACCCTGTCTACGAGTAGACGAGTACGAAGCTGGAGGTCCCGTTGTCAATTTGCCGTAAGGGCAAACATTTGTTTCTTCTTATCTATATTGAATATACATCGTCTTAAATATTTATTTCTTGATCGCGAGTATTTCTTTCTGACTCTTGGATGTGTAAATAACAAAAAACAAAATAACAAAAACACCTCATTGCACACCAAACAAAAACGTTACACAGAAATAGCACAATAAATAAAATAAATAAATATCACAGGACAATGTCACACAAATTGACCCAGACTAAGCTCGAGGATTCTACTATGGGTACTAGACAACGATAAACTTACTTATATAGAGAACTTTATTCTTAAATACATAGAAAACGTCCAAGACTCGGGAACAAATACTCATGCTCATCACACAAATATCTTACCGGGATTTGTACCCAGGACTTCGAAAGCAGGTTCAATACCAACTAGGCTAGTGTTTCGTCAACTAACCAACTACAAGTCTAGTGTTTTGTTTAATACTAAGTCAATTTGTTTAAGATTGTCCCCTGATATTCATTTATTTATAAATCCTTCCTTCCATTCATCTTGAAGTCGGGTAATAAGATAACACATTTATCAAACATTAAATTAAATTACTTCATCTTCGCTTAATAACTGCTAAAATCAATCCTGTATTCTAAACCAGAACCTAACCTCCAATCTATCACGAGTCGGAGCAATCGAGCGGCAGATTAAAATGAATCGATTAAAATCGTATGAGCACTCTCTTCGATTACAGATCCGTCAAATCCGCCATAATGGATGAATACAGGGCGGTGTTGCCAGGATCAACGGTGAGAAAACAATACATAAATATTTTTATTTAGATGGTCTATTCTGCATTCTCTTTTCGAATCTTTTGTTAAATTAGGTACTTTCAGGTTTCTTACTAATCTAATAGTATCAGTTAAATACCACAGCACCTTCTGGAAATTTTGTTATGTTAGAAATAACTATTAATAAACCAATAGGCAACCGAGATCTAAATATCATAATTTCAGTTTCACTCTCCTTGGGCTCTGTGATAATAGCGGACAAATATAGTGAACATTACGCGTTGGCGGGACGAAATCGACTTTCGGTCCAAAATGTATCACTGACAAACGTTTCTAAGAATGTATAATTTAAACAAATTTTATAGTAAGTATTTTGGCTATTTTCTGTTTAAATCTTGTTATTTTTAGGACTTGAATTTTGTTGATCAGCAGTGGGCGGCTGACGGATGCAAAATAGGAACGTAAACAGAACATGGATAAGACTTTTATTAAATTTCGAGAAATATTTATGAATACAAGATTATGCAGTTTTTATCTTTATCTACATTATTAGTAAATACGTAATAAGCTATCCTCTATTGTACGTAGATTGTATACTAAGAAGATACTGGCCACTTATTATTTTATCACCTCTTGAGACTGATGAGCGTTTATGTCTATTACGTCTTAGACTTGTCCATTAAATTTGCTTAGTTTTCAATATTCATATTTAAGATGGCAAAGGAAACCAATTCGTAAGTGGATAATAGATAAACGTGATCTAATTTACGATACTTCTAAAGGATCGATCTTTTGTACAAAATGTCAAGTAGGTAAGTTTATTTGCGAAACGAAAAAGCGTGATTGATAGACATGTTAAATCTAATACGCATCGCCGTCAAGAATTTTGCACGAAACAGAATCAAGAAGATTTTAATATTGATTTGATTAACTTTTTAGTTTTATGCAATATTCCGTGGAAACGTGTTAACAGTGCCGCTTTTCGACAGTTTTTCGCTAAATATGTATGCTGCCAGTGTACGCCATACATTTTGCCAGATGAGACTATTTTATATTTTATAGACTATTTTAGTCATATCCATATTACGTATAACGTTCGAAATTATTTTGACGTAATTTGCATCCGTCAGCCGCCCACTGTTGATCAGACAGTAAAAATCTAGATGTTATTTTGGTGAATCAAATTATTCAGATCTCTGTTGATGTAATATCATTTGAATACTAAATTATTTTTATTCAGTTCGTGATTCTAGAAAATGTACTTACTTAAAAAGCAGAAATAAACCAAAAAGATCTGATTTTGTTACGAGCTCGCAACCCCGCTTCATCGCAGCCGCATCGCCGCGGGGCATCTTCACTAGTTTCGATAATTAATTCGCACAAATGGATTCGCTGGGAGTGAGGCTTGGTGGTTAGACTAGATCAGTGGGTAGCTTGGTTCAGTTTTAATTCGGTCGTGCTAAAGCATCGCAGACATCTGATTTATTCTAAAAATTGACGATGGCCGAGTAGAAAATCAAGCCTGGACTTTGAATTAATAAACGATTTGGCCAGGGGAAGGCAGACGAGCACACAGGCCATTGTGGTTAGTGGAATTAGAGACCTATAGGCATTTGCATTCTCATGACATTCTAATGTAAATCAAAGTACTTAACTCAAATGATATGATAGTGCATTAATTGCCACAGATGTAAAATAATTGTAGCAATACAAAGTTCAATCAATGAAAACATTGATCATGTTAAAAGTAAGAAACTAACACCGCTGAGACAATCAGACATTTGAACATTGACCCGTAAACACGCTAATAACGCGTAAAAGATTCACTCTACGCTAATACGGTTGAGCCAAAGTACTCGATTTTAAATGTTCCTTTGCTATCTGGTAGGATTTAATGCGTTAAAAACGCATTTTTTTTAAAGAATCGGTAACCAACGATATCTCACTGTCTCACAAATAGTAGCGCAGACCGAATAGCCGTGGACCATACGTCAAGCGCAGCTTCTGTTCCCATTAACTTGGGACCTAGCTATCACTATATTTCACATTAATTACACCATCCCTAACCTACCACTAATTCAACATTCAATGCTGCCTCACCATCAAACTAATTTCCATATTCTTCAACAAACGCGCAATGTATGTCGACTTTGAGATGCTTTTCGCGTTTGTTGGTTGATAGTGGTCGTGATTGATCATCCGTCTTGTTTCGTAGTAAATGCCTACGTCTCCTAGTGTAGTGTTTCCACAAATGGTGAGATTAAGAAAATGGATATGTGACTTTGTCGTCGGATAAAAGGTTTTAAAAGCTAGACTAGTGTTTAAGTGACCGGTGGAATGACTAGCATAGAGGTATTCCAACTAAGTCCTAAGGATTGGCAGCACATTTGCAGTCTTGAGATGGTCGCCGTAAGATCGCAGTCTTGTGTTTGAACAATATGGGTTTACCGAGTAGAATAGAGACTTTGCAACGATCATTTGCGAATGTCAACTTTTACTTGATTAACATTAATTGATGCGAACATTGATCATTTACAAACGCAAATTGGAGTAATTGTCAATTGTTGCTATTTTAATGACAGCAAATTATGAATATTTTGATTGATGCGCCTGCACATTGACAGCTAATGGAAATCGTTTTTGTTAAATAGCTTAATTAGCTATCACTCTCAGCAATTATCCCTTAATAGGGCCCCGGAGAAGTAAAAAAACTAGGCCAAAATTAAATACAGTGATGGAATCGCAAGTCTCTAAAGAGTAATAATAGATGATAAAAATAATAAGTTTGAGTAAAATACAATTGAAATTGCATCATAAAACGTAGGTAGTAAAGTTTAATTTCAGCTTATTGTAATGTGGTAAATATATGGCCACTGCCCTATTAAGGGTTATCAGAGGTGTGCGAATACATACATAATACTCGTAAGTACCTTCACGCCTGTCTTCTAATGGGGTAGGCAGAGACTATGGAACGCCAGTGGGCCTAGCACGCTGCCTCGGGACAAGATTTTGATATAGGGTCCGGACTTTAATTCGTCCATTCCATATTTCAACGTAAGAATAAAGATTTAAGGTTTAGAATAAAAGTGTGTTTTGTGTAACTTGAGTCATTTTATTACTAAGCAACTTGAACCCCCGGTAGCTGTCATTTTAATAATTTAATAATAAAACTAGCGACCCGCCAGCGGCTTCGCTCGCAGCATTTTTTTTTCTTTCATGGCACTTAGGGGTATAACAAATAAATGTTGGCCGATTCTCAGACCTACCCGATATGCACACAAGCTTTCATAAGAATCGGTCAAGCCGTTTCGGAGGAGTATGGGAACGAACGTTGTGACACGAGAATTTTATATATTAGATAATATTTGACACTAGTTCTCGTGGCAACGTGTTAGGACACAGGTGCACCGTACTAAACATGCATCGCGAATCTGATCACTGTATGTGTGTCTAGGGCGTCCCCTACCGACATCTCCACCAAAACACTTTACATATCATACTCTTTTCGATAATAAACTTAATCAGCTCAATATGGCACCCGACCCACCATAGAACCGTGTAAAAGTGATATTATGATTCAACTCGTAAGAAACAAATTGTTATATGACAAAATTAGCACTTTAAAGTTTAATATTTCACAAATGGAAATCGAAAATTGCTTTATTAACGCAGAAAGACCTATCCAACGTCACCAACGTGTAAGAATGATAAATAAAAAAAATGATTTTATTTTACCACTTTGTAAGCGTGACTATTATGTATATTCATGACAATTAACCGCGATCTTGTGCTAAGTCTTTGAGCTTAGCTGTGGACGTACGGACAGACAGACGGATGAACATGGCGAAAGTATAAAAGTTCCTAGTTTGACTACGGCAGTGTTTTTCAAAGTGTGGGCCGCGACCCCCCGGGGGGTCGCGTGACCTATCCAGGGGGGTCGCGAGGCTCAGCTCCGAGAAAGTCTTGTGACTAGATAAAAAAAAAAAATTTCAATGTTGTACATTTTAATAAAACAGCAATCAATCTTAGACATTGTATTTATTTATTTTATCATTATAAAATTATATTTTTTATTCAGTGCGAAGAATGAGCTTGTTTCTTTTGAACTAATTTATCAAAACGTGGTTCCTGTCGCGACACGCAGACGATTAAATCATTTTCCAAATTTAATCTATTCCTCTTCTTTGTTTTTATGTAGCAAATGATATCAAAATATTAAGTGTAGCAAATGGTATCAAAATATTAAGGGCTTCTTTTGCTAGATTGGGATATTCAACCATTCTCTTCACCCAGAACACGCCGATTGATACGGATACAAACTCCAGTTTTAGCATTCTATCAGCTGCAAGTTCCAAAAGTCTTTCTTTCACAGTGTTCTTGAGATCGGCCAGTTCCACGGATCTATTCAGAAAGGGATTTATTATCCAACATTTTCCGTCACCCATGTGTGTTTCATTTGAAAAATACCTCAAAAGTTGTTTATTTAAATTTTGCAAACTCTCCACCATAATGGGAATATGAATTCCCATGTTTACAGAATTATCCGATAAAAATTCTTGAATAATTTGAGACATGCAAGGAAAAGATTCAAACTGCAAATTTTGCAATGATGTGGTCCATAATTCAGTTTTTGCTATAAATCCATGAACTTTATCTTTTGCTGTAATTTTGTTTTCGTCCCTTCCTTGTAGATTTTTGTTCAAGCCATTTAAATGTTCGAAAATATCTGCAAGATATGCTACTTTTAATAGCCAAATATAGTCACAAAATAAATCCGCTAATACAGTTTTGTTATCTTGCAAGAACATCAATAATTCTGCCCTGAGCTCTATGACGCGTCTCAAAACTTTTCCCTTCGAGAGCCATCTCACCTCTGTGTGATTAAGTAGGTTTTGATGAAGTGCACCCATATCCTCGCATACAATTCGAAACAGCCGCGTTTGCAAAGCTTTGCCTTTTATCGAATTTACAACTTTTATAACATCTTTCAGCACTTCGTTTAAATCTGCGCGCAACCGTTCCGTAACAGAAAAACCGTATTTTAAATAGTTTTCGTCATATTTTCTATTTTTCTTCTTTTGAGGCTCACTTACAGATGTTAATCCAGACGTTGAAGGCATCGATGATCTTTTTAGAAACTTTTCCATTTCATCGCGAAATAATCTCCAAAATAACAATCGCACAGCTTAAAAGAGACTGGCTGCCTTTTAATATTTAAAAAGGGGTAGGTAGGTTGCGAAACAATAAGTACCTTCTGAATACTCGTACTTGCGATAAATATAGGTTGCGTTCCAAATCTGTTAAATAAGAGTTGATTTCTAAGGTAAATCGTACAAATTGTGTTTTGGGGGGGTCGCCAAGAAATGTTGATGGTCATTAAGGGCCGTGACGCCAAAAAGTTTGAAAAACACTGGACTACGGAATCCTAAAAATGATATTGACAAAAAATACTCCGCTTGAATCGCCCATCATTTGAAAGCTCCAATCCGCATGAATATTAATAATAGTTTCGGGTCCCCATTATAAAGCATGTGGAAGTTGTAGACACCATCTCGAGCCCACCCCCTTCTATAATTGTCTTCAGTTGCTTGTGGAAATCACTCTGCCATATTTACTCGGATTAGACAGATTCCATTCCGTATAGTATCCCATTAGCTTGTTTAAACAATTCAACGCGGTCACAATGGAAAGTCGTTAGTCAATCCGTGTAACTAATGACGCGGGACGTACGTCATGAATACCTGTGTTGCGGGAAAACTAGCAACAATATTCATTCGTTCCCATGGTTAAAATTTATTTATTTATTATCAATACTAACTCTATAATGTGAGAGTAACTCTGTCTGTTTGTTACGCTTTCATGGATAAACCGTTGAACCAATTTAGATAAAATTTGGTATGGAGATCTTTTGAGTCCCGGGACGGAAGGTTCCAGAAGGAGTAGCGATAAATGACGGAGAAACAACTAGTGTATTTTAAATGCAAAAGTTTGGATGAATGTTTGTTACTCAAGCCCACGGATCTAGATGAAATTTGACACAAAGATAGATTAGTCTGGAATAGGACGTATTTTATCCGACTTAAACGACTTCTATGCGGATGGAGTAGCGGGCAAAAGCTAGTATTCTATAACTCCTTTCGTCGCTTTCTATGTAGTCAACCACCGTCTCTCGTTCGTGTGTTACGTTGCCACCGTCAACCAGCGTCGCGGCTTATGCAGTGATCATAGTGCTGAGTAGCGTCAATTCAGACGTTACAGAATCAACCTTGGCAACATGCTACAATTTGATTATTAATTATTTATTTTTTCTTTATCGCTTAATTTTGATTTCTGTGTTGCTATTATTTTTAATGATGATTAATAGTAGTTATTTTTCCTTTTGCTAAATCATTTTTTTTAACTGAGGCAGGAACTTTTTGTAATGCGACATACTTACACGACGTCTTTTAGCGACGTCTTATATAAATTTGATTTAAGTATAAATAAAGTTTTCTGTAACGCTGAAGAGCACGGTAAAATGACATTTATTACATTCTTTAAAAAATGGGAATGAGGGCTTCTAGTACTGTTAGGCGATGGGCTTGCAACCTGTCACTATTTCACTGGTAAACATCTTAGCCTTTTTGTGCAAAATGTGGTTGCAGAATTGCCAACAACTCTTGTTGTAGTTGTTGGTATTTCTGCAGCTCTGCCTACCCCACTCTGGGAATGAAGCCGTGATAATATGTATGTATGTAAGTTAAAAAATAACGTGAAAGGGCGTTTTACAAAAAAGTACCTATAGTTAAGGACAAAAATTAACAACAGTATTTTTTTCCATTACGTCACTACAATTTGTCAAAAGCCAAATAGGCGGTGTTTAAAATTAAATGAGCATAGAAGATTCAAACCTCACATGTTAGTAATATTGTTGAACTTGCTACGGGAGTTTTGTATCAGACGCCACTATTTCTCTTAAAGCAGTAATAGTTAACTTTCGTGATATAATGGAAAAGTTACCGTTGTTAATTTTAGTTCTTAACTATAGGTTTGGTTTGAAAAACGCCCGAAAACTAATTTACGAGTATGTCTACTTAGCACGTTATAAAAATGGGGTACTATACTTATACCCTTTTCACAACTAGGGGCACAGAACCAACTAAAAGTACTTTATTGTTTCTTCGCGCAATTTTTGCCTATATTTAATTTGTTTTTTTTTTTTTATAACACTGGCAACGATCATAATGTGCCATGTCAATTTTTTTTAAAGTTAATCTGAAATTTATCAAGGCAATTAACTTAAGAACTTTTTGCGTTTCAAACTCTGATAATAATAACATTAATATCCTGTGTGGTTGCCGGGTTAGAATAGTGCCACTCCATGTCTTCCCGTGGATGTCGTAAAAGGCGACTAAGGGAATAAGGGCTTGTAGTACTGTTAGGCGATGGGCTTGCAACCTGTCACTAATACACTAGTAAACTTCTTGGCCTGATTGTGCAAAATGTGGTTACAGAATTATCAACAAGTCTTTTTAGAGTTGTTGGTATTTCTGTAGCTCTGCCTACCCCACTCTGGGAATAAAGGCGTGATGTTATGTATATGTATGTATGTATGTAATAACAGATAACAAAACTTCAAACTTTCGAGAGCAGGCGAAGAGTTATTTACCGTTAGATATCTCTAAAGGCGTCTTTTGGAGAGCAGCTGGGTGTTGAATTCTCTTCCTTTTGGGAATTCGATAAGGACCCCGCCAAGCGATTTCGTGTGTATGTAAAGGAATGGAACGCTCTTGCTGTGACTGTATTTCTGGAATCTTTTTACTTTGGCATCTTTACGTGAACTCCGAACAGGCATCCTTTGTTTTTAACCCCTGAGAGGAATGTTATAAGTTTAAGGAGTGCGTCTGCGTGTCTGCCTGTTGCATCGTAACTCCAGACTACTAACTCGATTTAGGTTTGACTAAAATCGGATATGCAGTTTAAATAGTAATCAACTCTGAAATAAATGTTGCCATTGTATTAGGGTTCCGTTAGAATATAATTTTAGTTAGATACTAGAACATTTTAATCATTTTCTCGTTTGTGTTAAGTCTTAAAAAGTATGACAACGCTATTACTGACGCGTATTTGTTTTGGCATTTTATACAAAAAAATATAAATTGAAATGTTGCAGAAATCCATAATAATTAATTAATCATAGCCAATGTAAAAGTGAAATCCAACGATTTTAGCATGACACGTATAATTTGATTTTCGAATCAAAAAAGATTAAAGGTGTTTATTCAGTAAACGGCACTTCTCAAGAGGAGACAGCTGAGAAGGAGCGCCGTAAGAAAGCTCCTAGTGTATCGTCGGGATATATCGGCTTGCGAAGAAAAGGGTTTTTGTTTTTGGTTCAGGACTCTTCAAAATGTTCCGACATTCATAGTTTTACTGCGGCACATGCTAATGACATAAATGAAATTTGAATGCGTTACAAATAGTTGTCAAAATTAAGATTGAATCTGATATTTGTCACTTTAGTATACAGTAAGCTAATTATAGTCAAGGTATTTCATCGAACATTGTGGTAACGACTGAATCAATGAAACGTTCAAGTTAAATTAATAGTACATTTATGTTCTAACGCAAAGATAAGATCACGAGCAGTAGGGTTCTAAAGTATGTTTGGGTCAGGCAAGTTGCATTCGACAATCTTTAGCGATTATATTTCGTTAGACCAATGTATGGAATTGACGTAAGCCACTGAAATAGTTTCAATCGAAACATAATCGCTAACGATTGTCGAATGCAACTTCTCTTGCCCCACTGACACGTCTTAATTACAAGAAGCATACGAACGTGTCAGATGCTTTTTAAACGCAATATTGCAGGCGACTATACAACTTTCACTAAATTAATCCTCCCAATTCATCATTAGTCTGACCTATCGTTTATCCCAGGGACCAGCCCGCTATCTCATTCAAGGGGTTTCGAATGGGTTTTTATAAGGGTTTTACTTAGTAAAGCCGTATCGCTTAAAAGCAGTTCAATTTGCTTTTAAAACCCGCTATCCCAATCGATGAGTTTCGAATGAGTTATTACTTAGAAAAGCCGTTCGATATGCTTTTTAAGTGCTATTTATAAGGGTTATCTGTGCTGGTTAGTTTAGCAAATAGCTTAGTCATATATTTCTTTCCAAGAGGTTATTCTTTTAGTGGGGTATTCTATTAAGAGGTTAGTCTTTCAAAGGCTTTTATCGGTGAATGGGTTGGCGGGTCCCTGGTTTATCCTAAAGTAATTTCCACCAGAATTATTCCCTTTTTCCTTCTTGTTATCTGCAAATAAATCCTTATTGATACCCTTAAGAGAGCGCCGAGCGTCCAGTGACGCCCTTATTTCTATCATTGTGCTTTCTAAAACACAAAATTATTATCATGAACTCGATGGATGGTTTTTTGTAGTAGAAATGAATCCTTTGGTACCGTTTCGTAGCCAATTTTCGTAACTGGCGACAAAATGAGAATCTAAAATTCCCTGTTTGTAGCTGGCTACGTAATGAGCCTGCCATTTCGTACGTATTTCAAAGCTGGTTACCAACCGCAGTTACGAATCGATAATGGAAAAATCCCGTTTATTTGCCAGTTACAAAACGGTTTTAATACCGTTTCGAAGCTGGTTACGAACTTTTAGCTACGAAACGGTACCAATGGAAATGAATACACTTTTTAGGGTACATGACAAAACTTACAATGACAAATTGAACTATGAAAAAAGTCCCCACCTTTCTCCGTTAATTTGGCTACTCGAAAGTTGAGTACCAATTTCACCAAACGATATTAAATTTAATCAATGTTAATAGACTATTAGTTCATACATTTTGACAACTTTTAACGCTTAAATCGTCCGTTTATTTGTTAACATCGTATGGTGATTTTGGTACAAACTGGTATTAAACTGTGTCATATATGCTATACATTGTGTATTCATTTGTACAACAAATAATCTTTCGATTTCATGACAACACTTTACTTTATTAGAAAACAAAATAATAGTCATTTGGGCGCCATTGAACGCCCAGCTTCATCTTAAGAGGGTTTTAATCTAGTTAAGGGGTCAAAATATTTAGAGCCAGAGACACAAAGCAGTGCGAATTTAGTATATCACTAGCTACGACAAGGTACTAAAATGTTCAGTTAGGTACTTATGACTTCGATCGTACTTCACTTTCATGTTCACACAGATTCTGTTTTCTTTTTTCAGCTGTGCATTCACTGTGTTTTCTGATTAGTTATTCGGTCGACTGGTAGAGAATGTATGTAGAATGAGTAAATAGGAACGCAGTAAAACGTATAAATGGAGACTAGAGTGAAAGAGACAACTGTATCGATGTTGCGCATGATTTTGAAAGAGAGAAGCGACCGGACTAGGTTAAGTTTAAAATTTTAGACGTTAGGGGTCGAGGTTCCGTGATTAAGACGAAAAGACTTGTACCTAGTGCTGCAATTCCCGAGATATTATTTTATTATTCTTTTTCTGTATCACTTACCCGAAGATGTTACGCTGCATTTATAAGAGCTTTGCAGCAGAGCTTAAGCACTCCTAACGCCCTGTCGGATTGCGACAATCCTTCGCTCTATTTCTAAGAACTTTTTACATCCACACCCTAATCTGAGCACTTCTAGCGTCCTGTCAGATTGCGCGTAACACTGTTATAAAATAATTCCCCTTAATTTAATGTATGTAAACATTAGGATAATTTCATAAAGTCACTTTTTGTATATTTTGACACAATTGAACAGGGCCTATATTCAACTGCGTTATAACGATGTCGTGTTTGACGTGTTTTAGAATCGTTTATGTCACAGTCGCCATTATTGTAAATGACATAAGAGTTATGAAAACGTTGACAATACGAAAACACGTCAAATACGATATCGTTATTACCGTGTAGAATCCCAGCCCTGTTGTATTTTATATAAAAACTTGTAAATACTTCACCCCTATTAAACTAATATTCAATTTTCTTTTTTATTAAATTGTCGCTACACAACAAATGCCATAAGGCATTAGGGCGTTTGGATTTATTCCGTGTAATAGTAAAGATTAAATAAATAAATGAAAACTGTACACCAAACGTTTATTATAATTTATTTATAATACCAATCAAAGGACTATGGGGAGTGTCCGCGTACTTTAGTACCTGTCTTGTCTATTTAACGTCATGACGTGTGGTCATGTTTAAACTGCCATATGAAATTGTCCCAGCGATTAAAGTGACAATGTACTAAAGTGCATACATATTTTTGACCTAGACTGTACTCAAAAAATACATAGATACACACGTAAAACTTATTACACTCCTCTTTTTGTTTTAGGGGTTTATAACGTACTAAATAAAAATACTATTTCATCTCTTACAGTTTTCCATTTTTATTGCAGTTATATTAAAGCACATTATAGCTGTTGCAAATAGTAATACATTATTGCACTCCCTGTTAGTAGCTTTTGCCCGCTTTAAGCTCCCAAAAGGCAAACAAAGCATCTTTTTCCCCTAGTGCAACTATCTGCTATGAGTTATAGAGACACTTTTACGACAAAAGTGTTTTATCGCTGTTGGAATAATATTATATCGTAAATGTACAGTCATCAATATTATGTGTCAGTACCGCTGGAGGACTTTGTAATTAAATGACGCCTTAAACGTCACATCACTTAAAGTTGAGGTATGTCGTCTATTATAGTAACAGGGTTCTACCTTAGGTTAGTTGTACGGTTAACAAATTTATTTTTAAAGCTACTAGATAATATTATATTCATTCATATTCGCAATTTAAATATTTATTGGTAATTTAAATAACTATCAGTTTCTGTATAAAAATACAATATCATTAGGTCTATGTTTATTAATCTTCTTCGACAGCTCCATGCTATTTCTTGTTTAGGCAATTACCAAACCAGCGTTACATCCAAAAGGTAGGTAGGTACCGTAATACGGGGTCAATAGGGACTAAGGGGTGAATAGGGACACAGCCTAAGATGAGGCATAACTAGAGTACGTTCTATTGGAAATGATTTCAGTCTTATAATAATCAGGAACATTTATGCTTTATTTTAGGTTGTGTCCCTATTGGCCCCTTAGTCTCTATTTACCCTGTTTTACAGTACCGATAGTGCGGCGCCTTAATTGCAGGCCGCCGTCGCCGTTATCTTAGTTTTGGTAGTTTACTTCACAATAGTATAATTCTACCCTCATAAGCTAATAAGCAGTAACTCAAATCCAATAGCCGAAGCAGATTCAATCCTATCCTGTTAGTAATAAGGTTGCATTTGCTACAGACGTTTTGTCTGAGATACTGCCATTTCTCTTAGCAGGGCTGAATTGTGACAACACAATAACGTACACAGAATTTGTATCACTGGCTGGCTGCATACTTGTTAATTATATTTTATAACAAAACACAGCGTTGCCGCGTGTTGACCGCCGTGGAAGAGAGAGTTTTTCTTCTTAGCCGCTTGGCGCTAGTGTTGCGCAAACGGCGCGTGTTGTCCTTGCGATTGTTGTAACGTACGCATGGCGGGCACTTCTAAACCATTCCTGTTGAGAGTACAAGCGGTAATGAAAAACTTATAATAGGAAACTATTAAAATATCAGGCAGTATTGATTAGGTACCGAAACAAAATCGTCTTATATTTAACCTATTTGGTTACCAGTCAAAACTTCGTTATGGTCGTAGAATGCCTGTTCGATCAGGCATTTCTTAAGCTTTGCTGCAAACAAAGCCAGGCTCGGCTCAGCAACAACCTTGTCACAGAAAGTCAGTGATTGATTTTGATGTATAGTAGTTTATTTCTCGTGACCTGATATTGCTATTATGATAAGGTTCTATAGTGGCTCAACTTTAAGGATAGGAGAGATCACTTTTTTATAATGAGAAATAAACTCAAAATGTATAAAACGCAATGAACTTTCAGTAACAGATAAATCTTAATAAAACCCTTTTTAACTACGAAATTACATGGTTTCTAACTTAATTTAGCAGTTGTTGACTGTACATTTACAAAATGTTAATCAATCGTATTGCATGCAACTTTTATTCACGACTCATATAGTACCAATTAAAGTGGACACGGAAATGAGATAGGTGCTTGTCGCGTAATTAATATTAGGCACTCAATCAAGGCAAATGTCGTTTGTACCGAAATTATACGAATGAGCGGCGACGTATATGAAATCCTGTGTGGGCTATTTGTAATGAATGGGCCGCTTTACTATGATTGTCGCAATGATTTCTCCAAACGACATAGGGACGAATGGATGAGATTAATTTCTTATATATTTGTTTATCAAGACTTTAATGCATGTTGCAAAAAGTAATTGTTCAACCAATTTTGACTCTTACGGCAATCTGTATTCGTACATCTACAGTAAAAGATTATGCTATTCTTTATCGTCAATACCTAAGTATAGATAAGAATACCTACTTCTAAGGTGTAATAAGAAATCGACGGTGGAAATTTCAAATGTCGTAAGGGACATTTTGTCGTAAGTACACTAAATATACCATTGAAGTCAGTATTTTTTTTTCTATCTATTTGTTGTATTGAAATTTCGATATGACTTCTAATAAAAAAGTTATGAGTTGGTCAAAGTTTGTCGTAACTTCCTAATATTTAAAACACTATGTTGTATCGGTCAAATATTTTTGCTCAATATTTTTAAAATTCCTATGTTGTAAGGCACTAAAAAGAATACATTTTGTCAGATAAATACTGTGTTTTCGGAGGTGTGACACACATTTTCTTCTTATTTTTTTGTTGTAAGGGACACTATTTCCTAAACCACTGTATTTATAGATGTCCAATTAAAAAATTAGGGTAGGCGAAGTTATTTAAAAAGTATGCTTCCAAGAATCATCTTAATGGGATGAGTAGTTTCCAAGTTATGAATTTAAAAAAGTGGAATTTTGTTTTCTGGCTCCCCTGAAAAGTAAGCGTTTGTCCCTTACGACATTTGAAATTTCCACCGTCGAAATTTGAAAGGGTAAAAAGGATTTTGCTTTACTAAGTACGGCTTAACAAGAGAAATAATGATAACAGTAAACATCAGGGGACAATCACATACAAATTGACATAGTCGCAAACTAAATTCTAGCCTTGTGTACCTATGTATTATGTATCTTGACAACAATTAACATACTTATAATTATTGAGTAATGAAATACTAGCCGAGCATCGTAGTACCTATTGGTCCTTACCGGGAAACGAATCCGGGACCCGCTAGCTAAGCTCAATAATTAAGTTGCAGAAAACTCCAAAAAACTGGACCAAACCGAAACCAATTTAGAAACACTTGTCAGAGTGCAGGATTCGAACCCGGGAGTCGAGATTGCGTGCCCACGTCACTCCTAAATGAGCTATCGCTCTTCCCCAGCCGGCGCTGAAAAAGTGCCTCATATATTTAGGTGTTGATTTGCAAAGTGGCTAGTTACAGCTGTTTGCCAACACAAAAATACAACAAATTCAATAAACCGTTGGAAGTGTAATCTTTATGCGAGGTGATTAGGTTCAATTTTACTCAGGCAGCAAATAGAGCGGTACAGGTAAGTGTGTAAAACAATCTCCTCAATTTAACCTTCCAGCTGTTATTTGTTGCATGCTTTAATATAAAAGATAATCTGTTTTACGTTCGTAACACTTGGTTTGATATTAGTTTTATTAGAACGTGCTAGGATTAGTAATATGTTTAATGAAAAATGACATCAATGGGATTTGGCCGATGAAATGTTTTATTTCTTTATGAAAATAATGTAAACTTAGTTGTGAACAAATGTGAGTCTTGTTATATTAGATGTAATTCATTTTGGTATTAGATGTACATCATTTTGAGTATACATATTGATTAAGTCGTACCCAGCAAGCTTATTACTTTTAAATGTTTTTCAACTGACTTAAAAGAATAATAGTATTTTTAACTACTAATGATTAAATATCAAGGGGATAATCCCACACAAATACACCCAATCCCACATGAACATTAAGCTTGTGCTCCATGGGATCCATGGTGGATGAGAGCGTCGCCGGGCCAGTAACCTACTGCTCAACCAAGGGGAACAGGGCGGCAATGACCGGAAGACTGGTCGACCGCCCGCCTGCTCCGGCCGGGTTTCCCCACACATCGTCATCATCATAGACTTTTGCTATGGGTACTAGGAGTCTCAACAACAAAAACTCGTGGTCATCACACAACCATTTGACCAACCATACCAGAAATCGAACCCGACACCGCTAGTTTAGTCACTTAAAATGAACAGATTGAAACTTAAAATGAAAGTAGTGATTAGTCATTTTTATACAAAAAAATATTTTCTCTCACTATGAGGTGCCATCGTCTACATAATTGTAGTTTTCGAGGAGGCTTACTGACCCACATTTAATTAACAAAATTTTATTTAACAATTTGGTTTCCGGAAAGTTCTTTATTTGTGTAACGTTGCATAGCTGGGCACCGTTAATCACATAGTTAAGTTCGTTAATCGCTACATTTCAGCGCTAATTGAAAGATTTAACGCAAGTTAACGTTAATTTTTAATCCGTCAACACGTGAAAGAAATTCCATTTTTTTATCATTGCCTTAGTGATCTTGAAGTTAACTGGTAAGGGATAAAAAAAATATTATTGGAGTGGGTGATTTAGTCATCTGGCAAATGTGAATATTCCCCTTCATGAACATTATTATATGTTGAAGGTCTCGTCTAAAAGCGAGGCCACATCCAGCTTTTTTCGCGGCACGGCACGGTGCGTTCCTTATCTTTTTAGTAAATAGTAGGTACTGGGGAGTTATCATGACATAACAATGCAGTTCTGTTTACGCTCAGAGAAAAAGACAGAGCTATATAACAGTCATAGCCTTGTTCTTTTCTCTGAGCGTAAACAGGGGCCCTAGCCAAGATGCAAACGCTCCTAACGTTTTTCTTTTCTATCGCTCAAAATGTCTGGGATGACATTCTCGTGCGTTTTGATAAACCACGTGGTCGACTGTCATCCCACACATTTTGAGCGATAGAAAAGAAAAACGTTAGGAGCGTTTGCATCTTGGCCAGGGCCCCAGAACTGTATTGTTATGTCAATGATAACCCCCCAGGGGGGTTATCATGAGCTACCTTTGCAGTTCTGTTTTCGCTCAGAGAAAAGGACAGAGCTATATAACCGCCATAGCTCTGTCCTTTACGCTGACCGTAAAATGAACTGCAAAGCTAGCTCATGATAACCCCCCTGAGCTATATAACTGTCATAGCTCTGTCCTTTTCTCTGAGTGTAAACAGAATTGCATAGTCATGTCACAATAACCCCCTGGTAGTATAACGATTAACGGACTTAGGGAAATTTAACGGAAATTAACCAGTCTATTAACATTTTTAAAGTTAACTAAAAAGTTAATCCGTTACTCGGAATGTTAACGTCGTTAGTTAATGATTAATGAATTAAAGATTTAATGCCCAGCTATGGTAATTCTCATTTTGTTGTGTCAGTGAAATACAAGTTAACCCGCGTTAATGCCTAAAGTTTTAAATACCTTAAACAAATACCTACCAGTCAAATACAAAAAAGAACTTTCCAGAAAGTAACATTTG
The DNA here is from genome assembly GCA_949316455.1 of Acleris holmiana. NCBI lineage: Eukaryota > Metazoa > Arthropoda > Insecta > Lepidoptera > Tortricidae > Acleris > Acleris holmiana. The sequence continues at coordinate 13,769,597 of OX438773.1, read as the reverse complement.
TTAATTAAATGTGGGTCAGTAAGCCTCCTCGAATCAATTTGTTTCTGTCGGATCTGACTACAAAGACATAGAGAAGGACAATTAGAAAAAAAGTATTTTACACAAGTCAAAACTGTCCTAGTATCAAAAAAATCGACACAAATATTATAAAAAGAGAAAAGATGTTTATTTTTGTTTTTGAACAATAAACTCAAAACTACAGGACTGATTTTAAAAATTATTTCATCAGTAATATAGGCGATGTTTTTTTCTCTACGCGGACGGAGTCGCGTGCAACCGCTAGTCTAAGGATATTTTGGATCCTTAGACATTTTCGATGTGTGTCCTTGTCAAAACTGGAATAACGGTTTCTGGTGTGTACTTGTTGATTTGTTTCTTATTAGGGTGGGCGTAATATTAATAAACATGTTCTGTTTTATCTGTTAGCTAGCTTCTTGTACATGTTCCCAACGAGTTAAGTAATAATGGCACTGTCTAGACATGATTTCGTAAGCACTACTCGTAAAAACAAGGTATATTTCTTGCAAACGTAAGTTGGTTAAATGCGCTGTTACATATTTTGTTTATCTATAAACTTCCCGACAGCTTTTCGGTATTTGAATACTGAAAAACATTCATAGCTCTCTGACGCATACGTGTTGTGATTGGCGCTGAATGGGTTAAGGGTCCTTCTGTCTTAAGTTATTACGTAATTTACTAACCTAACAACATCTTATAGTGACTATATCAATATTAAAAATCTATCATGTTTTAAATAAATAGATTGACTTGGCAATCGCACTAAACAATCTAATTTAATGTAATATGTAATACTTGTGAGAAACAATGTGTTTTCAAGCGATTGCAAAGTCAATCTATTTATTTAAAACATGATAGATTTTTAATATTGATATAGTCACTATAAGATGTTGTTAGGTTAGTAAATTACGTAATAACTTAAGACAGAAGGACAATTAACCCATTCAGCGCCAATCACAACACGTATGCGTCAGAGAGCTATGAATGTTTTTCGCTACATACGGAGTTTAAGCTGCTATGGACTACGGCATAGCGCTACGAGTATAGCATGGCGGTGAATGGGTTAAGTAGGGACTGAATAAATTAACCGACTTGGTAATACATGGATCTCACAACTTTTTAAGGTAGAAGAACTGAGTTGCGAGACTTGGTTTTTTTACAAGTTATGTTTTTGATGGGATCTCATTTCTTTTTGTAGATAGTTCTATTTTTTTCTGGTCTAGTACCTTCTACTTCTTAAAGTCCACTCTCTGTTTTATGCTCGCTTGTACGCGAGCGCGGTTATTTACATTACAACCTTATGAGCATATAAATACGCACGTATGTAGCCGCGCCGTGTTCTTTATTGTAATATATATTTATATATTAAACGAGCAATTCTTGTATATATATACATAATCTGAATCTCGGAAACGGCTCCAATTTAGTATGCAGGTACTATAAATCTATATACCTATATTGCATATGAAAGATGTCTAAGTACATAAATGGTCTTATCTTATCTATCTTGAAACGGGAAACTGCTAGAGGTCATATAATACGCAACTTTGTAGCCTCACGTAAGTACATCACTGTCAAATACACACACTCGCGCACGCGCGCGAATACTCACGCACACGTACACACACACGCGATCACACTCGCACACACACACGCGCACGCACGCACGCACACGCACACACACACTCTCTATAAGCCGTCTTGTAAAAAGGTTTTCTTTTCATCATAAACGATTATCTGCAAATGTAACTTTGTAATCCTATACATTTTTATGGGGTTACAAAGTTAGTTATGCTGTTGGTGTATCTAGGAAACTGGAACGAAATTGCAAAATATTTAAGTTTTCTCTTGATTTCTACACTAAGCACTAAATGTATTCTAAATTTGAAGCTTCTATGTCTGCTAGAAGTGCCTTAGAGTTTTGGTGATCGGTCAGTGAGTGAGTGACAAAATTAAGAAACTTTGACTAGTTATAATTCTTCAACTACTGGTTCAAATTTGATGAAATTTGAAATATACCGTGTTTATACAATGCCTATCTCGTTACTAAAAATGCAGGCTTCTAGATCTATTCACAACGAAGTTATAGGGGGGTCGAAAATGGCCTGAACTGCTTCGAGAAAAGGATGGTACGGCCGTGCCGCTTTTTTGCTCGACTTGGCGGGGGCACTGCCGTGCCCCCAGATTTAAATCATATGACACGTTTTCGAATCGCCTTTAATATTAGATAACATGTCCTAAATCACGTTCTATACATTATTTTATGTAAACGTCAACGTCAACGTAATGTGTGATTTGATTTGTATTAACTGTTTGACTGTAAGGCGAGTTTAGAGCAGTAAATTGCAGGTACTGAACTCCCGGTGATAGGGCGATTAAACACCCTCATCTGAATGTTTGCCAGCTTGATAAACTGGTTTCCTTCAAATTTTTATACTAAAATACCAGTAAAATATACACGGGGCGCTGATTCAAATCGCCATACACATTTTCTAGATGACAAGGAAGAAAGAATGAAAAAAAAAAGGATCACGGGACTATTTCACACAAATTGACCTAATCCCAAACAAAGCTCTAGGCTTGTGCTATGGGTACCAGACAACGATAAACTTACTTATATAGTGAAACATATACTTAAATACATCAAGATCCAAGACTCAGGAACAAATACTCGTGCTAATCATACAAATATCTGCCCTTACCGGGAATTGAACTCAGAACTGCTAGCTTCGAAGGCAGGGTCACTACCAACTAGGCCAGCGTGTCATTTCATTCCCTTTATTTATGGAAACAACAACAAAAACAGAGAAATACGCACAAAAAGAATGTAGTCACAGAATAGTCACAACTCAGCGTCATGCTGGCATTTAAGTAAGCGCTGGTCTTCCGTTGGAACCATCAGGTGAAACCACGGAAATCTGCGCACACATAATTATTCGAATACATAAACAAATTATAGTTATCAATTGGAGAAAAAAGTTCATGCACAAGGTAGTCAATGTCTTGAATTAAAGCAAATAATATTTCGTATCCCTGCTTAAATAACATCGAATGAGCTGACCTGATGATGGAGTTGGAATGTGGAAGAAAAATTATAGAATACCCCCTGAGCGAATGTACAAATAAAGTTCAATCGGGAATAAAATCTGATTACAAAAATGTTTTGTACTTTATCAGTATCACCGTATTATCTGTTCTCCACAATTTCCTCCACGTTGAAGTCGTTTATCGGCATTTCCTTTAGTTTCCGTAATAAAAATACCCTATATCCTTCCACGGGGTTCAAGCCATCAAGAATCCTTAAAATAAGTTAAGCGTATTAGCAGTGAACCGTAACAAACAAACGAACATAGTTCACTTTCTCATTTAGAATATTATTACCTGTACAAGATTAAATCTGCAGAAGATTCGTAGATTAGTACTGACCACAAAATGCTCTTAAATGCTAGTTCTGCGTAAGTAGGGACAGTAAAACGAACCGACTAATAAAACTGGCCCATTTTCATAAAACAGCCGACACATAACCTAAACGTTTACGACATGTTGAAACGCCGTACTACTTGTTAAGGCCTGAAGGAAAATGAATGGTGTATTTTACATGGCTTTTACAGATAAAATCTTATCGACCTTAAAATTTCACTTTGGTTAAAGGATTTATTATATTTATATGTCACTGTATTTTTGAGAAACAAAATGGTTTTAATAACTAAAATAACGAGTCCCAGTGGGTCTATGTAAAGTACAGCCAAGATCCCGATGCCAACTCCGAAGTCTGTCATCAGGTCAGCTTCGAGATGCAGTATTATTTGATTGTTACCATCCCATTAACGAGAGCGGTTCAAAATTCACTTGCGAAATTTAAACCAAACACGCAATCACGTGAAATCAAATAAAAACTAAGTTAATAGAAAAACACAACTAATGAACTAAACTATTTTAAATTGGGTAAAAGCAGCAATTTCCGAATAAATCTCCAACCCATTAATACCAAATGTTTCGAAATAAATTCCTGTATTCAAACATGTAAACAGTAATTACGAGTGCTCTGGATACAGTCACAAATCACACATATTATGGTCACTGTTTGTATTGAAACAAACAAATGCTTTAATAATTCACGCGGAATATAGTTTTAGTGGCGGTAAGTTCTTGTGTAGGTCACTATCTCCATCTTAACCTTTAACCTATCAAGCACCAGGTGTTCTCATTGTTGTGTTCCGGTGTGTTAATAACTATAGCTTGGACTAATCATCGCAGAACAATTACAAATTGGAAATGGAAAAGGATGCAATAGAATCGTATTATAAAGAATATTCTTAATAATATTTTTAATAATACAAAACCGTTTAAATTAAGTTTTTTAGGGTATTACTATCAACATCTGATACTCCATTAACTGGAGCAGAATGTTTATTTCAAATTGTCAAGTAATTATATTATGCTCAAAATAGTTCTTATTCCACTTCTTGACCGTTTTTAATTGCATTATACATTATATATCATATGTTATATATTTAGAAGTAACGACATAATTATAATTTTTAGTAAGTTTTTTTAGTTATACAAACTCTTAAAAGTTGTTTTTCCTGTGGTCAATAGTTAAAAGCTTATGTGCACATAAGTTTTGTTTTTATGTGATAGGTCTTCTAAAGCAGTCCTGACGGCGTTTATGCGGGAATGGGCTTAGCCAGAAAATTAGGCCTTAAAAACGTTAACTTTCGGTGTGTCCACAGGAAAGACGGTAACCTAAATCTATGTATGACCCATTTGCGAAAATGTCCTCTGTAGATAATAATAGTCAAACACATATGACAACTCTATTGCACCTTGTTCTATTTCCGTATTTTATTTTGCGATGATTAGTCCGAGCTATGTTGATAAGACAACCGATGAAATTACCATTTGCGGTCTTAGAGCTGTATTAATTAACTCATTTTGACTGAGACCCGTCACTAGCGGCCGTTTTCTCGTGGTCCTACTATTTTTGTCCTACTGACTTTCGACGGAGCCCCGCCCAGGGCGGGGCTCCTACTTCTAGGTGGTTTTGCCCTTCGGGCATCTGAAGATACCTAACGAACCTAACCTACCTACTTTTACACATAATTAGTATTTAGTGATCAAATCTAGGTTCACTTTTTGACTAGTAGGACAAATTAGTAGGACCACGAGAAAACGTGTTCACTAGCGTTGTACGTCAAAGTAAACGTGAAACCGTCAAAAAGGCAGGCATTACAGTCGATGCACATACAACTGGGCCTCTATTCTAATGCGTTATAACGATATCGCGTTTGACGTGTATTAGAACTCTTTATGTCACGGTCACCATTGTTGTAAATGACATAAGAGTTATCAAAACGTTGACAACAATGAAACTCGTCAAATACGATATCATTATTACCGGGAATGAAGGCGTGACTTTATGTATGTATGTATTACCGTGTAGAACCCCAGCCCTGGACGCTGTTACGCAAGAATGTGTCAATCCACAACGATCTAGCAATAAGGTTACAACCCTCAGTGCGCGATCATTCTGAGTTGACCTTTATTTGTTAAATAATTGTGGGATGACACATTATAATGTCTATTTTTTTCAAATTAATTTAGTTCTTTAGCCTAGTCTTGGGCACAGGCACTATAAAAGTGCGTAGCAATTAAAAAAGGAAGTTAGGTGGCTGCCTTACTCTTAAAGGTCTCTGCTCATACCATGGCCGTACTATTCGTATGACCGTAATAGGAACGTGTCGGTCGGTGACGGAACGGTCAAGTGGCAAGGTCTCATACTTGTCAATAAAAAGATATTTTTTAAGCCGGACACGTTCCTAGTACGGATATTGTATGGAACGGTGTAATGGGTAGAGACCTTTACTCTGTGCTAAAACAAGAAGCCAAGGTCAAGGTCAATTTAAGGCAAGGCAAGGTCAAGGTCAACTTCTTTTGATATCATAAGTCACTGCGCTTGCAAAAATCGCTGTGTTTGATTTCAAACTTATATTGAACTGTCTCAGATTAAAAATGGTCCTTATAGAAAATAAGACAACAAATTTTACATGCGCAGTTTCGTGACTTCCATCTGCACACTAACAAAGGAACGTGTATGCGTCAATTTAGTTCTGAATAATTGTTATGTAAGTTTCACCTTTACCCACAAAGAGCTTAATCCTATTATTCGCGGGAACTAACAAATTTCCCGGGATAATACAAATCCCTAATACCGTTCGTTAGTGATTAAAAGACACACATATTATACAAACGACACGCTAGCCTAGTTGGTAGTGACTCTGCCTTCGAAGCTAGGGGTGCTGGGTTCAAATCCCGGTAAGGGTAGATATTTGTGTGATGAACACGAGTATTTGTTCCTGAGTCTAGGATGTTTTCTATGTATTTAAGTACATATTTCTCTATATAAGTATGTATATCGTTGTCTAGTACCCATAGTACAAGCCTAGAGCTTAGTTTGGGACTAGATCAGTTTGTGTGACATTGTCCTGTGATATATTTATTTTCATTGAAACATCCTTACCACCATTACATATAAAATATTAGTGGGACAATATTAGAAGGAACTAAGTTAGTATTGTTATTTGTATGTCTATACTAAAAGATGTTTGTTATCTCTTAACGCTTACACTGCTGAACCAAATTAGATGAAATTCAGTATGGAGATAATTAGAGTCCCAGGGAAGGACATAGGATGGTTTTTATCCCGGAAAGTTGCATAGTTCCCGAGGGAGCAGCGATAAACGACTTCTATGCGGATGGAGTCGTGGGCAAAAGCTAGTAAGGTGTATTACAATGGGCCACTGTGACTCTGTCTGTTATCAGCCGGATCTTAACATTGTGGGCAGTATTAACAAGGGTGTCCGTCGCGTGTTACGAGTCGTGTCATAAACTGGAGATTTTTAACGACGCTATTTAACGTAGGGACTCCATTGTTGGGTATTTTTAATAGAGAGCGATGGCTTGAACTAGGTACATTAAGTACGAAAATAGATAGACAGAGAAATTATTCAGGAGACAAATTTGGCAGTTGGTTACTTGCATGATGTTAGAATTCACCCAATTTCAATTCATTTTGTACAAAAGAACGATACTTCTGAGTTCTGACTGATTTGGCAAGAAAAAAGGTTAGAACAGTTAATTGTCCACTCCGGCTTCAGTAGGTACTAAAAATAAAGTTTAGTAGGCTAGAACTAAGCGAATAATAAATATAAAACTATATCTATTTTCTATTACGCTACAATTTTTAGGTGCAAATAATCAAAATAACTGACGCAAGGTTTAACACGCCATGACTTCATATCAAGTCGAGGATTACAGTGCAAAATAGACCTGAGTACTTGTGACGTAAGGTTGAAATTAACTATGGTTTTCAGCTGTCATTGGCGTGTGTGGACGATTTTTTTATGAAGTCAATTGGCGGCGAAAAGGTTAAGAGAAATTATTTAACACCATTTTGTAGGCCCCACTTCTGGGCACAGGCCTCTCCTCTCTTCAATAACATTAAGTTACATACAAATATTAAGCCACTTCTCAGTTTTTGTGCCTTAGAGTTACTATGCCCCGCTCTCTCATATCAACACAACACATGACGTTCCTGGGTTCTTTACGAGGTAATAAGCGGGGCGGCCGACATTGCGCGGGGCTACCATTTTACTGCCCGAGCAACACGCGTGCGCAGGGGTGTGTATCTATGACTATAAAGCACTTTTATTAGACACTTAATTTTGTCCACGACTCCGTCTGCGTAGGAGTCGTTTCTTGCTACTCACGGGTAAAAAGTACCCTTTAGTCTTCCTCGGAACTCAAACTCCACATCAAAATTTCATTAAGTTGGTTTTGTCCAGATCCAGAAACTACCCCCTACAAACTCACTATTACTCTTATGCGATAAACGACTTCTACGTGGATAGAGTTGCAGGAAAAAGCTAGTTGTTTATATATGTATTAAATGAAAAAAAACCATTATATATTAAAAGCTCTTGCTGAAATATTCGGACCCACCTCAACTATTTGTTGTTAGTCTAGTCGACTGGTAGACAATGCCTTAAGGCATTAAGACCGCAATTTAAATAGAGATAGAGATCAATCAATAAGCATTATTATTAAATAATAAAAAAAATTGAATGATACTGATTTTGGTAATAAATACGTGCACGACGTTCAAAATCTCGTTTCAACCCTGCAAATAATGAATACTGTTAATTTGGCTTTATTAAACAGATGTGTGACGAGGGGCCGATTTCATAGGGTTTTCAATTTTAAACCGACGACTAATTTGGTTTGCCCAGTAACAGGGTTAGCGCTGAGTTTGAAAATAAATACGAAAGTCAAATAGATTCACGAGAAATTTAATAATGTTAATAATAGGTTCGGAGGCGATGACAAGTTTTAATTTGTATGTACATACATACATAACATCATGCCTTCATTCCCAGAGAGGGGTAGGCAGGGCTTCAGAAATACCAATAACTCTATAAGTACTTCTTGATAATCGTATAACCACATTTTGCTCAAACAGGCTAAGATGTTTACCAGTGTATTAGTGACAGGTTGCAAGCCCATCCCCTAACAGTACTACAAGTTCATATTCCCTTAGTCGTCTCTTACGACATCCACGGGAAGACATGGAGTGGCACTATTCTAACCAGGCAACCACACGACAAATATGTATGTTACATGTTATATAAGACTAGCTTCAGCCCTTGACTTTGTCCACGTAGTTTTTGATTATCGTTAGTCCTACAGAAAAAAATAAATTAGCTTATATGCTAATCCAGGCTGTAAGCTATCACCATTCCAAATAGTATCCAAATCCATTTAGCCGTTGCAGCGTGAAATAGTAACAAAGTAACGCACACACACAAACTTTCGCAATTTATGTATGTTATTAATTCAGCCGCAATTACTGTCATGTAAAAAAGAGGGTGTAAGCTATCCCCATTCCAATTTTTACCCAAATCCATTTAGCCGTTGCAGCGTGAAATAGTAACAAACTAACCCACAAACATGAACTTTCGCATTTTATGTATGTTTTTAACTCAGACGCTATTACTGTCATGTAAGTAAGAGCTGATAAAACGTCGAAAATAAGATAACACGCCAAAAACAATAACGTTTCATCGTGTAGAGTCTCGGTCCTGTTAAAAATTACCCTTCGTCTCGAACAGTTGGGTAAAAAAACACATCCTAAAGCAAATGGATTGCGAGAATCACAACATTATTCCTATCCCGTCCAAATGGAATACAAAAAATAGAATAATACCCATTATGCAACTCATAAAAGGAAATATGGTGGGAATAGAATGGGCGTCTCCGATGGGCTTGCGTACCATAAGCCAAAGATGATAACGAGTGTAGGCGTCGATGAGATCTTTCCGTGTTGATTTGGTCTTATCTTATTTCGTTTAGATGGGATCCTGTCAAATGTTTTGTGCCCTTATCTTATTTGCGCATTCGTTAGTTGAAAGAGCAAATTTGATTACGATGTTATTATAACTAAGTGTTAGTTATGATTCAGTAATGACAACAAAAAAAATATCATAGAGAAACCGAACGAGCAAACAGACCTCCTGTGGCCCATTTTAGTAAGCTACAAGTGGAACTCTCTTTCTAGCAAAATGAGTTAGAGACATTCGCTTGTAATTTTTTATTTGTTGCTTCATGAAACGGCCTGATTTCGACTTGTTATAGTAATCTTGTTTTAGGCCGCCTTCCCCTTAAAATAAACGAAAACATGAAATCTAAGAATGGCCCCTGCGTCATTATTCCAAAGATGCTGGCAGCATTTCCTCGTTGAATGGCTAAACTAATTCGTTGATTTTGAAAAGTGGAACGGCACCAGAAACTAATACATATTTATCTAACCGACATGACTTATAAAACTATGAGCAAATGAAACAGAAAATTCGAATTTGTGGTAGATAACCTATTGAAAATCCAATGGCAACCACGCTAAGGTTGGATTTTAAAAATATATTTTTGTTTGCCAATTTTAAATTGTTTGTACAGTATGAGGGACGTCCTGAACACCAACGCTGTGCGCGTGCGAACCTGCCAAACGCGCCTACGCTGAGTCCGAACCATTGCCATATTTTTTATGTACTATTTTTATGTGTAAAGTTAAAAGTTTATATTTGTTAGAGTATTTTCATGCAATGTTGTTGTTGCGTCAATGTATGAAAAGTCGTAAATGGAAAACACTGTAATATAAAACTAGGTCTATTGGAATTCGATGCCGGTACCAATCTTAACCTTTTCAGCACCATTCACGGATATATCCACTGATTCAACGCCAACGATGGACATGTCCATCATGGTTGACAGCGTAAAATAGACCAGAATGTCTATGAGGTAAGGTTGAATTTTATTTTCGTGGTAGTAGGTAACACATTATATATACAGCCAGCCGGGCCTAACTGCAAGCCCGGCTCCACTGGGAATAGGGTCCAGTGACCTACGGACTAAAACCTTCTCCCTGTGTAGTGAAGGTACTGATTCAGGAAACGCAGTGCTAGGTGGACACGTTGTTCATGGGTGTGTTGTAATGTTGCTCGTGTATGTTGGTGAGTTTATATTGCATGTTATGTTAATGTTGTTATGTGCACCTACGGGATTGCTCGAGAGGCGAACAGATAGTCGGGAGGACGCTCTGTTTGCTCCTCGGGCATTTGGGTTAGGTAAGGTTATAAATAGGGCGATGTGGGTAAAAAGTATTAGGCAAGGAAGGGGTGTGATGGGATAAGGCATAAGGTTGACATAATTACTGTTGTTTAACTGTCATTGGCGTGTGAGTGACGACTTTTGTATTTGATAAGATTAAAAGTCACTATTATACCGCCTCTCTATATTATGTAGGTTTAATCGTTGGTGACAGATCGCACGAGTGCAGTACATTAGAGCGCCCACATTGCGGTCTGGGTAGACCGCAAACCACGCAACGTTAAACGCTTCCTAATAATGTGCTCTGCCTTTTTGAACAGGTTATAGTTACGGAAATAGTTTTGTAAGGTGCACGTATAAATGACTGTATATTTCGAATTAAAATGATCTTGATTTTGGTTTGTCATACAAGATACATATCAAGACAATTGAATTTATACTCAACTAGTTGTTCCCTGCAACTTCGTCCGTGTAGAAGTCATTTATCGCTATTCATCCAAACTTTAACATTTTTAATATTAGTTGGATAGGATTATGAGGAAAAAAAATATTTTTTCTTTGTTTTATAATTAATATACATAACATCACTCCTTCATTCCCAGAGAGGGGTAGGCAGAGCTTCAGAAATACCAATAGCTCTATAAGTACTTCTCGATAATCTTATAACCACATTTTGCTCAAACAGGCTAAGATGTTTACCAGTGTATTAGTAAGAGGTTGCAAGCCCATCGCCTAACAGCACTACAAGCCCTTATTTCTTTAGTCACCTCTTACGACATCCACGGGAAGACATAGAGTGGCACTATTCTAACCCGGCAACCACACGGGGTAAATCATAATTAATAATGAAATGAATAATGGCATGTTACAACAAATGTAATTGAACTTTACTTCCTTGCTGGTAGATTTAAATTTCCACGCACAAAAACCTTCTTGTTCGTAGTACGGGCCTAAGGTTATATGCATATAGGCATAAGGAACTGACAACTTTATGTCACACTGGTACTTCCAGTGCAGTCAGTCACCGGTCACCGCAGGGCATTTAGTGGTCAGCTGTTAGTGTGTAGCAACACTACGGACGTTAAGGCCCCTGATGGAAGGTCCAGTTTTTTACGTTCTTCTATTCGTGTCTGCGTTAAATGAACTTGATTTCGTTATTTTTTTATTGTTATTCTCCTGTGGTGTATTAAAGGGAATAATATTGTATTTTAGCATTGTTACGGTTTGAAACTTTCCTAGTAGAAAGTGTCGGTGACTTCTGAGAATATTCTTAAACATTATCTAATACCTTGAAACAAGAAATTCATGCAATAATGTATATTTCTCTATATAATCTGAATTCCGGAAACGGCTCCAGCGATTTCATGAAATTTAGTTTGCAGGGAGTTTCGAGGGCGATCAAGCTTAAAATAATTTTAAGAAAACGATTTATCAAAAAAACAATACCGAGGAAGGCTTGGTCATCCACGTACTATAGGTTATGCTATGTACTATGACTTTAGGATTGTTGTTATGGATCGCAAATGACACCCGTAACATAAAGTATAAAGCATAAAGTATAAGGTTTCTGAAAAAAAAGACTGTATGCCAAATGATGATTATGCCAAGTGATGATTATGCCAAAAAAAGTTATGCCAGATGAAGGGTAACGCAATAAATATATAGTCTATGTGTATACCTACTTAAAAAGCCACTGTAAAACAAATACACATCCCTTATGACCTGGCAACCACATCTTTCAGAGCTGATAACTCGCAAACAGCTTAACCGTTTTTCAATAAATCTAGCTAGAAACCACTTCGAAACAGACTTTACAAACAACATGTGTGAAACTAAGTATTTATCCATTTACACAGATACGTTAGATATTTTTTTTACTCCTGTTTGCGTTAGGACTTAGAAACATAACATAGACGGAAGAAATAAGATGATATTTACTTTCTATTATTCCGTACCATCAAAAATTCCGGACGAGCTTACATGATTCACTTACCAAGTTTGTCATAGACACGCTACGCGCTACGCCGCTACGAGCTACGAACTTCGTAGACTCGAGGTCTACGTACCTTTCCATCCAAAGTTTTTGTGCAAAGTTGTTTGCTTTATCATATGGGTTTTATTTTGTTATTGAACTTTGTATAGGTTTATTAAAACCGAGACCCTGGGCCAAAATATTTTTGGTCAAATGTATCGTTTCACAAATTTTTAATTTGAAATGAAATGAAATGAAAATAAGTTTATTTAACGCACAAACCTATGTTATTTAAATGTTTTAGAATTATTTAATTTAGTACCATCGTGTAGAATCGTGTAGGTTAGGTTAGGTCGTTTTTATATAATCCTGAAATATTTACGGTTACAGAAAACAAAGCGGGTTGGCAAATGAAAATTTGGGAAATGAAACTTTTGACCAAAAATATTTTGGCCTAACGAAATAGACCCCTTAAACCACTTGTGTTTTGGGCCTTTATTAGCACACGTATAACAATTAACCTCCGTTGTAACTAACAAACAATGTAATCATATTAATCTATTATTAACTGTTAGTTTGACTTGTAATTTAGCTACATTTTATAAGCATATGATTGTGGTTGCTATTATTAATTAAGACATTACAAGGTTCCTCAACGAAATCCCGAGAAAAAGTAAAATTTAAAAACTGTACTCATAATTTTGATTTAAGTATGACTATTAAGTCTTGTTAATTACATATTTGCGGCCAAGTTCTTATTTTAATCTTATTTTTAAAAACAAAAGTTGTCAATAGTTAGAATCTTGTGTGCATATAAGTTATGTTTTTATATGATAGGTCTAAAGCAGTCCTGACGGCGTTTTTGCGGGAAAATTAGGCCTTAAAAACGTTAACTTTCGGTGTGTCCACAGGAAAGACGGTAACCTAAACCTGTGTATGACGCTAACGTCCTAATACATTCATGTCACTCAAATAAATGATTAGCTCTAAAATATCTAAATCAGTGACTCATTAATTTGGTCCTAAAGATTGCAATTCAAGCAAATAAACAAAGACTCATAGCATAAGATAACAAACTTCACAATTAATTTCTAAGACTGGGTTCCACCCGTTGAAAACTAACGAAAATAAACTTCTGTTGTTTGGCCTTAAATTTTGGTTGCTGTAAACTCATTCTATATTTAACTTTAACTCTATATCTTATATATAATAAAAATGAAATTTGTTACTGTCAGGAGAAGGTTCTTATGAAAGAAAAAAACTGAAAATTCCACCGGGAAAGTCAGAAATTTGAAGCCGCTGGCGGGCCGCTAGTATTGAATAATTTTAAAACATCTTTAACAACCAAAATCGAAAACATAGAAGATGGTTTTATATTTTAACTATTACGCCACATGAGCATTAGAACAAATAAATGTTATAGATTCTGATTTTTTAGGCAGTATATTTAAATCTCATAGTCTTTATATTAAATGAGCATTATAGATTTAGACTGTCATACATTCTGGTTTTAGAGCACGTGACATTTATAGGAGATGGAATAAAATAAAATAAATAAATCACAGGAAAATCTCACCCAAATTAACCTAGTCCCAAACTAAGCTCTAGGCTTGTACTATGGGTACTGGACAACGATGAACATACTTATACAAAGAAATAAATACTTAAATACATAGAAAACATCCAAGACTCAGGAACAAATATTCGCGCTCATCACACAAATATCTGCCTTAACCGCTAGCTTCGGAGGCAGGGTCACTCCCAACTAGGCCACCGTGTCGTCCGAAAATATTATGAAATTATAGTATTTGATTTTAGAATAAAAAGGTATATCCTAAATATATATGTGCTGGCTTTACAGCCGGCACATATAGTATATTTAGGCTGAGTTTGGGACCGTTTTATAATAACTGTCCAATTTTATGTTATTTTATTTATTTTCTTTATTTTTTTAAATAATACCACGAAAATACAGAAGAACAAAATGCAGCGAGACCACTTTTAAACGTCAAACTAATTGATGTCAAGTTGCAATGCCAAAGGAATTTCACGTAAAATGTGCGAGTTCATAATTATAACGTACCGTTAGCTGTCAGCTAGTGTATACGAGTATTGTAGGTAACAACGGTGGTATGCGCAGAGGAGTCACTTTAAATATTAAATAATCATATTTAAGTAAAAAGGATTTTACAAGGAGACACATATTATCGAGATACAACCGGCGCTTAACAGTTGTGGAACAGTTTTTTAAATATATGGAATTGTTTAGAGATTTGATTCGTATAAAAATATCGACACACGTACGAAAAATATAATTATATTTGAAAATATTTATGTCTACTCTCTTATCAAATCTTGTTGGTTGGGTCTTGTCGGATATACTTGAAGCCTACGCTACGGTATTCGACCTTCAATTATTCCAGAAAGCGGGTGGTTGAGTGCAAGAACAGAACCTAAAAATCCGACAGTTCTGGGTTAACTAAAAAAACCTTCAAAAAATTTAAGATATATCTAAATAATTTTAATATGAGGGGACAATTTCATACAAATCGACCCAGGCCCAAACTAAACTTTAGGCAGAAAACTAGAAACAGAGAAATAAATACTTAAATATATAGAAAACATCCAAGACTACTCGCGTCAAATAATCGCGCTCATCACACAAATATATTTGCCCATACCGGGATTTGAACCCAGAACCACCAGCTTCGTAGGCAGTGTCATTAACAACTAGGCTAATGTGTCGTCAGTTTTATCCAGTAAGTTACGTTACCGTATTGCCATAACGTATCAATCGCCACACAAGTTTTTTTAATAAAGTTACTTACTCGGGAAAAAATAATAGGGCTGCACAATGTAAAAGTAAAAAAAAAAACTGATCAAATGTGTAAGTGATTTAAGCGCTCGATACGACGGTTACGTTTATTACCAGTGGTCGGGAAAAACGATGCAAAACTATAACAAAACTTTTAAAGCTAAAGGAGAACTTACAACCAAGAAAAATATTGTGTGGTTGAGAATAGTGCCACTAACCTCCATGTCTTCCTGTGGATGTCGTAAGAGGCGAGTAAGGGAATAAGGGCTTGTTGTACTGTTAGGCGATGGGCTTGCAACCTGTCACTAATAAAGTAGAATTAGAAACAAGTATTTTCAGAGTTGTCTGTATTTCTGTAGCTCTGCCTACCCTAATCTGAGAATGAAGGCGTGATGTTATTTATTAGTGTTCAATTTAACTCTATATCTGTCTCGGATTTGGTATAAGTATATTTATATTTTCATGGCTGTATTTTAAGTTTTGTTAAAGATTTGCACCGTTTTCCCAGATCACTGCTAATTACTTTCCGCTGCTCAATTTTTACTTTTGCGTTTTTTGATTGCTTAGTCTTGCTGTTATTATCTGTTACCAGTGCTCCTAATTGGCAATTAACACTGAAATAAGCCGCAGGGTTATGTTACATGGCACCCGATTCATACTGAATTGTTTTATAGCTGCCAAAAAATAGGCTCCTTCTTATATTTTGGAAGTTATTATAAGAAACACGTAGAAAAATATGTAATAACTAAAAATTTTGTAATTATGAACGTAGTTGTAATTTACTAATCAACGTCCCATATTTTTCCAAATTCTTGTAAAGTGTCAAAACAAAAGATTAAATTTTAGTTTATACAGTGGCCTAGAATTTTAAAGAATTTTATACCAGTCCAGAATATAGTTTTATAGGGGAGGTCCTACTTTTTTAAATCAACAAAAGTTAAGGAACTTTCTTCAAAAGAATTTCGTTGAAGCTTGAAGTTTATTTCGAACGCAGTTAGATAAAAAAAAAACGCAATAAATTGTAATCTGATGCAACCTGTATTATAGCTACCCTTTCCGTGGTGAAAAAATTTGGGTATAGCATCCGTCACTCTCGCACTTAAATGCTAAAAAATGAGAGATTGTACTCATGTTTCATCACATCGTTAAATACGACCATAATAGTTGATAGTGTGGGTTACAGAATACATATGGAAGCTTGTTTAGAACATTTGAAAGAAAGCCAGGTAAGCTTCTAATCTACTGAGTATAAACATTTTGCTTTTAACATGTTATCGTATTGTCTACGTTATGATAGTTCTTATTTACATGACAGTAATGGCGAAATTTTATTATTTTATTATTTATTATTTATAATGGCGGCCGAGTTAAAATAACAGGGTACAGTGTCACACAAATTGACCTAGTCCCAAACTTAGCTCTAGGCTTGTACTATGGGTACTAGGCAACGATAAACTTACTTATATACTGAAATACATACTTTCATATATAGAAAACATCCCAGAATCATAAACAAATAATTGTGCTCATCACATAAATATCTGCCCTTAACGGGATTTGAACCCGGGACCCGGTTCCATCAAAACGGATTATTAACAAGAGACTAATACAAATGAAGAATTTATTCAACATTTATTCAATAATGAAGCTAATTCAGATAGTATTCACTAAAATATCTGTTAACTTAAATTTGTAAACGTCGAACTCAATTCTGGCCTGACAGGAATAGACTTTGACGAGATCCGAATTGGCTCTAATTTGCAAGTAATATTGGAATCGATCAGTTTGTAGGTATAATTTTCGTATCGTCATCGATTTGGGCCTCTATTGGGTTAAAACAATATTTCCTTTGACATGTTTCCGTATTGTCAATGTTCTGGATACCTACTCTAATTTACTTAACAGTATAATGGTGGCTGATTTGGAAAAAAAAAACCAAACCGGCTGAGTGCGAGTCGGACTCGCGCACCGATAAAAATACCAAAAATGCGTCTAAAATCAATATTTAATTGCATTTAAACAAAAACAGTTATATATACAGGGTGACTTCAAATTGGTAATACAAAATCAATGTTTTACACACATTTCCCCTAAACGTAGCCCCTCAATTAAGTCTCATACTTTTAAAATAATCAGAAGTATTTAAAAAAAAAAAAAAAAAATGTCATTTTTGTTGGCTTAACATGGTTATCCTACCATAGTAATTAACAAAGAAGTTTAAAGAATTTCAAATGAACACTTTCCTCTTTGGTTATCCGTCACCTGTCGCAATTTATGAAGAAAACCTGTTTTGATTAGTAATTGTCACTTATCAAAGAAAATAAGATTGTATTGTAAATGTAGTGTAACCACACTTTGGGACTTTAATTATTTATTTTGTTCGAAAATTAGCATTAATTAAATACAGTTAATTTTAACAAAGGGGTTAATGTATTATACTGTGTGGCATTAACTAAGCCACAATCAAGTGTTTTGTATTACCAATTTGAAGTCACCCTGTATAAGTATTTTGAACATCCGTTAAGCAATGCAAAAGTAACGTAAGCCTTTCATATCGCCTTTAACATTAATGAATAAATTATGTTTAATTAGAACTGCTAATAATGACAGCGGGGAAAATGATCCCGGTTACTTTAAATCATTTATTTCGCTGTCGTCTAAATTACAGCTGTAAAATAGGTAGCCTGCCGGCTCCTGGAACAGAGGAGGAACGCACGGAGAAGGTTTTAAGAAAGAGTTTTAAGACTGACCCCACACTAGCGTCTTTTTAGCGTCAGCGGCCTATCAGCGGTCGCGCAACGTCAACGTCAGCAGCTTCTTTCAAGCGTCAGTGTCTCACCAGCGCCACAATGTAAGTATAAAACGGTGCCCTTTGTTGCGCTGTTAACGGATGTTTAAACTCGTCAATTATAAAACCGGAGCTTTACTAGTGTGTAGTTAGAATTAAGAAAAATGGCCGTCATTTTGAACTTTGTAGGTCTTGAACGGATTGCCTTCAAAATCGATATCTGGGATTCCACATGATTTCTAACATGTAAATATACACACACACACACATACATATTATGTATATTTTATACATAAATCATCAAATATTAGGATTGACAATCCCGACGCCCTTTTTTTTTTTTTGAGTGACCTACTTAGTTAGCCTCTGATGGCTTTGACTACTTTGCCGGAGAGAGGGCGGACTCCTGATGGGAGTCCACGCGGTAAAGGGTTTTTACACTAGCATGCCTAAGGGCGCTCCTATTGGGCCGACCTCGGACTTAGGACGCTAGGGGAGAATTTCAATCGAATTGGAACCCTGACGCTCTGATTAAAGGTAGCTATTTATACTGTGCCAGCGCTGACCACAGACGATGGCAAGACTCTGATGTTTAGAACACCTTATTGGCGTTGCATCGACGCTGCATAGGCGCTGGTGAAACGCTGACAATAAGACGCCGCTGGTGTCGTTAGGCCGTTGCGCCGATGTTGAGTCTACGTTGCGTCCCCACTGAGCGGACGTTGGCAGGACTTTGTGGCAAGTAGAGAGTGCGTAGACAATATGATAATAACACCTAACACTACATAAAGAGTTTGCAATTTAAGATGGCACGGGCACATTATTAAACAGTAGTTTGTCTTCAAGCAAAGGTATATCGCGTGGTTTCCCTGTGTGCGTGCCTCGACCTTACGCTTTCACAAGCAAGCTCAATAGGACGGACCGAGCCGGTTTAGTCGGGGCTGCACCGTCGCCGCGTTCGGTTGCGTGCGTAGTATCGTCGCGTGACGATGCATCCTTAGTGTAACATAAACTTCAAATAAAATACGCTTTACAGTTTTATAAATCATTTCGACGATATGATATTAAAAAAAAAATATTCTGTAATAGCTACGAGTATGTATGTAATTATTTTTGAAAGTTATATAGGTTAGTTTAATTGTGATGCTCTTTTCCTAAATAAATTTGTAAACTTGCCTTCTTGATACCTACCTTTCACTCTTTTTAATCAAGGGTACCTGAAATATTTTAGGTTAGGTTACATGTTTAAGATACCCTCATAACATTATGGTTCCAGCAGAATATAGCGTTCGATGAAATGATACATTCGATGAAATGATAGACACCAGCATGGATTAGCTTAATACTGTAAATATTAGGTTGATCTTATGACCTATAAAATAACAATGCTTGCCGACAATGTTTATTGAAGCGACCGTATCACAGAACACCGCAGTTCCCCAGAGATTACTTAACGTAGCCACTCCACTACCTTCCCCTCCTCTCCCGAACCCTTCGGATTAATTAAATTTACCAAAGTACCGACAAAGACAAGTTTATTCGCGGAGCCAAGAAAAAGGATTACCGTCTCCGTTTGTGTCTAATTCGACGTGCTAACGCGATTTCAACGGACGGGCACGACTCCAAAATTTACAAATTATTAAACGTTTAGTTTCCGTGAATTCTAATCAGCTTTTTTTGGTCTCTTAAATCTACAATACAATACAAATACGCTTTATTGAACACCACACAAAGAAAAATATACAAGGAAAGACCAAAACATGAAATTATTACACGGTAGACAATAAGCGGTCTTATCCCTATAAACGATCTTTTCCAGATGACCTAGATAGAAGAGTCGCAGCAACGTAAAAAGTAAAACGAAGTAGATGGCAGAGTAGTGTAGTCTATAGAATATCAGAAACAATTAAGTTTTATCAAGTAAAATAGAGCTCCAGGAGTCGATGGCTGATAGTTAACATTTATAAAACTATCGTTAGGATATTTAATTAACTATTGCTGAGAGAAAGACTGTATTTAATGTATGTGCTAGCTCCATATAATTTGAGTTTGCGCAAAGTCTACAACGTTCTAAATTGTATAATAAGACGGATAATTATGAAACACTAAATTTTACACGACACGTTGGCCTAGTTGGAAGTGACCCTGCCTCCGAAGTCAGCGGTCCTGGGTTCAAATCCTGGTAAGGGCAGATATTTGTGTGATGAGCACGAATATTTGTTCCTGAGTCTTGGATGTTTTCTATGTATTTAGTATGTATTTCTCTATATAAGTATGTTTATCGTTGTCTAGTACCCATAGTACAAGCCTAGAGCTTAGTTTGGGAGTAGGTCAATTTGTCTCCCTTGACATTGTCCCCTGATATTTATATTTATTTACAATAAAACTAATTTGTTCCAGTTCATTTAATACAACGCCCCAATTGCAACATCTTTTTTCAGAGATATCGAAATAGATTCCATGAATGAACAAGATGTGTTCACATGAACACTTTAGGCGTACTTGGTAGGTTTTGTAAATCACATAAACTTTTCACAGCAAGTTTTACAGGCAAGCCACACGAACCTTTTTCACACATGATCGCGGCGAAAAAAGTTTTTCCATTTCCATACATCTCAGTAAATCACGTCAAACTTCATATCCTGGCTCCGATCCGGCAACCACTTAGCCTCAAGTCCGTTAAAAAATAATCTCTAAAGTAAACAGTAAACATGAATTCGACGGGTTTTGTGAGGGAAAACGTGTAACGCAAACACTCTGAAACATGGTAAACGTTTGCGTAAACCTATGAGAGAACCCCTTTTTTCACAATCGTGAGTTGCTCATGAAAGTCCAACGTTTACAGGCTGCGACACGCAATCGACTGGTAAGTATGTACTAGGCGCTAGTCAAGATGTATCGCTAAGTTTACGATTCGAGCGATTTTCGAAAATCGATGAAATAGGATGGTCATTAGCAGTCGTAAGCTGAGGCCCTAGCCAAGATGCAAACGCTCTTCACGTTTTTCTTTTCTATCGTTCAAAATGTATGGGATGACAGTCGACCACGTGGTTTATCGAAACGCAGGAGAATGTCATCCCATACATTTTGAGATACTCCCCTGTTACGTTTCGAGTCGATAGAAAACAGAAACGTTAACAGCGTTTGCACCTTGGCTAGCTTATGGCTGTTGCCTAAAACTTTGAATTAATTTTTAGTAAACATGGTTTAGTAATAAGTACTTACAGTAGGTACCTAAGAAATTAGGTAACTCATCACTTCATCGAATGTATAATTTCATAGAACGTTATTTTCTGCTAAAACCATAATGTTTGAAGGGTATCTTAAACATTAATTATGTAGGTTAGATGTTTAAGATACCCTGAAAACATTATGGTTTCAGCAGAAAATAACGTTCTATGAAATTAAATTCAATGAATGATACATGCGATGAAAGGTGTTTCGATGAAATGATAGACACTCAAGAAATGATTGGTTTATTAATGATACCTACAGATGGAACCTTAACCTCTCTTCACCCAAATTTATATGGATGAGATTCTTAAGGATAAGGTCACCGTTGTACTAAAACAATATTGTAAATCCCAAAACGTGTCGCACTTTTAGAATTATAGTGACCTAATTCAAACATTTTCAACTTTCGATTTTTAGTCATAAATTTAGTACTATAGAGACCTAAGTCGAAATTCAAAATATGTGGATTAGGTCACTATATTTCTAAAGATGCGGTGTATTTTTTGATGTACCGTCTGCAAAATAGAACCATACCCACCATAGAACGGTAACTTCAACCAACAAAACGATCGATCAGAGCCTCTATTCAGGTGCGTTAAAACGATATCGTGTTTGACACGTTTAAGAATCGTTTATGTCACAGTCGCCATTATTGTAAATGACATAAGAGTTATCAAAACGTTGACAATACGGAAACAGGTCAAAAACGATATCGTTATAACGCAATTGAATAGAGGCCCAGTAACTCGTTTATGAATTGAAAAAGAGCCAGTTGCTTAACAAAAACACTTTGTTGTTCGTGTTTTAGGCGTTTCGTGGCCGTCTCTTTCCGAATAAAGAAGACTCACGTCTGCAAACATGCCGGCGTGCACGCATTCGCGCCGCGCATTTCGTACGTGACTCGTGCTTTTTATTACGAACCATTCCTATCCTATGTTTGCCTGGTACTGTGTGCGCTAGGAATGACTTTGCTTGGAGTAAGTGGCATAACCGCGTACTATATTCTAGTAATTTTTTGTGAATCGACTTAGTAATGAGGTTTACGTGCCCCAGACCCAAAATAAAGTATTACTAAACCAAGCAATACCGAAGGTTTCCGATCGCAATTTAGCCTAGTTTCTAAGATGTATCGTGATCTCGGTTCACTAACTCATACGTCGTACTTAAGATGCTAAGCGGATTCTAGTTAGGAGTTAATACACTTGTGTTCAAACGGGCTAATTTACTTCAGTGTTGAAACTTCGGGCTTAGAACGTGTTGTCTATTTCTACGGCTTTGAGATGTTCCATTATTACCTCTGTTGCAAGATTCGTAACATAGTTTGAAATACTACATTTTCTAACCATATTCCTCGTATGCAGGGATGGATTCCTTTTTAGGGTTCCGTAGTCAAACTGGGAACCCTAGTTACGCCATTTCCGTCCGTCCGCAGCTTAGCTCAGAGACTCTTAGTACTAGAAAGCTATAATTTGGCATGAATATGCATATTAGTCGCGCCAACAAAGTGGTAAATTAAAATCTTGAATATTTTTCTTGTGTACCTTCCGTACACGTAACGTGGGGATGAATTATTTTTTCTCATCTACCCCAGTGTGGGGTGTCGTTGGATAGGTCTTTTAAAAATATATCGGGTTTGTAATAGCATTTTTTTGATTAAGGGTTCCGTTTATGAAATATTAAGGTCTAAAGCGCTAATTTTTGTTGGAGTCAGCCAAAACTACAAATACTAATAATCTGAAAAAAAAAAACTCACAAATAACGAGTTTAAAAAAAACTATGACGACTAAGTAGACATCATTGGTTCTTGAGATACAGGCGATTAAAGTGTTTATACCTTCTAAAATCATCTAAAACGCCCTCAAATGACTTTAAATAGAAAATTAGTCATCACTTGTTGATTTTTATCTTTGTAGTAGTTAACGGCTTCGGAACCCTACACTGAGACTGAGACTTGTTTTTAGGGTTCTGTGCCCAAAGGGAGCCCACCAGGACCCTATTAACATGCCTACATTGTCTGTCCTAACTTTGAAGTGTTGTATCTTTAAACCCTAATAGATAGTAGGTTGTTTTTTTTTTTCAGAATTAGGTTAATCCTGCGCAATACTAGTAGTATTGCGCAGGATTTACTAACAAGTAAAAAAATAAAGAAAGTGAAGTAATAAACGAGATCCCCATACAAGAAACTGTTGTTTCAACTTGTTTTTTTTTTTGTATCGTAAAAACGGCAAAACATACAAACGACAAATTTAGTATGATTAGTACTAAGGCTGAGGAAAAATAACAAGTGCTAAAATTGGTCAAATGGGCACGCGGTGATTCGATATGAAATCGGAGAATATAATAATACTTACTGTGCAGCGGTATAGAACCCTTAGTGCGCGAGTGCGGTTTGCACTTGATAATTTTAATTGGAAGAGACCGAATTTTGGTATTAAAAGTTTTACCCTCCGTGTGCATAGGAGACTCGCAAATCAAATCAAAATCGATTATTTGCTGTTAATGGTTTCAGGGATCTTACAAAATTAAATAAAAACTGCATATTGCTGGCGTAATTTTGTATGTACAAGTAAACTTTACTACTAAATAAGTCATTCATAGAGTAAAATGGTCAGTGTAACAGCCATACGTGTAGATCGACAATACAACAACATACAAAACATCACGCCTTCATTCCTAGGGTAGGCAGAGCTGCAGAATTACCAACAACTTAAAAATATTTTGATACAGTTTATAATTTTGTAACCACATTTTGCACAATCAAGCCAAGAAGTTTACTAGTGATAGGTTGCAAGCCCATCGCCTAATAGTACTACAAGCTCACTCTTATTCCGCTCTTACTCTTTCTTATCCACGGGAAGACATGGAGTGGCACTATTCTAACCCGGCAACCACACGGAGCATGTAGATGTGTCTTAAATTTATTCAACGGCAGGTCACATAGGTCTCTGGGAAGCTTATTAAATACTCTGATGGCTATAAACCCCGTGTGGTTGCCGGGTTAGAATAGTGCCGCTCCATGTCTTCCCGTAGACGTCGTAAGAGGCGACTAGAGGCTTGTAGTTTTGTTAGGCGAAGGGCTTTCTACCCGTCACTAATACACTAGTAAACTTCATGGCCTGATTGTGCAAAATGTCGTTACAGAATTATCAACAAGTCTTTTTAGAATTGGTGGTATTTCTGTAGCTCTGCCTACCCCACTCTGGGAATGAAGGCGTGATGTTATGTATGTGTATGTATGTATGATGGCTATAAGGCATGTTTCTTATAAATTTGCATGTTTAGTTTTGGGTTAAAACGCAGGGTTAAACTAATGCAGTTATCTGAGCACACACAGCCATTATGAGCGAGTTTTTTTTAAGGAGCAAGTTATATGTTGCTATTCGTAAAGGGATGGTTAGGTACGTTTTCTCGAAAAACAACGACATTTATTTACAAGGGTCGCTAATGGGTTTATTAATTGTTATAAGAGTACCAAGAATCTCAATTCTGTCTTCCACTCCGTACTTCCCATGATTCCGTACTTATTTTCGTATTTGTTTGTGAATACAAAAAACCCACAGCTTTATATGCAGATAAATCAACAAAGTTACGTCAAGCAAAATAAAAGTTAACTATAACTAGAGCTGTCAGAATTTATAACAAATATTAGAGGTGTCCGTAGTTCCCAACAGTGTACTAACACCCTGATTTATGCCAAAGTAACATCAAACTCTCATATAAAGACATACGCATTACGTTCAACTTTAACCACTAGTAAAACGGCATTTTAGTGCCGTTTTGACTTTGCATAGTTAAATATTACAATATTTAACTTTTGTCATTTAAGACATACCTAAGTATTTTATGATGTATCTGTCTCCTTATGATTTTAAAGTTTATAATTTATCTCACAAGATTGTACACAGTGAGAGAAAAATACAGAGCCAGGTTCCCTTCATCTGGCATAACCTTTTTTGTATAATCATCACTTGGCATAATCATCATTTGGCATACAGTCTTTTTTTTTCAGAAACCGTATACTTTTCAGGATTGTTTAAAATAGCATTGCTAGAGCTCATTAGGTTAGGTTAGGTTTATTTTATAACAATCATGAAAAGTATACGGTTCCTGAAAAAAAAGACAGTATGCCAAATGATGATTATGCCAAAAAAAGTTATGCCAGATGAATGTATACCTACAGAGCCGTAGAACTGCTATAGCTCTGTTCTTTACGCTCATCCTAAACTTAATTGCTGAGGGATACTATGGTAGCCTCCCTGTACCGTACTGCTTTCATTTTAACTAACGTATATTTCATAGTTTATTATCTATCCACACAATTTCGCCAAACTGTAGTTCCGTCAGAGCGTACAAAATACATTATAGCGCGTGTTTCTCAATAAGGC
The DNA here is from genome assembly GCA_949316455.1 of Acleris holmiana. NCBI lineage: Eukaryota > Metazoa > Arthropoda > Insecta > Lepidoptera > Tortricidae > Acleris > Acleris holmiana. Next base: position 13,743,726 of record OX438773.1, on the reverse strand, counting down.
AGATTTATACTACATAGATCTCGATCTCCCTCACTACTTACCGACAGGGTTCATGCTCTGTCTTACTTAACTTATGTTAAGTGTAGCAATTTAATCCGGAATATAACATAAAAAGGCTTTTTCGGGGTACGGTCAGCAGGTGAAGTAGCTGCGCAACCGAAGAGCTCAAAATGATCTGCACTCGACTCTATTGTCAAGAGAATACGTCGTGTCTAGATCATTTTGAGCATGTTATTCTGCTTGGTTATTTTTGATGCTGACCGTACCTCATATGATAAACTTAAAAGCGTTTAAGTTAAAATGGAATATACCCATTTGCAAAAAAACATTGCCACTGTTTCGAACAATTTATTCGATCTTCGACAGGTAATTAACACAAAATCAACCTGTCTCTTAACTCTGTCGTACTTGCTTGAGATTCTACATGGTAAAAACGATATTGAACTTGACGTGTTACCGTATCGTCAACGTTTTGATAACTCTTATTTACTTGAAAGTCATGGCGGCTGACTTAAAACAATACTAAAACACGTCAAACCTAGTAGAATAAGGCCCTGTCTGACATATTATCGAATTACACAAAATAAATAACATCAAAAATAAACTTTTACATACTTACATAGCATCACGTCTTCATTCCCAGATTAGGGTAGGCAGAGCTACGGAATTACCAACAACTTTAAAAACTTGATGACAATTCTGTAACCACATTGTGTACAATCAGGCAAGATGTTTACTAGTGCTGCAGTCTATTAGTGACAGGTTGCGAGCCCTTTGCCTAACAATAATACAAGCCCTTATTCCCTTAGTTGCCTCTTACGACATCAATGGAGTGGCACTATTCTAACCCGGCAACCACACTGATAATAACAAATAAGCATGATATTATTTCTGTAATAATGGTTTTAATTTCTACGATTTATATTTCTTAGTTGGTGAGGGTTCAGAGCTGCCGTCTTAACTGATCACGTAAAAACTGCCCTCCTTAGCCAATAAGCAGTATTCCAAATTCAATGGCCAAAGCAGTTTCAATCCTATAATGTACGTAGTAAGGAGTTTTTTCTAAGATACTGCATTTTGTATTAGCAGGGCAGAATAATTATTGTAGTTCCGTAACGAGTGTAAATTACGTTTTACCCATTAAAAAAAAACAGCTTGAAGTTGTCAATTTCCTTTGAGATGCCAAGTCATTTGTAACTTAGAGGTAACTTAGGGCTGTATTAATAAACTCGTCTCGGATTAAATGCTCATCTCAAGATAAGTCAAAGTAAACGTCAAACCATAGAAAACTGTCATTTTTGACGTATCTTGAAACGGGCATTGAAACCGAGATCACGTTATTAATACGGACCAAAACTTATAGCTGTAGAATGTCAGATTGACTTTGGACCTAAGGTGGGTCACAAATTTAAGACTGTACTTTCACATTTTAAATTTAGTGTCAACTAATCGTAATCATTACTTCAGTAAATCACAAAATATCGGAACTCTAATAGAAACTAAGTGCTATCTGAGTCCTGAAATATCCCCACAAGAGTTCACTGAAGCAGTAAGATAATGATGTAATGTTTGGAACTTGATATGCCTCACGCCCCAACGAGCAATCTTGTTTGTTACAACTTAAGCATAATATAATTGTTTAAATTTTCCAAGGAAATTAACATGAGAACTCTAAGGCCGAAAGTCTAAAGCTTATTATTTTGGTATTGTGAGCGCGGTTTATAAATCAATATGCTTTGTCTTAAATTCCCTTTGACAGGAAGTAAAGGAGTAACAATGTCTAAATATACGTAGAGAATGCTTGTTGCCGGGTGGTAAAGTAGGCCCAAACTTTGGTAAATTGAATAAAGCCGATTGAGTTATAATGGACCATTTGTTGTGCGAACGTCGACATGGGTCTGCCATGGAAACGGCCAATACTTGTTAGTGAAAGTTTTTCAACTGAGATGATGAAGTTGCCTGAGCTTATTTTATGTTATCTCATAGATGTGCAGCTTCAAATACAGCTCGACCCTTGAGGTTTTTTTGTGCAAATACCGCAGTGATCGGGAAAAGGTTGCAAAACTTTATACTAGAAAGGACAACTTACGAAAAATATGATTTTTATTGACATATTACTGCTCAATTTAAGTCTATATCAGAGACACGGATTTAGTATAAGGATATTAAAATTGTCATGGTTGTAAAGTTAGTTTTGTTGAAGTTTTGCACCGTTTTCCCCAATCACTGGAATTACCCTCTTACCATCTCAGCTATTCAAATGTCCAGGGCCTCTATTCTACTGAGTTATAACAATTTCGCGTTTGACGTGTTTTAGAATCGTTTATGTCACATTCCCCATTATTGTAAATGATATAAGAGTTATCAAAACGTTGACAATACGGAACCACGTCAAAGACGATATCGTGATTACGATGTAAAATACCAGCCCAGGTTTCCTTATGAATTTTTTTCCTCGTGTAGCAATGGGCAATGTAGGTATAAGTTTGGAAAACTAATTTTTGAGAATGGTAGGTTTGAACTCGGTACGTTTTACCCACACGTCTTTTGTCTCGTTTATAATTAAACTGTACCTGCATTATTTTAAAATGCTATTACTATTTGAAACCGTTGATAAATTAAATCATAAGGTATCATTAAAGTTTTGTAGAATAAACGGTGTCTACGAAAACACGATCGCTTCTCACCTGCGTCACCGATCAAAATCGTTACGTAAATTCCTTACGATTCAAGGAGTCGACGCCCTAAGCCTAGGCTACCGACGCTCTCAACGGACGCTGTCGCTGATTAATTTACTATTTTTATTTTTATTTTTTCTTATACATATTTATTTTGTTTACTCGTTTTTATTGTACTTAGTTGGAAGAATTTTGTGATAACAAGCCTTGTGTGTCTTTGAATTAAGTAATATAAATAAATACAAATAACTCTAGTTAACGTCTTCTACCGTGTATCGTGTCAACTAGTAAGTGAACCAATGTTTAATGTCAAGTTATACAAATTTAAGTTGACTTATATTAACTTGTTACAGGTTTTGGTATTCCTAGAGGTTGCTTATTACTCATCGTTGTATTAATTGTATGTTTTGCACAACCATTTATGTATTATCAAAATCAGATTATACATTCAGATTTTTTTTTCTTCTATCTCATGTTTCGTGTGTTGTCATTGTTTGGCTGTTTTGGAGGATGTATGTATGTATATATGATATAGATGTATAATTGTAGTTAGTATGTATTTATTAAATTATTTACTTTATGTATTTATATTTAGTTTGTTTCTTGTAGTTGTTTATTTTGAGTTTCTAAACGAATTAGTTTACACTGCCTGCCATGAATTTGTATCCTCAGTTATTTCTCTATCCAAGGTTGTCTGGAAAAGATCGCTATTTAGCGGTAAGACCACCTGTTGTATACCTATAATTTAAATGTACTGTTCCATGTTCTGATTTGTTTTTGGTGTTAAATAAAGAGTATTTGTATTGTATTTCATGTGTACCTTAAATTGGGTTAGGTTAGGTTAACCACTTACTTTGGGTTAGGTTCCTATCAAAAGGTTGAATTTTCATTTGTCCGAAAAATCATAAGTTAGAAGTTAATTTTCTTCTGAAATCGTTTAACTTTCCAGCATTGTTATAAAACAAACTTAACCTTACCTATAGGATCTATATACACGTACAAAAAACATTAAAAAAACAAAATCAGTGGATTTGGAAAAGTCATTTCTAACTTATGCATTGTCGGTCAAATGAAACAAGGAAATAATAATTCACAAAGGCCTATTTGCACTAGACAGAGATTTACCGATGTCATATTAACCTCAGGTAAAGAAATAAATAATTTGTTGAGCTCTTTTACCAAATTTTTTTAGCATTGGAACAAATCATGATATATTATAGGTGTGTACAATTTACAATACAATACCTCCTACGGTCAAAAAAATAACAAAAGAGACTATATTTTGTGGAGTGCTTTTTTTTTATATAGAAGAATTTTCATGTTTTTTGAAAAGTCAATAAATCGGTTAGCCTTGCCTAAATATAATTTGTTATATAATTTAAACGTGATTTTATAAATAAACATATTATTTTGTATATGTTGAACCTACGTAATGTATTTTTAAGACCTCATATACAACATAAAGTAATAAATGAATATGACTATAACTAACCTTGTGATCGTTTACCCTAAATTTGGATGCCTCTCGTAATATTGGAGGCTACTCTAACATACTAAAAATAAACCAGATTAAATTTTATATTATAAATCTACAATCCAACACACTTCTAGGAAAGCTACCAAGCTAGGTATCTAGTGTTAACAAACATCAAATATTTGTCTAAGGGGTACAGTAAACTAGACCCAAAACAATCGCCTTACAAACACGCTGTCTGGGACTGAACGGCAAACATCGTGGGTTTGTAGAATAGATTCAGATAGGACACGTTGCGTCTACCGTGCCCGGGTAACACCTGGATTTAAATTGGTATATTATATCCAGAGATCGGACAAATGGGTGTCATTACTCGCGATAATGTGGACATGACTCCAATTTTAATTAAACAAATTAAATTATATTAATTTATTTCTTACCTGAATTTTAATCTTGATCCTTTGCAGGATAGTTATAAATAAATAATACAGGAGTGGCCATTGATATTATATTAATTTAAGTACATAAGTTTGCTCCATTAACATCCGTGGATTGCGATAGGAGCTTTCACCTCATAAGTTTCTTTTAGCCGTGAAAAGGAATAAAATAACCACGGAAAAATTAATACAATACCTGTTTATTTGCTTTAATAAATATACCCAATAACAAATCTTTGTATCATTTATTTATTAACCACTGCCTTGCAAAGGATCAAAAATATTCTTAAGATAAGTAATCAATTAATGTAATTTAATTTGCTTAATTAAAATCTATGGAGTCATGTCCACATTATTACGAGTAATGACACCCATTTGTCCGATCTCTGATTATATTACTATGTGTAGATAATCAGGTATTTTTGATAATACGTATGGCACGAAACACACAGTAAATAATGTATATATGTATGTATGTACATATGTGTGTATGTATGTATGTAAACTCTTTTGCACAAAAAGAAGATACCAAAGTAAAAAACGAAACAGAAACACAAAATAGATGAACAAAGGCGAACTTATCCTTTTAAGGGATATCTTCCAGTTAACCTTTGAGCGCTTGAGAGAGAAATAAAACACCGGATGGCTAAAAGTACAACAATTAAGGAGACAAGATAAAGATAAACATTGCACTCAAATACGTATAAACATATACATATAATAAATAGGATAAACAAACAAATATATACTGGAATAATTCTAATTAAAAACACTATAAAACAATAAATAAATAAATATATATAATCCAAGTATCAGTAGGTAGAAAAGACATAATCTTGAGAATTTTCATCTGTGCTGTTAGCACCAATTTAAAGGGTCTTAGCACAATGTCGAGATGAAGCAAACAATTTCAAGTAAGTATGTACATAAAACCCAGCAAGATCATGTCGGACTATGCTCAGTGTACAAACTCAAAAAACATACATACATACATAAAGCCACGCCTTTATTTCCAGAGTGGGGTAGACAGAGCTACAGAATTACCAACAACTCTAAAAAACTTGTTGATAATTCTGTAACCACATTTTGCACAATCAGGCTACCAGTGTATTAGTGACAGGCTGCAAGCCCATCGCCTAACAGTACTACAAGCCCTTATTCCCTTAGTCGCCTCTTACGACATCCACGGGAAGACATGGAGTGGCACTATTCTAACCCGGCCACCACACGGAAAAAACGAAATTAAGTCTATTTAGTCTTGATAGTTTTGCCTTTGAATTCGTTATGTGCTTGCAAATAAGAAATGTTGTTGTCTGTATTGCACGTAACTTAAAAAAATATATTAACATGGTACATGCCGGGTATGGAATAATCATTCAAACCTCACTCGATGTTACGAATCATCTCAAAAATAATACCTTTGTTTTATATGTATGGGCGATACCCGTTTTTTTCCTAGATTTAATATTTAAATTTGCTGTCACATATTTTTCATTTACATATGTTTTGGTATTATTTTTTTACTTTTATAATATACAAGATATCTTGATTTAGATAGTTGAGTGACTATAGCGAAGCACATTTGAATAGTTTAAATAGGCGAGCCAGAAATATCCAAAAATGAATGTTAAAAAAAAAACAATATACCGCCTTCAAAAACCCAAAAAATAACTTGTTTTCAAATGATCATAGGTCAGACAAACCGAAGTCGGCGTCCCACACATTTTTTAACAATAACATCACGCATTCATTCCCAGAGAGCGATACGCCGATCTACAGAAATACCGACAACTCTAACAAGAATTGTTTATAATTCTATCACCACATTTTGCGCAATCAGGCCAAGAAGTTTACTAGTGATTAGTGACAGGTTCCAAACCCACCACCTAACAGTAAGGTAAACGCAGCTATCAACGACCCATCGAAAATCTGCAGGTATTACCGACCCATTAGTGTAATTCTAAATTTTAACGTTTCTGCAACTGTTTGAGCCGCAGGTAATAGAAGAAATACACGCGTTTGTTTGTTGAGCATCGGATAAACTTACTTTAGTGTGCGTGGCAGTGCGAAAAGGAGATAAAATACATCAGTTTCAGTGCGGCCGGCGTGGACGCAGGTCTTGTCGTACTGGCCCTGTTCCGGCAGGTAAGTACCCAATTTTTCTGCTTAAGACATTTAATGCATATAAACGATACCTACAATTATCGTGTAGTATTAAATGTATTCATTTACTTATAAATTCTCGAATTTGTAATGCATTTTATTGATAAAACGTCACTTTATATGATAAAACTTTAACTGAAAATAGGGCGGTGATAGCTTCTTCAATTTTACTAGTTGCAGCCATAAACGACCTATGAGTCGGTAATGGCCGCCACGTAGACTTTCGTTTTTATATCTTTTCTGTTGAAGTTTGACAATTATCCAAGTATTTGTATAAACCATTTCAATAACAAACAATCAGCCTTTGTATAAATCAATTAGCGTTGTACAATAATTTGTGTAGTTTTCTTGTTTTTGCGTTGTAAATTTATTGAAAATGACTACATTATTCATAACTCGATTTACTTTAGAGACAATAATTAACTAACCATAATTTAATAAAACGTTGTTTTCGTAGTTAAATGTTGTATTACTTTAATCAATCACGGTCTCTTTTACAGCCAGAAAACCACTGATTATAAATATTATATACTTTTTATGAGTCGGTAATATATTTTACTATTATACCTACATATTCTATTACCGACCTATGTAGGTCGGTAATAGCAACGATGGGTAACTATTAGCGACCCTACACAAATTACTATACTTAAGTATTTCATGTTAAGAAATATTATTTATATTGGTGTACATTTGTGGTCCAAAAATTTGACGATATAATTGAGAATCTAGATGCCTCATGCCTAGGCCAATCTGAAACACCCCCGTGTATGTTCAGCGATTTTCATTGGTTTCTGAGTTATTTGAAACTTTTGGGATATTTCAACAAAAAACAGATTATTTCATTCTGCGATGGTATTAAAACCGATTGGTTTATAACAGGGTTTTTTTCTAAAAGTAGTCCAATAAGGGATCTTTTGTATTTTTATTAAAGTATTTTTCACCATTTACAGTTGTATCATTTCCTGACAGTCGTTAATAGCTGCAATAAAAACGTTAATAGCTTCACAGCTGTTACTATGGGTCGGTAATAGTAACAATCGACTTACCCACTTTATTAATTATTTTTCACAAGAAAATGCTTTATTTTGAAGCATTTAACGTGGTAAATATAAACCCAATATTCAATATTACCATATAAAAATAATAAAAATATTGTGACGGCTACCAATATTCCTAATAAGTATGATCAATTTTAAAATTGCCTTAGGAGGGTCGTTAATAGCTGCATTTACCTTACTTCAAGCCCTTATTACCATAGTTGCTTCTTACGATATCCAAGGGAATGGAGTGGCACTATTCTAACCCGGCAAGCACACATGTTTTTTTAAATCAGTTTTATTGTGTTCTGTAGCATTGTTATAAACCATTGTTATTTTAATAGTCAGAACGAAATCTTAACGCCGTATAAAGTATAGTCGGCAACATTTTATTGGTGCTTCACCAATGTTGGTACAGCTTATTTTACGGCCCGGGAATTATCCCCGGCGCGCACGTTTCCTCACGACGAACGCTCGTAAACTCGGCTTTAAGTTTAAAACAATCGTGGCGGACTGTACGAATGTGCAGCTTGCTGGGAATTGGGTGAATTGCTTTAAAATAGCCGGATACGGTATGGGTTGAATAAAGGAGAAAATTGGTAGTGTCATGCTTAAAGTGACCCTAAATAGAAGTGAATAGAGTGCAAAGTTGTTTTTGCGATTTTTCCATACAGTTGGATTGGGTTACCTTGCTCGGCTATATCTCTTTAAATACTTCGGCGCCTAGGGTTTTATTTAGTAAACCACAATTAGATTTGAATGCGGTTTTTTGAAATCTAGTTCAATCTGGGGACACCATTATATTAAGGTCTTTATCCTGTTATTTTTTTATAGGTGCTAGTAATTTATTCATTTTGTTTTATTTATTAGCTATGGTAACAAAATGTAGATTAAAATAATTTTGCTCTCAGTAACATAGTTTTATAACTACATTTATATTACTAACACACACGACACTCGTTCAAGATTAGAACATAGACAAAAGAAATGAAGCCTATACGCCTTGTTCAGCGTTAAGTATAAACTCATAAATAAGTAAAGGAGTGCAATTTTAGGATGATAGTTGCAATTACCAGATGCATTTTTTTTAAATAATGAAAACACAAATCGAAAATCTCAATATCATTACATATCTAGTCAATTTTTCGGCCGAGACTGATCAAAGGATAATAAGATTTTCCTGTACCAGGTGCTCAAAATAATTATAAACTCGATTTTATTGTTACAGGTGTAAGAGCCTGTTCAGATTTTTGAGCACGCTAATAATCCTGATAAAGGTTAAAGTACTATCTAACTTTATTGAACTTCTTTTTTTTATGACAAGGAGAAAGCACACGAGGACTTAGGCCCCCTGATGGATAGTGGAATCTGAGACCCATAGACATTTGAATTCTCAAGACTATATAATCCTAAGACCTCAAACACGTTGCCAACCCTGAGGACTAAGATGGAATGCCTCTATGCTAGTAATTTCACCGGTTGTCTTATCCCCACACCGGAACACAACAATGCGAACACTATTGCTTAGCGGGTGGTTAATGGATAAGATGGTGGTAGCGATCCGGACGGACCCTGCACAGGGTCCTACCACCACGCACACCGGACTACAACCAACCCTTATACTGGGCTCGACGAGGGCACCACCGACCATATCTTTTTTGACTGCCGTAAATACAACTACTCATTGTACGACGTTTGACCGTTTGAGGAGATTCCGCGTCCAACGAATTTTTAATCTCTTCTCACGTATCCCAATTCCCTTAAATTATTAATAAAATATAATTGTACAATCGCACGAAACTAATCTTTAGTGTACCTATTTTTGTGTCCAAGTAAGGTAATAACCTCTTTAGTAATTTTCCTGTAATTGGTTTGTTTTTAAATTATTAACTCCTTTTCCACTCACCTAACGTAACTTTATTTGTTCGTCAAGCATTTTGTGGCTTAATTATTTATGTCTGTGTCGTCCATAACTCATGTTATTTGTTTTAGGTTTCCCGAAGTCCAGATGTGAAAGCCATTAATAATAAAAAAACGGGCAAGAGAATATTGGACCATGCTCATTGAAGGGTTCCGAAGCCGTTGAGTACTACAAAGACAAAAATCAACAATTAATAACTAATTTTCTATTTAAAGTCTATTGGTGCCGTCTTAGTTGCTTTTAGTAGGTATAAACACTTTAATCACCTGTATCTCAAAAACCAATGATGTCTACTTAGTCGTGATAGTTTTCCTTTAAAATTCGTTATGCTCTTTCATTTAAGATTTTTTTTCAGATTTTTTTGTATTTGTAGTTTTGGCTGTAGGGGGGGGGGGGGGCGGCGGCGACACTTGGGTCTAACAAAAAATGAACGCGGTATAAAGTATAGTCGGCAACATTTTACATTTACATTTTATGGCACCAAACGGACGGACGGGCGGACATGGCGAAACTATAAGGGTTCCTAGTTTGACTACGGAACCCTATAAAGCCTTGTACAATTTAATTTAGATACAGGGTGTTTAAAAATATCAAAAGAAACATTTTCCACCAAACGGCACCGGTATGTTCCATCGAACAAACGAGCAATTTCACACAGGCACACCTTTCGCGACTAATGTGCTCCCGCCCTCACGTAATCACGCACGCACCACCTTAATCCCCTCAGAGACAACCCGCAGTTCTTCGCTAATGTCCTTACACGCCTTCGAAAGGTTGACTGGGAGATAGTTTTCTTGCCTGATTGTGCAAAAAGTACAGAATAGGGAACATGCAATTTTTTTTCTTACGCTCTCTGAAAAGAAAGGAGTAACTGTTTACGAGAAATAATTGTCGTGTAATTTTTTCATAAGATATGAAGCTTTAAATAGTCATAGTTCAGACCCCATGCAAAAACACACTATACAAAACAGGGATTGTAAAACCGGTTTTATTCAATACCTGTATTTACATTGTCAAATTATTACCGCTGTATAATAATAATTTGTCTAGGTGATCCGCGATCATGCACTGCCCACTATCTTTAAAGTACACTGAGCAAAAGAACGTCATACACATTAAATTTAACATTAGTTGACACAGAGAGTTAAAAGTAATTAGCAATAATTTCACCGTATTGAAATGCAAATACTTAAATCAACGGGTTGTCAATAAGATATTCTGATATTTTTACATTATAATACATGCGGATTACAGGAGCGTTTTACGAGTAGAAAGTGACAGTGACATATTAAACATCCTGTGAAGTGGCGCCAATTTCTTCTTCATCTGTTCTATTTTTATCCTTGTTGACATTTAAAAAAGGCAATGGAAACAAAAAAATACGCACAAACGCACAAGATTAACAGACACTTTTGATTGATTCTGAAGTGCTTACCTATATTCCTTTGGAACAGTCCTTAGTACAGTCATCAGCAATAATTTAGTATTCAATATTTGGCCTCTATAATATATATCACGTATCTGTTACTATGGGCGTAAGAGTGTGTTCGATATTTTAAAGCGCAATGCTAGATAATGTATTATTAATATATCATTGTACTTCTATTCACCGTTTTTTTATGGTAAAAAGGAGGCACACGAGCATCGGATCACCAGGTCTGAGCAGAGAAATCGCACGCCACGCACGCGCATGTTGTCACGTCAAAAATCCACCAGCTCTTACCAAGAGGACTCCACTGCCAAGAAGAAGTTCCGCAAGAAACTCAACAATCAGTAGTTTTCGCACATATTACTTACTAGTTGTTTCCCGCGACTCTGTCCGCGTAGAAATCGTTTATTGCTATTCCCTCAAGAACCGGTAAATTTATCGGGAATAAAAGTAAGCCATGTCCAATTCCAGATTATTACCTATCTCTGTGCCAAATTTTATCTAGATCTGTTTAGCCGTTCCGGCATGATTGAGTAACAAAGATCTCTCCATCCAAACTTTCGCATTTATATTAGTAGTCTAGATTTATTTAATTATAACAGTTTTACAAAAAAATATAGGCTAACCACACATAGCCAATTAGCAATTAATTTGATCTTGATAATGATATTAATTAACCTACCAAAACGTGTCAAAACCCAGATTAATCACAATTGAAAATAAAACAAAACAAAACAACTTAGTCAAAAACACCATACACACATTCCATACGTTATCCTATAATATAACCCGTGTACCCTAGACAATTTCGTACACGTATGTATGTACTGCAATAAAGAGTACACGGAAATAACAAGTCTAGACACATTTCAATAAGATCCTAATCTAAAATTATAGATTTTCAGTAAACTATTACGAGTGCATACTCAGAGACAGATGATATAAGTAAATCTTAATGTAACTTTTATTGTTTCACACCTCTCCACTAAAACTACGATCAAAATTACAAAGTCCTTTTAGTTTTGTACTTTCTAATCGCGATATTTCAATAAGTTACTAAGGTGACTACACATGTCATGTTCTATCCATATTACATGGTCCACGTCACTAGACTTAAGTACGAAATTAGGCTAGGGTATTGAGGATACCAAATCAAAATATTATTTCACGTCAAGTACATAATAATTACAAAAATCAAAAGAAACAAACATAAAACAAAATACAGAAACAATTACGAATTGGAGGTTGGTCAAAATTTATTTTTTGTTTATTTATGTAAACTTATTTGTTCCTTACACATGTAATTTAAAATTTAAGTTAATGGTGTTTTAAGCCAAGGGTTAGGACCTTTGGTGGCAAAGCGTGGTTCAAGAATCCATGGAGTCGCTATCTCCTAATTATTATATACATACCATTTTGATTTTGACCTTCAGTATTCTCCTAACCCTATGTATTCTGTTGGCCAACCGACTAAATATTTTTTATTTTGATAAAGCTCAATAAAGTATAAATACTTATGCCGAAATTAAAACCCAATTTATGCAGCTAAAAAAAGTTGACTACTTCGTTACTTGAGAACTTTTTACCAAGATTTTTGTAACAATCTGTTCCATTATGAAACAATAAATCACTTTCAAGTGTAATTTTCTTTAAGTAACCTCGTAACTTATTCAAGTTAGCGACCAAAAATATATCCTATCTTGAACGTACTCGTTTCAATATCACTCGTCTCTGCCGGCGGAATATTGTCTATGGCACTCCGACAGTTTGTTTATTGAATACGTCAGTCTGTTTCGATTTAATTACAAATTGTCAAAAGCGGGAAACCATGATAGATGTCAATGGGTGAAGTTGGGTTGACTAGAATTGTGTGTTTAAATGTTTACTTACATTGAGACTCAACGAGGAGTGGATTTTATATATGACGTAACTTTTAATTCATGTAAAGGCTTCTATAAAGTTAACTTGTAAACGTTCAGCCATTGCTCTAAATAGTTATTCAAACGATTTGATGAATAATGATGTACAAGGCTGTTTAATAATGTACCTATTATAAAAAACTGGCCAAGTGCGAGTCGGACTCGCGCACGAAGGGTTCCGTACCATTATCTATACAATATTAGCAACGTGCAATGGTCTCTGTCCAAGGTTGTCTGGAAAAGATCGCTATTTAGCGGTAAGACCGCCTGTTATATAGTTTTTTTTTGTTGTTCAATAAAGAATGTTTGTTTTGTATTGTTTTGTAAAAACAACGTAGAAATAATGCCCCTGGCAATTGAATACAAGCGACCATAACAATGAAAAGGAAACGAAACGCAAAGTTACAAAAAGTAAACAAGTAGGTACTCACGTAAAATGTGATGCCATTTCTAATTATATCATTCAATTTGAAAGGTTTTGTCCTAAATGTTTCTTCAATGGTTCAGCAGACGGCTAAATGCATTCATTAGTGGGTAGGGAGTTCATGCAAATCATCATTACAAGTTTTTACATCGTGCGGCTGAGGGCCCGTAATTTGCATTTGTAAATTACCACTGTTAACTGAGCCGCTGGGTTATACAAATGGTTGAAATTAATGTAATATTAAAAAGTAAGAAATTCATAATAACAATTTATTCATATCGAGCTAACCTTGCCTTTCCATTATTCAGGGAGTATTGATACCAACAATGATGTATGGTAGTGAATCATGTGTATGGCAGAAGAAGAACGAGTGCAGGATTGAAGCTGTTGAAATAAGAGGTCTGAGAAATATGTGTGGAGTTACGATGATGGATAGAATAAGAAATAGCGAGATCCGAGAACGATGTGGATCAAAAGAAGATGTACCTAGTAATGAAGATCGAGATGGTTTGGTCATTTAAAAGAATGGATGAAAGAAGAGTTACGAAAGAGGTAAGCCGGGCGAAAGTGAGTGGAGATGTCGTTAGGGGACGCCCTAGACGCACATACAGTGATCAGATTTGCGATGTACTGAATAAGGTAAATAATTCAGTTGTGGTAGGACCATCGCATTGTTGTGTCCGGTGTGGGGATAAGACAACCAGTGAAATTCCTATCATAGAGGCATTCCATCGTAATCCTCAGGGATGGCAACGCATTTGAGGTCTTAGGATTATAGTCTTGAGAATTCAAATGTCTATGGGTCTCAGATTCCACTTAACATCAGGTGCCCTGAGTGCTCGTGTGCCTTCTTAACATCCAAATCAAAAGCACCCGAAACCGACGTACTTGCAAGAAGAGGTTGATGAATGTAGAGGAAGCGAAATTTGTATGTTTCGCCCGGGCACCTGGCGCTCCGTAGTCTCTGACTACCCCATTGGGAGACAGGAGTAAAAGGTATATATGTAAGGAAGAAATTTGATTACATACATACATACATAACGTCACGCCTTCATTCCCAGAGTGGGGTAGGCAGAGCTACAGAATTAACAACAACTCTAAAAAACTTGTTGATAATTCTGTAACCACATTTTGCACAATCAAGCTAAGATTTGATTAGATTGTCTATATTATTCGATGACGCCTTAGCCCAGTTTATAGTGACTCTGCCTACGAAACTAGTGGTCCCGGATTCGATTTACGGTATTGGCAAATATTTGTATGATGGGCGCGAGCATTTGTACACACAAATGCTCTGTTCGACGTTAAAAAGATGAAAGTAATTTAATCACTTACTTTCATCTTTTTAACGTCGAACAGATTTTTACCGAGATTCTACCAAGGTCAAAGGTGACTTATTCCCTAAATATTAAAGTTGCAATTTAAAGAGCAATAATTTCCCCATCCACAGTACGGCGTTCTCACTTTATTACACCATATAGGAGTAAGACAGCTTTTGATGACCTTAAGACACCTTACACCTTCAGTCACTTAAAGCGTTGTCTGAAGGGAAAGCTCAGAATCAAATGCACCTAAGAACTTTTGTAGAGCAACCGGAAATGATCCACTAGAAAACAGGAAGTAGTTGTACCCTCGATTTGTCATAATTTGGAAGGTTCATTTGGATTTATACCGCGCCATCCTTTACGGACCCGCGCTAGTCTCAGCCTTGTATGAAGTTAAATGATGACGTATGTTCATGATTTTAATACTAGATTTCGGGTCTAGAGAGAACCTCGAAATTTACTTTCCGCCCTTTAGTTAAGTTGGTTAAAATCTCGTAAATTGAAGTAATTTCGGTGACATACTCGTATTATGTATGTATGTTTAAGCAATCTTTATGACTCATTTCTCTATTACTAATAATTTTTTTTGCAATATCGAAAAAGTATAGTTAAAAAATTGTGTGTTTTTGGCGTGCAATGCTTTTTTGGAGTTTATTAACCATAGCATTTATTAACATATAGGTAATTTCCTATTCATTCAAGTTAGGTATAACGCTGCTTTTGCATGGTTATTTATCAAAGAAATTATACCTAATTAAAGGCTGAAATTAAGTTACGGTAACTTTTACATGTAAGTAACGGAAATTAACTCTATACATATATGGACGACTAATTTTCGTTACTCACTTGTAAAAGTTACCGTAACTTAATTTCAGTCCTGAATTAGGTACAATTTCTTTGAAAAATACCCTCATATCAAACATTTTCAGATTTGTGCTTGGAATTGGCAGGTAAAGGAATATTTTTATTATTTTAATAGATTTGACCTGGGGCCCATTTTATAATAGCTTGTGACTTGTAATACAAGCTTGTAACTTGCAATACTTGTATTACAAGTTACAAGCTTTTATGAAATAGGGCCATAATAGCTGCCTGTGAGGCGCTTTAATAAGTTATTAAAGACTTAGTTTCATAATATTAGAAGTTTTTTTAATAGTATCAACATAATTGATTGTTCTTTGTATTATCCCGTAATCGATACGATGTCAAAGACACGTTAACGTTTTTTACCATATTCCGTTGAAATAAGGTATAAAATGTAAACATATCTATGACGTCGACCGTACCAGGAATATAAAAAACCACGCCATATTGCAGAAAACATGATAATCCGTCGTTTTCAGTGCAACTCACGTAGCAGTGTAAAAACGTATCAATTGCGCCCCCATTTAAAAAAAAACTTATTTGGTCTGCGATAAAGGAATATTAAGGGACATTAAACAGCTGCATTACTTTACTTCCCTTGATTAGTGTCTTTAACTTTTTTTTCACTTATTTATTACAGCGTCAGCCAAGCCGCCCAGCAAGACAAATTAAAGGCTTGAAAACTAAAGACTAGGAATAACATTTATACAATAAAATAAAAGTAATAGGGTCATAAATTTACTTATAAAATAGTGTTCAAAATTACAATTACATTACATCACAACAAGGCACGATAGTGCAGTTTATTATTATAAGTTTAGGAAGTGGCTTAAGGCCACTATAAGGTCGAGCCACTTGTACGCAAACACGTCGGCCTCCCGGATCTGAGCAAGGAACCCGTTGGGGAGGTTTTGACAAGGTGTCCCACTTACTCCTTTATTCAGCCCCTATTTCAGTAGACAGTGATATCTGACAATTCGGTGTACATTGCGTAAATTAAATGAAGCCCAGGGATGTAGGGACTTGTCGACGGTGACCTATCAAAGTGTCACAAGTTTGGACATTATTTGGAAATTCATAAGTTAGGAATGCGTTTTTTTCTACACTATGCATTTTATAAAAGTTAAGAACGATAAATAAATTAACTTATGAAAATTCTACCTTGTAACCTTCGTCTACATTGAAATGTAGGTACACCGGATTGTCAGGTATTAGCTATTGATGTCAGTTTTGAAAAGGGGAGCTAGTGCATCGCTAAATGCTTGTTATGAATAGCTGGTAACATAGAATAGTATAAGAATTTTAAATTCAATCTAGTTACTAATAGGGTATAGAATGCTTTGACTATTGGCATCCTTGCAGTCAGCCACCTACTTTGGTATTACGGCAGCATAGGCATTCTCCAAGTACCTTAGCGACGGTTAGTTTAGTGCTACTCGTATCCACCAGTTCCTCTAATCTTCACCAGATCGTCGGCTTATGACGATGATAATTATTAAGAAACAAATGATAGTGAGTACAATACTAGTCGCAACATCTCGTTAAGTAAACATCAAGTCATAGTAAATTCATTTAAAAAACCGGGTAAGTGAATGTCTGACCATGCTCAGTGTAGGGTTCCGAAGCCGTTAAGTACTACAAACATAATAACCAACAAGTAATAACTAATTTTCTATTTAAAGTCAATTGGTGTCGTCTTAGATGATTTTAGTAGGTATAAACACTTTAATCGCCTGTATCTCAAGAACCAATGATGTTTACTTAGTCGTGATAATTTTCCTTTAAAATTCGTTATATGTTCTTTTTAGTATTTGTAGTTTTGGCTGTTGGGAGCAGGGGGGGGGGCACTTTAGTCCAACAAAAATTACCGCTTTAAAGCTTAATAGTTCATAAACAGATTATTTAATCAAACTCAGAAAACTTTAAATATTTTTGAAAGACCTATCCAACGACACCCCACACTATAGGGTAGACGAAAAAAAAAAAAACATATTATCACTATGTTACGTGTAGGAGAATTACGCTAAAAAAATATTTTTTTACATTTTATTGAACCACTTTGTTGGCGTGACTAATATGCATATTCATGCCAAATTACAGGTTTCTAGTACTAAGAGTCTCTGCGCTAGGCTGCGGACGGACGGACGGACATGGCGATTCCTAGTTAAAAGAAATTTCTGGCTGACAATCTGCAATAACAGTTTTGTAGGGCTTTGATTAGTATACTTACTATTATATACCTACCCTGTTGTTTACTTTAATAATAATATAAACTGTATCTAACTAAGCCAAGATCACTTCATTACTATGGCCTTTAGAGTGCCTTTCCATCAGAGATGTTCTATGCAGCTATACTGCGAGGATGTGAAAGATACCAGTGTCCACCAGTGCTATGCTATGTAAAACCAAATAATATGATTGATGTACAAGAAACACATAAATATCTAAGTAGTATAGCTCACTCTGGTGGGAAGGTAATTACACAAATTTTATAAACCGACCGATATTTGATTTTGAATTTACTGTGAAAATTGTATTTACGGTATTTTTTTCTCAAAACGCAGACTTTATTAGAAGCTTTTTAAGCTCGAGCTCCTGTCGCACTCGATAACGCCAACAACCGCGAGCTAATGCAGCTTAAAGCTTTGAAGACGTGGAAATGTTGCTACGTGTAGCGGATTGCACGGAAAACTTCTATTACCGATGGTAAAAAAAATCTCCGACTACGGCCCAGCTTCTTAAACTTAAACACAAGAAGCTTATATGACACTGGAGATTGCACGGCGAACAATGCCTTGAAGGGAAGAAAAATTACCTTTATTTTTATTAAATCATTTATTTCAGACAACATAATGGTCCATAATTTGATTAGTAACATCGTGATTCTTAGAAATATATTAATACAATTAATTAAAGTTAGAATTACATCTTATTATTACTTTTTACTATCAGGTCAGAAACTCAAGATCACTCTAAAGAAAGGGACAAAAAACATAAGCGACGTCATTCACAGTCTCTTTTTTCGCTCCAAGGCGTTTATCGCCGTGCAATCTCCAGTGTCATATCATATAAACTTCTTGCTTGAACATAATACGTATCTATTTTTCTATGTTCCGTACCCAAAGGGTAACAACTAGACCCTATTACTAAGACTCCGCTGTTTGTCTGTCACTAGGCTATATCTCATTAACCGTGATAGCTAGGTTGAAATCGTCACAGATTATGTATTTCTGATGCTAATACTAAAAACAGAATAAAATAATTATTTAAGGGCGGCTCCCATACAAAAAACTTGTTTTTCTGCCGTTTGAAATATTCACAGAAGATACAGTTGTATATTGTTGTTGTTGATGTTAAGAATTTAAAAAAAAAAAAAAATTTTAGGGGGGTTCCCATACAACAAACGTGATTTTTGCCGTTTTTGGCTCGATGTTCATAACTGTGTCTAATGTTATATAGATAATGGTACGGAAGCCTGAGTGCGCGAGTCCGACTCGCACTTGGCCGGTTTTTATTATTCTCAACACTGCTCGAAATTATGAACATATTTGGTCTGGTTTGGGGTCAGAAAACAATAGTAGTATAAAATATTGCCTTTGCGTGTAACTATCATATTGTGAACGCTTTGATATCTCTTAGGCCCCCCACAGACCTACAAAATGTTTGCGCAATCGTCTTTTTGTACAATCTGATTGAAACAGGTTCTGCCCCTACACGTGTCAATTGCTTGAGTCAATCATCAATCATCTATGGTCCATGATCTATTAAAAATTACAACGGAGTTATCAGGCTCAACGTCACGTGAAAAACAGCTACATTGAGATATTATGAAAGTAGTCTGTTGAACAAAGATTTGGCTGCTGCAATTACGCTGATAATTTAATTAAAGAAGAAAGAATAAAACGGTAAGTTGTGCAATCACTACTACAGACAACATAATCACACGTGATGGCACAAACAAAATTCAACACTGTCAAACTTTTATAAAATGATTGCGCAAACTTCAATCATTGCCATAGACGATCAAAAAGTTTGGGCAATCAGTGTTATTGCACAAATAAATTGATCATCTGTGGGGTGCCTTAGTTACTTGACAGTAATGACAACAATATCATAACACGTCAAAAGGAATATTGTTTCTGATTCCGGTAACCTTCGGGGAGGGAAGATGGCCGATTGAAAAATGCCCGGCTTTTACTTTTGATTTATTCTGTTTACTGATTTACTCTATTCACTTGACATTGGCGAAATCACTGTGTGGACCGCCATTAATTAAAAAAGAAGAAGAAGAAGAATATGGTTTCTACCCAGTAGAATAGGTTGTCAAGAAATTATCAATTTAGTACCACTAAAGCAGAACCTGCTCAAAGTTAGTGTTTAAAGGCGTTTGGGTACCCCGGCACCATAACTGAGCAACTTACTTATAACTTAACTTATACAAACTTGACTTTGCCGTAAAAAAACTGATGTCTCCATACATCGACATAGGTCAGGATTACTTTACTGACTGCAAGTAAGTTTGTAATCGCAAAAAAAAATGAGATAGAGCAACAAATTTTCAATTTTCAGTTTGTTTCCGTTACTTGTACTGTAAGACCTTTCTTTTTGCCAAATTGCAGGATTGTACGTCTATAGAAAATACCCTATAAACTTTGATTCCCTTGAGAGTGTCAAAATATACGTTTTTTGTGCTATAAACTGCCGTATTTTTTTTATACGTCTACTTAGAAGTTTGATTTTTTCACAGCTTCAAGGACCAGGGACATATTCAACTGCGTTATAACGATATCGCGTTTGACGTGTTTTAGAATCGTTTATTACTCAGCCGCTATTATGTCAATGACATAAGAGTTATCAAAACGCTGGCAATACGGAAACACGTCAAAGACGATATCGTAATAACGCAGTAGAATAAAGGCCCTGTAAACCTAAGTAAATCGTTTTAATTTCAACTCGATACCTCCCCTTCATGGGTTTCCGAGTTAAAAGAACTTGACAGACAGAAGGACGGATGGAGGGACGAACGGACGGACAACAAAGTTATCCTTTAAGGGTTCCGTATTTTTTTGAGGTACGGAACCCTAAAAAAAGAGGTATTATTATAATACCGGATTCACGGACGAGCGTTATTGAGATACTTATGCCTCTAAAATATCGTCGTCTTACTTACTCAAACCCGTATAAGCATTTTTTTTTGCTGTTGGAAATTTAATTTCATTCATTAATACTTAGAGGCGATAAGTTTACCAACAGCAAAAAATATATGCAGATACGAGTTCGAGTTAATAAGAACATGATGTACAAAAAGGACCATTCTAGGTTAATTGTGTTGTTTTGACTTTTTTTTTCCTTCTAATAGTAAATTATTGCAGCATAAAGAACAAAGACAAATCAGTATCAGAAATCTCACATTTAAAAATCTGATCTTCTGTTTTGAACCGAATTTAAAAAAAGGAGGAGATTCTCAAATCATCGGGATCTTATTTTTAACAGTTTTAGAGCATTCATCGTTTATTCCACACATTCAAAGCCCTATAGTGCGAGATCCTGTGTAAGAAATATATATCCTCATCTGTTATTTATTAGTGATATGATAAGACATAAATGATATATAATTTTCACCTTGACATATTGCAAATTGCCTCGTTATTTAATCGTATATTAACTTATGAGGATATATAAATAACATTTACTCACCTGTTTATGCCTGGCAACTCAATAATTGCGCAGGGCAAAAAGCAGGCAATCTTTACTTTTTCAATTCAGTTGGGTATTCATTATTAGTCAATTTTATTAAATAACCAATAAGGGAAGTAGAATCACTATATAGTATAAAACAAAGTCGCTTTTTCTGTCCCTGTTTATGTATGCTTAAATCTTTAAAACGACGCAACGGATTTTGATGCGGTTTTTTTAATAGTTAGAGTGATTGGAGAGGAAGGTTTATATGTATAATACTTTAATCCGGAGCGAAGCGAGGGCGGGTCGCTAGTAAAGATATAAAATAAAAATAAAAACTGTACATATTGTCCGCACCCAATTTAATTATGCATCCTATTTGGAATGTGTCAATGTGAATATTATATTATATGTTTCTTATATCGGATCTTAGACTACTATATTAAACCTCACACTTCGCCGATATCGAACTAGTTGAAATAGGTACGTAATTACACTCTCGAACATCGGGAAGTGAATTAGGAACATTCGAGAACTCCCTCAGCGGAATATGTTACCCGCCCAATTTAAATGTATTAGCATAAACGTAGGACTTGATTGATTGCCGGGTTTAATAAGTTTGCCGGCTCTTATGTGGCTATTTGTGTTTTGTACTTCGTTGACTGTCGATTGTTGAAAGACTGTCATGTCTTAAATGTATTCTATTTCGATTTAGCCTGTCTTGTTTTGACATCGTAATCGTATTTTTTATGTCATCTTATTTACTTTATAGAGCTGTCTTCTTTTCAACAATATGATTACAATATAAACGGCCTTAGAAGACTACGAACTTGCTTCATGTATCATGGGGAAAATCGTATTTGAATAAAGAAATATTTATTTAAGTCATGATTTTGCAATTTTGAGGACTATTATAAAATAAAGATGCAAAATTAAAGAAAAGGAAATACTCAGATATATGTGCCACGCAACCATCACCCCTCTTGTAACATCAATTGATGGTGTCTCGCACCACAGATGTCCTCATTCACCGCTGGAACCGACCCTTATGCACTGTTATGGGATCGCTAAGAGCACGCGTCACCATTTCTACTATACGTGCCACCAATATATGCTGTCGTGGTACTCGCCACAAATGGAAATCACGGTTCGGCTTCGATGACGGTGCTGCCCTAACTACCTACTCCTCATTTCAACTAACCCATGAAGAAAAAAAATAGTCGACATTTCTACTCAGTATTTTAATGTATTTACTGGGTACGTATCATAATATATAAAGTTTAAAACACATAATGTGACATAATACATAATGGTCGTAATGTAACCGTAAAGTTTTAAGGATTGTTATAAAACAAACCTAACCTAACCTAATGGGTTCAATGTAATGACCTTTTAAAAAATCCTGAAAAGTTTACGGCTTCAGAAATAAAACCATTATATATTATGACCCATTATGTATTTTGAACTTTATACATTACTAGCGACCCGCCCTCGCTTCGCTTCGGGTTAAAGTATTATATATAAACCTTCCTCTTGAATCACTGGATAAAAAGTAGCTTATGTTCATCAGGAATAATGAAAGCTTCTAATGGTAAAATATTTTTTCATATCGGTCCAGTAGTTTCGGAGCCTATTTGATACAAACAAACAAATCCCCTTGTTTTAACCACACTTATTTCATAGAACGTATCGTTTCACAGAATTTCACTTTTCAAAACCTTTTTTCTTCTAAAACCCAGATGTTCCCAGGTAGATAACCTGAAATATTTATTATGTAGGTTAGGTTGGTTTAGACTTGTGACTATCACAAAATCTCAAATCTTGCCCCTAGAAAAGCCTGTCTATGAAGTAATACGATCAATGAAATGAGTGTCTGTGAAACAAGGGTAAACCACTTTTTATTTTGTAAACCACTTTCATAAAAGCTTCTAGTTAATTATTCTTAACTCAGAAACTTAAAAAATTACTTTTAATGCTCTTAATAGGGCAATTTTCGTAGTTTCTCTCTTCACGGCATTATTAAGCAATATGGTTCTAAAAAGCACCTACTGAAGAAAATTAACTTAACTTTTAGTTTTATCGTCAATTTGCATTTTAATATTTTGCAGTATAAATGCAAAATCTCCTTGAGTGTACTTTACACAGTCGCAGTGTTTGCTTTTCTACGCCTTTCATTTTTAGATCAAAGCGCACTTATTTAAATATGTGAAGATAAAAAAAAAAACTGTCTAAGAAAGCAACATTACCACCAGGGACATCGTCTTTGGACTATTGTAATTACTACGGTCTTGATCTAAACGAAAAGATTTATTTAACACACATCGCTTAATCTGTTTGTTTACCTAAGCATTTTAAATATTTATTATTATATTCGTATGTTTAATTATGAATATATGCTTATTTAGATATCTGTAAATTCATACGTGTGTTTATATTTTTAAACTAGGTATCTTGTATACAGGGTGTCCTAGAACTTGACGTTATTATTAAGGGATTAGAAAACCCGTTCCTTACCGATCTAAAAGATAGTTGTAACATTTCCTTTTTTGTTTGGCATATTGTCACATTAATTGCAATGAAAATAATTTATTTACTTCTTACCTGCGTTGTTGCCATTCCAATAAGCTGGATTCGCAATGAGCATTTGCGCGCGATATGTAGTTACTACAAATGCATCACGTCGTTTCTTCTAATGGGTCAAGACGGTCATAGACGCAAACTGTAGTAGCTAAATGTCACTCGCAAATGCCCATTGTGAATCCCGCTTATTAACTAACACAGCTTGTTATTGTTTTTTTTATACACGCATTATTCAGTTTTATTATAAATCTAAGGAAAACTAAACGAATTAATTTCAAAATACCCACTTTTCGTAACAGATATTATATTTTTTTAATTCTCTCGACTTACATTATTTTGTTCACATTTTAATGATAAAAAAAAATACACATTGAATTGAGGACCTCCTTCTTTTTTTTGAAGTCGGTTTATATAAATACATAATATATGAGTTTTACGGAAACACGGGAGATATTCAACATTAACATTTAATGATTCAAATTAAATATTATATTAGTTTGAAAGAAGTACGGGAGATATTTAATATTGGCAAATATCTGAGGTAAAACTATATCCGAGGTATAGCGGTTTTCGCCACAGTAGATTGCTGTATGCATATTTTGTTGAATTGAAAAAGTGCTTGATTATGGAAACGTTACATTTCTAAAACCGCGTTTCTCGTTTATCCAATTCTTTACGCTTTCGCGAATTACGCGTTATTTTTTATTCTTATTACCGTTTTACTAAATTGCTAAACTCTGCAGAACATAGCTCAGAGCCGCCGAGGTTGAATTTTGAACTCATTTGGCTCGTACGCGGCAGCTAATTTCACATTCATGTTCCCAGTTTCAACTCGATCACGCCAGTAATTGTTGCAAACTTGCGTATTGACGGCGTCCTAACTTTTCTACATGAACTTTCCACACGAAACTTTTAATGCTAAAATTACCCTTCAACGTTTGTCGACCATGTTAAGTATTCAAAAACAGGGTTTGTTTAAATAAAAGAACTAGTTCCGATATAATTTAATATATTTATTTGGTAATGTCACTTGAAACAACTGAGGAGCAAGCGGCGGCCTTGCGCTGGACTCTCGAGCAACGCCGTCGCGGCTATAGTATGTATAATATATATAGACTATGATAACGCGTTAAAAAAACAATATATTATTCAACATCCTATATCATATGTATGTACTCGTATATTTACAAACTTCTATACTTATTTACACTAACTAACAACGTTTAATATATTTGAAATATCGTACACGTAGGAGAATATTATAGTCCATTTTCTATTTATCAGCCGTTGGCTTAGTTATATACATAGTAGGGACATTTTCGTTAGAATTTTTTATTACGTCCACCACGATGGGTCCCGAAGAGGATTCGGGCGAAAGCCTGACGGAAGTCAGGACTGAAGATGGTGTAGATAACGGGGTTCAGGGTCGAGTTGAAGTATCCGAGCCATAGGAAGAAGCTAGCCAGGTAGTCACTGATCACGCAAGAAGAACAGATCGGCATCACCAGAGCCATTATAAAGAAAGGTAGCCAGCAGAACACGAACGCCCCCGTTATAATCGCAAGCGTCTTTGCTGCTTTCCTCTCTCGTTTTGCTTCGAGCGACTCCTTCTTTTCCCTGTGCGTGGGAGCGGGAACAATAGCTTTCTCTGTTTTCGATCCATTCGTTACAGTCGAGGAAGACTTCTCAGGGGACACCGACGGCGCCTTTTCATTGACTGTGAAAGCGGTGGTACGAGGTTCTTCATCCAATGTATCCACTGTGGAAGTGCTTTGACCTTCAGTAAGAAGCAGAGAAGCAGCGAGAGTTTCAGCTCGCGTGCGTTGGTTGCACTTCTTCAAGTTGAGGAATCGCTTCTTAACAAATCGCCTATCTCTGGCCGACTGGACAGTCCTCCCTGAAGGTGTAGTAGAACCGTCAGCAGAAGTAGGACATGGTGGAGGGGGTTCCCTTCTCCTCCTGATTCGTCTTCTGGCTGTTTGAAAGATCTTCCAGTATAGGAAGAGGATGACAGCGAGTGGCACGTAGAAGGTCGAGCAGGTAGCAAAAATCTGGTAGGACAGGTCTTGGCTGACGAGGCACTTCTGTTGTTGAGTGATACGCGCCAGGTAGTCGGGGTCCTTCCAGCCCAGCTGGGGGGCGAGCGAGACAACCAGTGCGGCGCCCCACACCAACACAATCATTGTGAAGATGCGTCGCTCGTTGCGGATGTGGATGTAGTCCACGTCGGTGACAGCCCAGTACCTGATGACGAAAAATCGATTTTGATTGTACATCTTGGATTGGTTCATTATATACTAACAAATAAACTACATCAATTTACGAATGTTTTTTTTATCAAATTGATGCAATTTATAAGTCAGTCAGTGTATATTTTAATTAAAGAATTTTGTAAAAAAAACCAATCGACGTATCCTGTTACTGTTCGATGTAGCAGTATAAAAATAGTAATATTGGTATTTCTGAGGTCCCCTCATTTATTAAGTCATGCAGTTATTAGACAGGGTTAAAAACAATATACATACTTGTTTTATTGCAGTATTTGAACAGATATTGACGTCAATTTTATACATATTTTTTTTCGACTGTGTATTACCATTGCATAGACTTAAAATAATAAGAGCAAGTCTGAAGTCCTTGAAGCTCCCATTATAAGAAGAGACCAGTATATATGTGAGTGCTCACCTATCCGTAGCGATGGCAACAAGGTGAAGAATGGAAGCAGAACTGCAGAGCACATCGCAGGACGTCCACATATCACAGAGCTCGGGGCCGAGAATCCAGCCTTGGCTGATCTGGTAACCAAAGGAACAGTTAAACACAACGACGAAAAATCTTAACCGATGTCAAATGGTGCATATGTCAAATTGATTAATCGATAAAAATCATCGGATCAATGACATGGATCTCTCTTGTAAAGACATATTCGTACACACTAACATCGCTTATTCGGATGTTTTCAACAAAGTAAATTCTGGGAAGAACGTTTAATAATAATTGTCCAGAGTGCAGAAAACAATGTATTTAATTGTTTAGAGATTAAAATACCTATGTATAACCAGATGTAGATGTGATTAGTTGTTTCTCAGAAACTGCCTTTAGTAACAGCAGGCATAGTAACAGCATCAAGTCATGAAAAGGATAATATAGTTAGTTGTTTTATCTCACGAAAGCGGGTGAGCCATACTTGTAGTTATAATGCGTATAAACACGCACACTACGGTTACGCTTGGTGGTGACAGCTATGCACTCAGAGACAACGTGCATCCACACACACAAGTATAGCTCACCCGCTTTCGTGAGATACAACAACTATATTTTGCATTTGTTGCTGACTTCAACAGGATTTTATAATATATTCCCAGAATATAATTAAATAGTCAAACGAACTTACCTGTAAGTGAAGTTCGACTGTAATTATGCGAAGTTGTTATCTCGTCCGAAGATGATGGTTTACAAGTGTAGTCCCGGCTTTATGACTCACTGCCGCCACATAAGTTTAAAAAAAAAAATAAAAAACGCCTGCACCGTGCTGCCCCTGGTGTCTGCAACTGACTTCATTAAGTTTATAGCAAACAAACAGTTCTTGATTTTATAACATAGGGTTTTTTGCCAAGAATTGGCATAATTACCTGGGTGGGAGGGACCCATCATCTTCGGACGAGATAACAACTTCGCATAATTACAGTCGAACTTCACTTACAGGTAAGTTCGTTTGACTATTTAATTATGCTCCTTGTTATCTCGTCCTCTATGATGGTTTACAAGTGTAGATGTTTAAAGACCAGTTATAAAATCAACCAAATATTTATTCTGAAATCTTATCATTAAACACTGCTTGAGCAAATTTTAAATTGTTTATAATAGGCCTATTATAAAAACGTGCAAAAATAGAAGACTCGCCGGTCCAACCGGCTGTCCTCCTGATAATGTCAATATTTACACCTCTCTCATACGCCGCTGAAGTTGAGGCATGTCGTGTACTGTGAGCTGTAAATACTGTCATATCTATACCACTTTTTGCCATAGTTTGTTTCACCCAACGGCTAATTGTATTAGCTGTCACATTTTTATGGGGCTTTTTGATGCCGATAAACAAGTTTGACGTACGTGACCTTATTTTCTTTGTAGCCTCCAAATAACTGATTATTGCACTAGCTGGGCATAACTTAACTCTATTGCGAAAAAATGGTATAGTCAGGTAAGGTTGGTACCTATTAGGTGCGGATGTTTTAATCAGTTTTTCTACTTTAATATTAATACAATCATCCTTAACTATAATGTTTCTAATATCTATCAATGAGATCGTCTGCGCTCTTTGACCTGTAGCCAAGATCAGCAAGGTAACAGTCTTTTTAGTAATAATATCTAAATTACTATTATGTGAATAATTATTCTCTATATAATTCAGTAATACTGATACATCCCAAGTGGTATTATATTTTGGGGCTGAAGGCCGCAGTCTGAAAAAACCTTTAAATAATCTCTTTATCCTAACATCACTTCCCAAGTGTGAACCTATCATAAAAGATAAGGCTGAACGAAGTGAGTTTAAGCTACCATAAGAAAGACCTTCATGGAATTTTTTGGTTAAATATATTATAACTTCTTGGGGTGTTGGATCATTTATACATATTTTTTGTACTTTGCAATATCTTGCCCAATCTACAATACTAGGTAAATATTGTTTTAAAGTGTTACTTGAAATAGAGGCTAGCATGATTTCCATGGCTTCATGAGTGATGCCTGTTTCTAAGAAGGCTGTCCGGATAATACTCCTGCCATCAGTATCATGCTCCGGTGAAGCGGGTGTAATAATCTGGAATTTTTTAGAGTGAGCAAAGTTTCAGATGGCTGAAATAAAATATGATCTGAAAATAGTAATTTTTTATAGATTGGGAACCAAGGTTGAGTTTTCCAGTAAGGTACAACTACAACCCCCGTGGCTTTATCTGTGATAATCTTTTCCAATGTCTTAAGTATCATAGAAAAAGGTGGAAAGGCATAAAAATAGAATGGTGTCCAACAAATTGTGAATGCATCTACTGCGAAGGCCTCTGGGTCAGGATGCCATGATACAAATACTGGGCACTTCGCATTGGTTCTGGATGCAAATAAATCAATATCTGGAGTTTTAAAGGCTTTAACAATCTTTTGGTACTGTATAGATCCTAATTCCCACTCTGTATGTCCTAATTCCTTACGAGATTGGAAATCGGCTATTATATTATCTTTGGTATTTATGTATGTAGCAAAGATCCAAATATTCCTTAATTCACACCACTTCCAGATTTCTTTAGTAATGTTATGTAGGTGGGGGTATTGTACACCTCCTAACCTGTTAATATAAGACACTGCTGTTATATTGTCAATTCTAAGTAACACTTCACAACTCATTAAATCTTTGGCAAAACACTTAAGGGCAAAAAAGGCTGCTATTAGCTCTAGTGAATTAATATGTAAATTAAGCTCGTCTCCAGTCCAGACTCCACTAGCTGTCTTGGAGCCACAGGAGGCACCCCAGCCTCTGCCTGAGGCATCTGAAAATATTTCCACATGAAATTAATTTTTTCTGATGGGATTTCCTGTTTTTAATATATTCTTAAGCCACCATCTTAAATCTAACTTAGATTCATGATTGAGACATACTTTACTGTTGTAATTATTATTGTTATACTTTAGACCAAGGTATTTTAATCTTTCTAGTTCTTTAGTATAAAGTATTCCATATCTCACAGCTGGGCAGACTGAAACTAAGGTTCCTACTACTTTGGCTAAAAATCTTATCTCCACAGACTCTTTTTGTAATAATTCCTTTATGAGTCTGAGGCAATTATTTGTCTTGTCTTCACTAATTTCTATTGACATTTGAATGGTATTAAAAATTAACCCCAGAAAGGTGCATTTTTGACTTGGTATAAAAATACTTTTCTGTTTATTAACTATAAAACCTAACCTTTTTAATAGTTTTATTGTCATATGCATGTTACTTAAACATTTATCATAAGATTTTCCAAAGCATAGCCAGTCATCAAGATATATGACAGAAATATACCCTTTTTCTCGAAGATAAGCTACCACTGGTTTCATGATCTTTGTGAATGTAAGGGGCGCTGAGCACAAACCAAAACAGAGCACATTAAACTGATAAAGGTTTCCATTAAAGTAGAACCTAAGATACTTTTTATTGTCAGGGTGAATATTTACCATATAATAAGCATCTTTTAGGTCTATTGATACTAAAAAATCATCTTTCAATAAGAGTTTACACACAGTTCTGTAATCTTCCAACTTAAAATGTTCTGTTCTAATAAAAGTGTTCAATTTCTTTAAATTTAAGATAAAACGGTATGTTCCATTCGGCTTCCTTACAAGAAAAATTGGAGAACAGAACTGTTCCACTTGAGGTACACATAACTCAATGGCCCTAATAGATAGGAGTTGGTCAATTTCAGACCTTAACTGTTTAATTTCAGTATTAGAAAAATTATCATTCATTGGTACAGAGCACTGATAAGGTTTTTCCATGAAAGGTATCTTGTACCCTTTAACCCACTCAAGTATGGTGTGATCATCAGTAATTACTGTCCAGTTCTGATAATAATATTGAAGAATGAGACATAACCTAGTGCATAATTTGCCCTTTCTAACAACTGATAAGGGACCCAATGACATGTACAACTCATTCTTTCACACATTCATGAAACAATTTAACGCAGTATTTACATCCAAATCGGTTGTGGTTGGTGGTGCAAAGGTTTTCAGTGACTGGGCTACTGCGGACTTACATAAGCGTAGAAGAATACTGTATCAACTATATGAGGAACGGAGGTATAACGCGAGTGAGGAGTTTAAGGAACATGTCAAACAGTATTCTAAGCAATTCAAGATAGACTGCCGTATAACTAAGCGAAATTTTTTAAGTAACAAAATCTTGAATAGTTCTGATGTTATTAAAACGACCTGGAAAATAATTAATGAAGAAACAGGTCGCCGAAAAAAGAACATTAACGACTATCGTTTAAAAGTAGATGGTAAAATAATAGATTCCAATCCAGATATCGCAATTGAATTTGAAAAGTTTTTTACCGATATACCAGTGTCCACGACTAAGTGCTTGAACTCTTCGCCTGCGTCTGCCATTGTACTTTTAGAAGATAACGTGCCTGAATGCAGTATATACTTTGAATTCAAGCGCGTTACTGCCTTGGATGTAATTAAGGCATTCAACTCAATCAATATAAAGAAAACCAGTGACCTTTGGGGAGTGTCGGTCCATGTACTCAAATCCTTAATTGAAGTCATAGCATCTGACTTAATGGTCGTATTTAATCACTGTGTTGATTGTGGTGAGTTTCCTGATCTTATGAAACATAGTAAGATAATTCCATTATTCAAAACGGGTAGTACTTTTGACCCCACAAATTTTAGACCAATATCCATACTACCCACTTTCAGTAAAATATTTGAGAAATTGATTTTGTCACAGTTAGCGGAACATTTTCGGTATAATAATTTATTACACAATAAACAATTTGGTTTTACTCGGGGTCGCTCGACAACCGAAGCTGGTGTTGAGTTGATTAAAAACATTTTTAATGCCTGGGAAGGGTCACAGAATGCTTTAGGTATTTTTTGTGATTTGTCCAAGGCCTTCGATTGCGTTAACCATGACACATTGATCAGGAAACTACACCACTATGGAGTTAGAGGTACTGCGCTAAACTTAATAAAAACGTACTTATACGGGAGAATACAAAGGGTAGACGTGAATGGAGTACGATCACCTGGGTCATTGGTCTCAATGGGCGTACCACAGGGCTCAATATTGGGTCCATTTTTATTCCTCATCTACATAAATGACTTACCTTACCTTATAAAGGACAACCATGATATAGTATTGTTTGCTGATGATACGTCACTTGTGTTCAAAGTTAAACGACAACAGCAGTTTAATGTCGATGTAAACAATGCTATATCAAAAGTAGTCGATTGGTTTAGTGTTAATAATTTATTACTGAATGAAAAAAAGACGAAATGTATAAAGTTCATGACTACTAATGTGAAAAATAGTCAAACTACTGTAACTATTAAAAATGACAAACTAGACCTAGTTAATGATACAGTGTTTCTTGGTATAACGTTAGACTCCAAGCTCCAATGGGGTCCTCATCTTGCTGGATTGGCGGGTAGACTCAGTTCAGCAGTTTTTGCAGTTAATAAGATTCGGCAATTAATAGACTTAGATACCGCTCGATTAGTTTATTTTAGTTACTTCCATAGTATTATGTCATATGGTATTTTACTGTGGGGTAGTGCTGCTGATGTAAATAGCATCTTTGTTCTGCAGAAGAGGGCTATTCGTGCTGTCTACAAGATGGGCCAGAGAGACTCGCTTAGAGATAAGTTTAAAGAAATTAATATATTGACCATGCACAGTCAATACATTTATGAAAACATTATTTATGTTCATAAAAACATCGCTAAATTTAGAAAGAACTGTGACATACATAATGTTAATACCAGAAATAAATATAAGCTCGCAGTGCCCTTCACGCGGCTCCATAAAATAAAAAACTCTTTTATGGGTAATTGTATTAGGTTCTATAATAAGCTCCCAAGTAATGTTACTGAACTATCAGTAAATAAATTTAAGAGTTACGTTAAGCGTAAACTAATTTCTAAAGCATATTATAGTATTAAAGACTATATTAATGATAACAATGCTTGGGACTGAATTGCTTGTAATAAAATGTTTAGTCCTTACGACAAAAGGTTGCGAACGTCGAAAAAAAAAAAAAAAGACATCCGACAGAGTTTCTTACAGGTTCTTCTCTGATCGGTCGCGATTTGAACCTGCAGTCAATTTAGGCTAAGTCGCTACTATGACGTTTCAAAAGAGTTTATTATTTGTAAACCTACTTGAATAAAGATTATTCTGATTCTGATTCTGATTCTGAAGTCTACCGACCTGCATATTTATCTCCTGCGTTGGTAGGGTTGGTACGTCCGTTCTTCTTTCTTCTTCGCCTGTGCTGGACCCTGGAACCTCCTGTTGTATGATGGCCCGCCTGTCACCGTGCTTGATGTTCTTGGGTCCGGACGAGGAGGGCCCCTCCAGTTTAAAGTCTTGTTGGTGTTATTGAGTTTTCGTGACTGTGGAGTATTTTGTCTAACAACCACTTTTTTGTTGTTACTATCTGGGATCTTAAGGTCACTAGCTGATTTTTGGACAGATTTCATAGTTTTAATTGTATCTGTTAGATTTTCACCAAATAGATGTGAACCAGGTTCTGATTGTACCAGGGACTCCTTCATGTCCCTATTGATTATGGAAAGTATAAGGGATCTCCGTCCCTTTGTATCCAAATGTAGAGAATCACATAGCAATCTTGAGGTTTGGTTTATCTTCTTAATTATTTCAATCTTGTTAGAGTGTGCATCTTTTACGCATAGTTGGAGTGCTGAGCCTAAACAAGAAAGGGCTGCAGATATTTGTACCTGACGTTTCTCAATTATCAGGTCTCTTCGTCTTGCTAATTCATTAATAGCTACACTGACCTCCGGGTTTAGTTTTGGTGCTTTCATAAGAGGACAGTTTGAAAACGCAGGATTTTCCTTGAAGATAATGTCCTTTTCTTCTTTTTTAAGCCCTTTTTTAAATATCTCTGCCCATCTGTCCGCTATTTGGCAGTGCAGGGTCTGACCTTGACTGTCCTGCGCTGGGGGGTCGCCCAAAATAGCGAGGATCGACTCGTCGATCTCTACGTCGTTTGTGCTCGATTCCATTTCTATAACGTCCGGTTCAAGATCGAGATCCGACAAAAGCTCGGGTCGCAGCTGAGCCTCCGACTCGGGTGAAACATCTTTACCCCTGTGAGAGCTAGCTTCAGGCACAGGTGTTGTAGAGTCACGTGAAGCTGTAACGTGAGAGAGCTTACTGTGAATACTGGCATTTTATCTATACGATCATGCCCCATAACCATGTAAGTCCCCACAGAACTTCCCTTTAAGGTTAGAAACTAATGTTATACCACGTGTGTTCCCGCAGAACACCCCCAAGGGTACGTGAAACAGTATTTTTAAGAATAATTAACACAAGTTATCTACATTTAAATAAGATATTTAACATAATCATTGTGTTATCGTTACTTTAAATTATTTTAGGTTTTTTAACATAAATATCAACATGATCAAACATGGCGAATATTTCTCTTTTATTACCGCGTACGCGCGACATACCTTTTCTCGCAGAGTCTTGATATTCTTGAAATTCTTGATCATCTTGAATCTTCTCCTCCAGTCTTTTTAACTTTTTTAATAAATGTATCCGTTTTTCCTCGGCTGTTCTCTTTTTACCCATTTTAAGAGGAGAAAACTTAACAACGCGTGGCGTCGAGTTTTTGACATAAAAACCGAATGAAGTCAGTTGCAGACACCAGGGGCAGCACGGTGCAGGCGTTTTTTATTTTATTTTTTAAACTTATGTGGCGGCAGTGAGTCATAAAGCCGGGACTACACTTGTAAACCATCATAGAGGACGAGATAACAAGGAGCATAATATAATAATAGAAGTACTGAACGCGCTCTTTCTAACAAACTACTGTTAAGGTAGGTCAAGCGTGCCTAATCTGAGGGTCCCTTTCTATCGCATAAATGACCACACGTTTGTATTCATTCGCACGCAACCCAGCCCTTACAAAAGTCACACCTATATTTATATTTTTTTATAGAGATACAAACTGATCAATCGACTAAACAGAGATGTATCTATTTTTTTACCATATTGCATTGTAATAAGATCCAAACGTGGATACATCTCTTTGTAGTCGACTGTTTTTATAGCTTCGCACCTAAAGTGCGGAGGCTTGGTATACTCGTAGGCAGGGCTCGGAACCGATTTAAAAAAAACCGGTTAGTACCGGTTAATTTTGGTTTTATTCCGAACATTTCTAGGGAACGCAAACGTTTAGAGAACTTTATTTTATCCTTAATTAACCGGTTTAATCCACGACCGGCGAGTCAAGCAACTAAAAGTTTTGTACTGAAGTAAAATACTAAGTGGCGCTTGTTTATCGGGCGATACGTGCGCCTGGATTGACCGTTTTTTTTTAGCTCGAAACCGTTTAATTTGAAAAGAACTTTATATTAAACAAACCGGTTTTTGCGAACGGAACCGAAATGAAAAGGTTTTGTGTCAAGTACATAATAACGGTTTGAAAATTTAACTGATTTCCGAGCCCTGATCGTAGCTAGGCACAAAAAGTACCGTCAGTGACCATACTTTTGTTCCATTCAGTCCATTATGGACTAGATGATTCTCACCTCATAGACAGCTCCTAGCGGCATGACCAAACATGCCACCAAGAGATCGGCGACGGCCAGTGACGCGACTAGGTAGTTGGCTACATTCTGGAGATTCCTCTCGATAATTATTGCTGCGATCACGAACACATTACCTGGGGAATAAGGAAAGAGTATGTACTATTATTCTTTCGCGTGTGAGTACCCTATCAGAATAGTGATATCTATTGGGATTAAAAAGTAGCAGGTTGTTACCACATTTTTTTAATTTACTTTTAATGCTGTTATTGTTTTTTTATGGCATCGAGAAGGCAATCGAGCACACAGGCCACCTGATGATAAGTGGAAACTGTGACCCATAGACAAGACGACAAGACAAGATGTGAGATTGTGTGATTCACAAGACTGAAATCTTAAGACTGCAAATGCGTTGCCAATCCTGAGGACTAAGATGGAATGCCTCAATGCTAGTTATTTCACCGGCTGTCTTATCCCCAAACCAGAACACAACAATGCGAACACCGCTGTTTGGCGGTAGGTTAATGGATAAGATGGTGGTAGTGATCCGGACGGACCCTGCACAAGGTCCTACCACCAGCAAATTATTATACATATATTATGCAGCCTACTGTATATTATGGTGTTCAGTAAAGATTATTTTTATTGTATTGTGTTGTTGTTAGAAGTCGGGGTATAAGCCATCTTAATTCTATTCAGTCCAGGCGTTCCAGCGTGAAGAAGTAACAACGTAAACACAAACTATTTACTTAATTAAACTATTAGTGTTATTATGCCCAAGTGGTGTTTAAACGCACCGAGGGCAAATGACAAAATATAGATTTGTCAGAAACGTACACGAAGGTCAGCACAACATAACTACAGTGTCAGTATTCAGTCGAATTAAAGTGGAAGAAAGAAGGAATGTACCTATTCAGTAAACCATACACTGACCGAGTTTAAATCCAGATAAGGGCAGATATTTGTGTGATGTTCACGAGCGTTTATTCCTGAGTCTTGGATGTTTTCTATGTATTTAAGTATATTATTTTTCTGTATCAGTAAGTACATCGTGGTCTAGTACCCATAGTACAAGCCTAGAGCCTATAGTTTGGGTCTAGGTCAATTTGTATGACCACTGACCGTGGTATTTACCTATTATTACTTATTACCAACATTGAGCATAAGCAGATAATATAAGAATTACATCCGAAACACGGGTTTCATTAAGTATGCAAAAACATATAATACTATCTTGTTACTCGTAACTGAAAATTCAGCATAGCATTATTGTGCCTAAATAGCGTTACATTAACATTTTTCCAAGTGACAGGGGGAAAGTCGTGTGAACTTATCTTGCGCCCTAAGGTGTGCGAGAAAGCATGGCGACTCATATTAAAGTGCTAAAATTAACATCCTATTTTACAACTCTCTTCGTTGAAACTTCAGTGTTGGTTATAATGTACTCTTTGAATAAGGAAAGATGTATTTTTCTACCGTATTACTTGTTAATTAGTTCAAATGAGGTCACATTAGAGATAGAGATTGGGAGATTGAGTTGAAATACCCAAGTATTTCATCTATACAGGCTGATTCTGAAATGGTATATTCACTTTTTTAACTCTATTGATGAAATACCAAGGCATGGTTTGGTCGGTATTACAAGTAAATGCACAGTTTAGTGCTATGTCATTTAAACGTAATGTTTGAATTGATGCACTTATCTCTCAGAGGCGTTAAAGCGACAAGGCTAATAAGTGTGCACCTACTTATAAAACCGACTGTACTTACATATAAAGTAGGTACTAGGTAGTCTATTTTAATAAACAAGTAGACGAGTAAAAACAGAGTATTTCTTGTTTATTTATGACTTACTTATTTTTTAAGGGGTGAAATCTTTTTCTAGTAGGCCTAGTATTTATATTCGCTTAGTCAGCGTAAAATAATTTGTAACAAGGGTCATAGGGCCTCTCGCATACTTTTACAACGCCAATAAAACATGCAGAGCCGGGTTCACCGACGCATGCAGTTATACGGGTATTAAACCGTACTCAACGTTTTTATATACGTTTCAGTGACGTTTAAACCATGCGGGAACGGCACAGTTCATAAAATGTAAGTAGGCCATCGGCGCGCAAAAACGGGTGGAGCGTGCAGACGCATACGTTGCTGTTTTCACGGATTTCCTTTTCATAATTTTCTTTATTCCATGTCAAAAAATAACGGCTCATTTTTTGCAGTTATTTTATTGGACCTCAAGGTTACGATATGCTTATAAGTCAAATATAAGCAAACGAGTAGTTAATATTATAAAATAATCGATAACGAAACATCTTTCAACGAAATGCAGTTAAGATAACCTAAACAAAAAACATGATTATTTCAGCAGAAAATAACGATGCATGAAATGAAATAGGATGACATAATACAATTATTACTATGTATAAATGTTTATACGTATTTGAATGCTATTTTTATCTTTATCCGCTGTTTTATTTCTCTCTCAATCGGTCAAAGTTGAACTGGAAGAGATCCCTTAAAGGGATTAATTCGCCTTTGTACATAACTTTTGTGTTCCTGTTTCGTTTTTTACTTTGTTATCTTTTGTTTGTGCAAAGAGTTACATAGGTACATACATACCATCGATGAAGTTTAATTCGATAAGAAGATGGGTTACCATACATAAAATAAGCAAACATATACGAAGAATTAAAACTGTTGACAAAACAAACAACTAAAATTACTTACACGGTTTTAATACTAATGGGCTGAACCACAGCTGAGACCTAAAGCAGCATTGCACGAGAAACGTTTCAAATTGGTTTTTTTTTTGAGCAATCCTCATTTACAAAGAATATTCTTAAATTTCGTGTAGCAAAGTAAGATCTATAGCTCTCTTGTATGTTTCGAGAATTACCTACTTCAGTAGTTTTCTTATAGTTGTGGTCGAAGTTTATGCATCATTTACTCTGCAATTACGTTTTTATGACAAAGTGGCAGAAGGTCAGTTGACGTCATTAATAAACCTCCCGGAGACCTAAATACCTCACTAAATAAAGTCCTGTCTCCCTTGTCAATTAAACATAATTTAATTATAAACTTCTACGGCAACAAGGGGTAGATTTATATTAAAAGTTTGTGTTAACTCTGTAAGAAATTTCCCTAGTGTATTCAACGGCAATAAACACCCATTTAAATTGGATAATCCCAAAGGAAAGCTGTCTTGCTCGATTAGGTTGGCTGGCGGAGGAAGAATTCGTGTGAGATTTAGGATCACAATAACCGTCAATGACACTTACTCGTAATGTTAAAAATGCGAGCGTGAGAATATCGTCACTACTTTGAAAAAACTGCTTAACTCATATTTCATGACGTACGATTTTAAACTTAAACATGAAGAATGATAAATTTAAAATCTAACATCACGAAATATGAGATACGAGGTTTTTTTAAAGTAGTGACGATATACGTATTTGGATGTATTACTTTGAACGAGCAAAGATGTAAACGATACTAACGTTTTTAGGATTCCGTACCCAAAGGGTAAAAACGGGACCCTATTACTAAGCTTTCGCTGTCTGTCCGTCCGTCTGTCTGTCACCGGGCTGTATCTCAAGAACCGCGATAGCTAGACAGTTGAAATTTTCACAAATTATGTATTTTTGTTGTATAACAATAAATACTAAAAACAAAATAAAATTAATATTTAAGGGGGCTCCCATGCAACAAACGTGATTTTTTGTCGTTTTTTGCTATTTATTAATAACAGCAACAGGTAGACACTTGAAATATTCACAGAATATTTAGTTGTATATTCACTTTAAGTATAAATAATTAAATTAATATTTAAGGGGGGCTCCCATACAACAAACGTATTTTTTTTTCCCGTTTTTTGCTCGCTCTTAATACAGATACCGTGGTTGTATAGATAATGGTACGGAACCCTTCGTGCGCGAGTCCGACTCGCACTTGGCCGGGTTTTTTTCTATCGACACGAAATGTATGCAGTTGATAAATTAACGTTGGTGGTACTGCAAAAACGCGTAACTACCAAACTTAAAAAGAAGCAACATGCACCTTGGTTTACAAAATAAAGTGCATTTTGATCTTATTAAATTTGTTAGTTACGTAGTTTTGCAGTATCACCGACGATAAGCGTTTGACACTATCTGTCGTCAGCTTACGTCAATCGCTAACTTGGCTTTGTGCACCTTGACTACGACCCCAGAGATGTTACTTTTTTAGAAACGGCTCTTTATTGAACAGTTGACTGAGACAAAGTCATATAAGCGAATTTTGAAGAGTAAAATTGAGAATCCACTCCCTAAAATGATGAAAAATGTTTGTACGATTTGACAGGACAACTTAAACTCGCTGGTTAATAATTCTTCCGTCGAGTTGGTTAAGAGAATCACCTTTTAAATGAGTGAAGACGGTCAAATAACGACTAGACAAATTTTCATTGCTTATATTTCACTTACAGTGCTTATATTTCCTTAATGTTTCTGTTTCGTTTTTCTATGAAACACGTGTGACAAATATACTGTCAGATGCGAGTGCGAGTGAGACAGCGACATCTAGCCAAAAGACATAAAGAAAATAGAAACACTGCATTTGGTCACTTTAACGCCTTTGACAGATTAGTTCAGTAGTTCAAACATGACCTTAGAGGGAAAAAACCGGGCAAGAGCATGTCGGACAACGCTCAGTGTAGTGTTACGAAGCTATTAAGTACTACAAACATAAAATCAACAAGTAATAACAAATTTTCTATTTAAAGTCATTTGGTGCCGTCTTAGATGATTTAGTAGGCATAAACATTTTAATCGCCCGTATCTCAAGAACCAATGATGTCGACTTAGTCGTGATAGTTTTCGTTATAATTTCGTTATTATGTGCTTTAATTTAAGTTTTTTTTCAGATTTTTAGTATTTGTTGTTTTGGCTGTAGAGGGGGGACGGACACTAGACTCTAACAAAAAATTGCTCTTAGAAGCTTAATAATTCATAAACGGATCTCTTGATCAAAAAAATGTTTTGCAAACCTAATATATTTTTGAAAGACCTACCCAACGACACCCCCACAGTATGGGGTAAACGATTGGTTTTTTTTTTACATATTATTATACCACTTTGTTGGCGTGACTAATATGTATATTTATGCCAAATTGCAGCTTTCTAGTACTAAGAGTCTCTGCGCTAGGCTGCGGACGGACGGACGAACATGGTGAAACTATTAAAGGTTCCTAGTTTGACTAACGAAACCTAAAAACACTAAAATGTACAGCTATAAGGCCGACCGTATCGTCATAGTATAAAATAGAAAAGAGGTTCGTCTCCGGCCATGTAGGAGTTTCTGTTACCTATTGCCGCTCAAGCGCTAGGGTGGCTTCGATGCACTTCGCTCGATAATTAATATGCAGCCAACCAAACGCGGCAATGGCGCGGCCCTGACTAAACCGGCTTGGTGCGTCCTGTTGAGTTTGCTTGTAAAGGTTCGCGGTGCGTACGGTTGAGACACCTCTGCTCAAAAATTAACTACTGGTTATACTGAAGCTATTGACGCGTTAATTTTCCTAAACCACCGACAGTTTTCGTGGAAATGGTTAATCAAATACAATTAAAACTGAAAGCGTTGACCGGCGGTTAATTTAGGTATATGTAAAACTTTATAATTGAATTTGTCTATGACATGAAATTAATTTATTCTGGCGTCCATTAATGTATTTTCCAATCAAATGATAAATTAGATTTCTAAATTGTCTCGCCTCAATAATGTCTGGAGCGGATTAAATTAAAGCATTTATAATAATGTATTCATAATTTTGAATAATATTCTTTAATAAACACTGACTGACAGATAATTAACAGCCTAAATTACTAAGCAGAAAAGGTATTTATTTTTAATTTACTGTCTTCTTGTGATGCCAATTTCCGTGAAGAAATGGGAGCGGCAGTGGGAGATACTCGTAAATAGGTATTCTTTCGTGATGCCATGATGATGAAAAGGAAAGGAAGAAATGGGTAGGGCAGTGCAAGATAAATAGGTAACAGATAAATTTCCAAATATTATAGAACTATATGATATGCCTTAAATATTGTTTCGTAAAAACGAAATTCTTGCCTTGACCAAAAACAATTGTAAGGTTACTTTGACTATAATTGTTGAACCACCTTAAAACATCTTAATACAGACATCAGAATGTCAGCATCACGGCATATGAAGGGATAACTAGAAGAGATCCCAAAAATAACACACACACTAGCAAACTTTTTGGCCTGATTGTGCATGTGGTTACAGAATTATAAACAAGTCTTTTTAGATTTGTTGGTCTTTCTGTAGCTCTGCCTACCCCACTCCGGGAATGAACGCGTGACGTTATGAATAAATGAATCCCATAAAGGAGTAAGTTTGCCTTTTACCATTCTGTTTTTATCTTCACTGTATTGATTTTCTTTTTCTTTTCGTACAATAATGTGTTAACGTGCATACGTACATAACTTAAACTCGCAGGTTCATACGCCGCGTAATACACACAGTCTTGCAAACAGATTTGCTCACAGTATTTCCGTTCATCAGCAAGCAATATTTACCTTCGAATAAGGTATAAACCGAGTACCACCCCAAACAAATAAACATATGTATACGGCAAACGGACACCCAACCGTTTGCAACACGGCCGGGCCCGAAGTTTGTTAATATTTATTTATGTAAATACGTTGCTGACGCTAAGGGTCAAACTAAAAAGCTTGCGACGGTGCCACGGAACCCGGAAGTTCGGAGTTGCTAGGATTACGTTGACCAATTTGATACCTTTTAATTTGTTGTGTCCCTTTATCTGCTCAACGTTTATTATTTAGTTAATTATTCTAGTTATAACTTTTGACGTAGAGACCTAGTAGTTCTCCTATAACTAGTCATTATTTTTGGTTTCATGTTATCGACCTTAGTACATTGTTATTGTACATTTGTAATTATTGTATGTGTTAGTTTTAATAATGATTATTGATTTGTTATTGCTTTGTAATGTCACTTACTTTAAGCACTAATGTTTTACCATAAACCGTTTCTCAAAATGGTTTATCTTACAAACATTATCATTTGCTTAATTTCCTAAACTGTAAATATTTCAGGATTTTAAAAAACCAACCTAATCAGGTTAGATAGGGTCCTAAAATAAATCCTAAAATAATTTCAGTTTTGGAAAAATAAGCGGTTTGTCAATGATATGTTTGTGAAA
The DNA here is from genome assembly GCA_949316455.1 of Acleris holmiana. Classification (NCBI taxonomy): domain Eukaryota; kingdom Metazoa; phylum Arthropoda; class Insecta; order Lepidoptera; family Tortricidae; genus Acleris; species Acleris holmiana. Next base: position 13,701,252 of record OX438773.1, on the reverse strand, counting down.
TGAATCAGTTTGTGAAACGTTTGTTGGTGTAATGACAGGTTACCGTTTTTAGGGTTCCGTAGTCAAACTTATAGTTTAGCCATATCCGTCCGTCCGTCCGTCCGCAGCCTAGCGCAGAGACTCTTAGTACTGGAAAGCTGTAATTTGGCAAGAATATGCGAAGTAGTCACGCCAACCAAGTGGTACAGTTAAGGTCATAAATATGTATACACTTTAGTACCTTGTCATTTTAATCGCTGTGACAATTTCATATAGCAGTTTAAACATGACGTTAATTAGACAAGGTACTAAAGTGTATACATATTAATAACCTTGACTGTACAATAAAATGTAAAAAAAAATATTTTAAGGTAACACGTAACGTGGGGATGTATTTTTTTCTCGTCTACCCTATAGTGTAGGGTGTCTTTGGGTAGCTCTTTCAAAAATATTATTTAAATATATTATTGGGTTTGTGAAATCAGTTTTTTCAGTAGTAATCCGTTTATGAAATATTAAGCTTTAAAGCGCTAATTTTCGTTAGACTCAAGTGTCCCCCCCACCTACAGCCAAAACTACAAATACTAAAAATCTGAAAAAAACTTAAATGAAAGAACATATAACGAATTTTAAAAGGAAAACTATCACCACTAAGTAGACATCATTGGTTCGTGAGATACAGGCGATTAAAGTGTTTATACCTACTAATTCTTTTCTTTCTACCTTTTATACTAAACTCATTCAAGATGGCATTAATTGACTATAAATAGAAAATTAGTTATTACTCGTTTATTATTATGTTTGTAGTACTTAACGACTTCAGTATCCTACACTGAGCATGGTCCAACATGCTCTTGGCCGGTTTTTACATAATACGAGCCATGTATAAAAGAAAAGATGCGGTACCATGGGCCTTCATTCTACATTTTCTTTACACATATAGTTATTGTATTGTTAACGTTATGATAACTTTTAATTACTTGGCAGTAATGACAGCCGGGTTGGTTAATGATACAAATATTACATTTGTATCATTAACCAACCCGGCAACCCGTATTAACGGGCAGTCTCAATGTGGAATTCCATTTTGGTTTAGTCTATCTCATTTCGACATCGTAATTACACCATTTATTGTCTTAAAGCTTACAATACAAGTATGACTACGTTATCGAAGCAAGAGGAGCTAACTTAATGGAGAAAGACTAGGGCAAGGGCAGCGAATATGTTGTACTAAAGGCAATTTATTGACTTGGATACCTAACGGAACTGAATAGATGATTTATGTTTTAATATATTTATTTATCTGCATGTATAGGTATGTAAATCGTTTCCTAGTATCAACCCATAACGTACATATAGACCTTGGTATAGAGAATGTTCAATGTCTGTAATAATGTTCCAATATTTCACTAACGTAGATATAAATAGGTACCACATTTTTGGTCCTATTATCAACTTTAACACGAGAAATCAAAGTTAAGTTTAAAAAAAAATTAATATCACTTTAGACGTTAACATTTAAGTATAAAGCGGATAAAACCAACAAGCGTAAAACCCAATATGAAAATTGAGAACTGTTTGATGTCGGATACGAAAGTGTCAAAGCCCCAAAGCTAGACCGTTTGACATATTAGGCGGAATCGAGTACTATTGCGACGGGGCTCTAGAGCGGCTAGAGAGCGGAGAGAGCGTAGAGCGAGCCAAGCAACTTGACCTACTCTAGCTAGAGCGGTTTACGGTGGCTAATGGATGGATATTGAGGAATGCCTTTGGGTTCTGTAAGTACGATACGGGTATGATAATTTGAGTAGCATTTTGTCACTTTACGCGCGTTATGGAATATGGTAAGGTTATCTATCTGAAATGCTGTTTCATTTGTTCGGATTTTCATAAGTTAGAAAATTATTTACCTCGGGAACTTTCCTGGATTGTTATAAAAGCAACCATACTTAACCTTCAGGTTCTTTAAACATTTTGAATGGATAATGGGTTCAGAAATAACTTAATAAAGTTCGGACAAGCGAAGCAGCGTGCAAATGGTTTTCAGACTTGTAGTGGATGGAAAGCTGGTAGTGCAAATGGTCACTACTTTGAAAAAACCTCGTATCTTATGACGACGTGATGTACGACTTTAAACTTAAAAGTGAGAAGAAATAAGTTTAAAATCGTTCATCAAGGAATATACGATATGCGTTTTTTTAAAGTAGTCACGAAATACATATATATGCTGCATATTATGATGGACATACTTTATTATAATTTATAATTGGTGATAAAATTTAGTCTTTTTCAGTTTTTATTTAAATTGTTGTGCAGCCTTGTTTGGTGTGATAGAACTTTTCAAGTTTTGAGTTCCAGTAGCCGTAATGATTTGTGTATGCGTATGACAATGCAATACGAGTACATTGATATCACTACACATCGCTAACTCGTGGAATTTAGGTAGCACTTGACAGTTTCTAACACACTGGTGATGTGACAATGTAAGCATGATTTTATTTTAATGAGTTTCTGAATCTAAATGGTAAATTTAAAAGTAAATCTTTTAAAGGTTAGGGGTAGCAAATGATTCTGTGATGTACTTTTTGGACTACAAGTGGTTGCGTAACAAAAGGGTAAAACTGGAACTATTACTAAGACTCCGCTGTCCGTCCGTCTGTCCGTCTGTCACCAGGCTGTATCTCATGAACCGTGATAGCTGTATTTTTGTATGTATGTATTTTTGTTGCCGCTATAACCAAAAAATACTAAACACAAAATAAAACTAATATTTAAGGAGCCCCCCTAATATACTTGGATACAACAAACGTGTTCTTTTTTTTGCTGTTTTTCGCTCGATATTAATAACGGAAACAGGTAGACACTTGAAGTATTCACAAAATGTTTAGTTGTATATTCACTTTAATAATAAATAATTAAATTAAAATAAAATAAATATTTGAGTGGGGCTCTCATCCAGCAAAAGTGTTTTGTTTGCGCTTTTTGTTCGACCTCAATACAGACACCGTGGTTGTATATAGGTAATGGTACGGAACCCTTCGTGTGCGAGTCCGATTCGCACTTGGCCAGTATTTTTTAAGGCCAAGGCGGGAGTGTAGCGAAGCGAATTCTCACATTATGGCAGAAAATATAGACCCGGTGAAATCACTCTAAGATGGCTCAATTCAGCGACTAACAACGGCATTCTATCACGCAGTGGCAATCGATCAATCCTTGTATTTAATTATCTGTGCAAGCGAGCGTATAAAGAGGCGTCACTTGTTTCGGGTATCGATCTTCTCCGAATGCCGAGAGGTAACTAGTTTGTGAACTCGCTGTGAGTCCAGCGAAGGTTTGAGAACAAACCGTCGTGTTAATAAGACCTTGTATACTGAATGAAATTTTGTGTTAAAATTAAGTTGGTTTTGCAATTGTTTTTTTTTTCATGAAGACATGACAAGACTACCCTTTGAAACGCAAAATTTGTTTGCCCCAATGTATTGCTTGCTCAACGAGAAAAATCATTTCGCTTCACATCCTTTTAGGCTGATATTCCAGAATTTAATAGATAGGTTAGGTTAGTTCTTAATAACAATAAAAAAAACATAAATTTTCAAAGTTTTAACTATAAAAATCGTTATCGCCCTAATGATTTTCAACCAAATACATAATAAGACCAAGCGATGACTATGTCACTTGACTATAGACACGAAAAAAAACGAAACCAGTAATTATCCCTTCAATCCTTATTCATATTAATATTAAAAATGTAGAACTGTGTTTGTTTCTTTTTTGTATTTAGTTTTCACTGTTTAACGTCTTTACTTGTCTGATTTACGTGAAATCCGGACACAGAAAGGTTTTAGCCTGAAGACGGACCTATGATACTTATGATCCCGTAATATAACGACTTCTTAGGGCCTGTTGTTTGATCAGTAGTTAACTCAACTATTGGTTAAAATTCGAATAAAGAATCGAAAATTTGACACATTTCCTTGAGATTTAACAATTAGTTACGATTTTTAACAGTTAGTTTAACTACTGATCAAACAACTCGGCCTTAGACTGAGTCACGGGCAACAGTTGATTCTAGAATACCTATAAAACAAGGTTTGCTCTTGCGAAATAGATACTTTATGGGTAAGGACCAAATAGTTGGACCATAGTTAAGCGTAGTTTACCATACAAACAACAAAAATGAAAAAAGTTCTGTTGTGACCCGAAAATTATCCCTACAAATGTATGGCTAATTTTCGTGTCACAACGGAAACGTTTCATATAAAATTTAATTGAGTGAGTTTACGTGGTCAACTTTTTGGTCCTTACCCATATATGACATCATACAATTGGCACTTTCCCTACCACAAACAAAATATAGTCACTGAATTTTCTATAAACTATTGCTTGATAGATAGGTGACAAATTAAAGCAAATTGATTGAAATAATAAAGCAATAATGAAACATTTTAATTTTCTATTAATACTTTATCCCATTTTGAATTTCGCAATGTAATTTATTATGCGTATCGGTATGATATGTTAATATGATAATGATATTAAAGCGTCTGCCCAGTTTCATCAACAATTTACCAGAACTTTAAATAAAACAACCAAATTACAAACTCCGCACTTCAATCCATTAGAGTCAGATTCAATTAATGATTGAAACGAAAAACTTACTTGTATAGAACATTTCTACAAATAAAAAATCCGATTGCAATGGCATTATAAGCCGTTGTTTTACTTAAAAACAATGTTTTCATCGAATGTATCATTTCACCGAATTCTAATTTATCGAAGGCTATTTTCTGCTAAAGCCCTGTTGTTTTCAGGTTATCGTAAATATTAATTATGTAGCTTATCCTGCGCCCAAAAATACCTGTCGATGCAATGAAAAATCTGCGAATTGATACGTTCTATGAAATGAGTGACAAAACAAGGGTAAACCGTAATTTATAAATACTATGTTACATCTGAAGTTGAAAATAATGTAATATAATTAGAATAATTATCCTTGGTAAATAACTTTGTTCAAAAACTATCATTAAATCTTTGTAGCTTTAGTAGAATTCTAAGTGACTAAACTGTAACTTTACTTCCCTAAATAATATGTTAATATCTTCAATGTTTTGGCGTGGTAAATAGACCCTGAAATTTAGCTGACCATTCATATTCAAGTCCCACATGTTACGGAAACTAGTACCTACCTTTTCTGGCCGTCAGCCAAGAGAGGGTGCCAACATTCATATCTATTTGATTAGAAATAAAACCGGTCAACTGCGAAATAATGTTTTTTCAGCTGACTGTACCGTGTTTACTAACACCAATTGGGTCTGTTTTTTGTTTAATCAACGTAACCTACATTGTCATGTACAATCACCAGCTATATTTGGCCTAGATTTCCACTGGCATAAATCTCACATTGTGTAATGGCTTTGGTAATAGAGACGTGTTTATTTATAACTTATAACAAATTAATTATTTATTTATACAGGGTGTCTCATTTAGATCGGTCAGTATGGGAAGATCTGAAACTATAAGACGTACGAAGATCTGTTCTTAGGAACCATGTCATCGATTACAATAACAAGAAAAACTGCATACATTCATTAAAATAAACCTGTACTCAGCTCGGGAATCGAACTCGGACGTTTTGATAAATTAAACATATCATATCATAAACGAGTTGACTGTTGTAACTAAAAGAATGGTAGTAATTTTGAACACCTACGAAAATAAATTAAAGGATATGAAAACAATGCATTTTATTAATTTTAGACATCATATTATTTCATAGTAACATTTCGACGGTTCTGTGACTCAACCTCGTACATAGAATATTGTCCAGTATAAACTGACACTCACTAAGTACACGAGTACATACATAGTGCGTGTCAGTTTATACTGGACAAAATTAAATATACGAGGTTGAGTCACAGAACCGTCGATTTGTTGCTTAAGACCTACACAATCGATATCTGAATAGAAATAGTGTTAGTTTTATTTTTCAAAAGGCTTGGGTTCGATTCCTGAGATAAGTATAGGTTTTTTTTAATGTAAGTATGTATGCAGTTTTTCTTGTTATTCAAATTGATGACATGTTTCCTAAGAACAAATCTTTATGTCTTATAGTTTCTGACTTTCCCATACTGACCGATCTAAATGAGTCACCCGTATAAGTAAGTTTGTCGTGGTGTAGTTCCCATAGTACGAGCTAAGAGCTCGCCTTTATTCCCAGAGTGGGGTAGGCAGAGCTACAAAAATACCAACAACTCTAAAAGACTTGTTTATAATTCTTAAACCACATTTTGCACAATCAGGCCAAGCAGTTTACTAGTGTATTACTGACAGATTACAAGCCCATCGCCTAACAGTAATACAAGCCTTTATTCCCTTAGTTGCCCCTTATAACATCCACGAGAAGACATGGAGTGGCACTATTTTAACCCGGCAGCCACACGGGGGATTATGTGAGATTGTCCCCTGATATTTATCGATTAATATACACTTACCGACGATAGTAGCTAAGATGATAAGCGCCAACACCACAGAGGTGACAGCCATGAGGACGAGCGACGTGACGTCGGTGTTTGTGGCGTTGGTGCCGTTGACGGTACCGTTGCAGCCCCATGCCACGGCGTCGGCCCACGAACAGTTGCCGTCGAACCATTCCGTCGTCGGATACGTGGCTTCATCTGGAAAAAGAAGTTACGTTACTAAGAAACTGCTTGCTTGGTGACCAAAGATTGAAGTTAGTTGCTGTCTCACATTGGCGTTTTCGATCAACGATTTCTCGGCGGGAATAGAGTACAAATACACGCTCCATCACGTTCTTTCGAGAAATCACCGGTCGAAAACCCCAGTTTGTGTCTTACCAAAATTGGACATTATTGGGTTGCATCGGACCTAATTCTCATGATACATTGCTTATGCTAACGAACTAGTAAGCCGCCATGGAATGTCATTACCACCGCCTATGGGTACCCACATCACTGCACCGAGAGAGGAATCGGAGATGCATTTTGGCTTTTTTTTTTATATGGCTATCACTCCTTGCTATTTTGGCAAGGTGTATTTTACCAATGTCAAGTTGAAGACATAACGTACGTGACTAGAATGTTCGGTGCATTTTGACTTTGTGAGACAGATAGGTTGAGTCTTAAAGGTTCCTAAACTCATGTCATTTCATTGTACCTACTTGTTACATTTCCGTTTCCGAATGACGAAATGTTTGATTAGTAGATAAAATTAATTGAAATATTTTTTGTTTATTCATAATTCTTCAAATAACCGAAAGGTGATAAAAATTTGTGCATAATGTTTTACCGTAACGTGCCAGATAGGAAGCTATTTATTTGTTTAACTTTCTACGCAATCTCAAAAAACAAGCAATCAATTTGAGCTAGTTATTACAACAAGAACTTATCCCGCTGTAAAATTCCTTTGCCTTAAGATCTAATTTCCCAAAGGACCTGAACTGCAGCTAATGGAGTACGAACGCATAGCTCGCCGAGCTCGCTAGAAAAGTATTATCCAATAAATAGTTTTATAGAAAAGTTTTCAGTGTGAATTTCCTAGATCCTTTTAAGTGCTCTCACGTGAAAAGATTTTAGAATGCGTTGGCTTGCAAGAATGATGGAAGGAGTTTGAATCGACTTTTTGTATTAAATTATTTTTATATGAAAAGCATAATGGGTCCATCTTTCAAGTTAAAGATTTCGATTGGGTAATGCTAGGTTGTATTAAGTAAGTGTGCTAAATGAGTTTATTCTGCCACACTATTCAATTTGTGATTGTGTTAGGTTAGGTTAGGTTAGCCAAGAAGTTTACTAGTGTATTAGTGACAGGTTGCAAGCAAATAGCCCATGGGCAATGGCCTAACAGTACTTCAAGCCCTTAACCCCTTAGTCGCCTCTTACTAAATCTACGGGAAGACATGGAGTGGCACTATTCTAAACCGGCAACCACATGGGGGCAAAAATTGCATGTACATACATACATAACATCACGCCTTCATTTCCAGAGTGGGGTAGGCTGAGCTACAGAAATACCAACAACTCTAAAGACTTACTGATATTTCTGTAACCACATTTTGCACTAACAGGCTAAGAGGTATACTAGTGTATTAGTGACCGGTTGCAAGCCCATCGCCTAACAGTACTACAAGCCCTTATTCCCTTAGTCGCCTCTTACGACATCCGCGGGAAGACATGGAGTGGCACTATTCTAACCCGGCAACCACACGGGGGAAATTGCATGTAATTCATAAATTATGTCAGGAGTCGCCGGGGCAGTGACGAGACTGTTTTTATGCATTTGTTTCTGCTGCCCGCCGCTTTCCACTGCCGCAGACGCTGCCGCGTAATTAAAGTCGTAGCCAGATCCGTCTGGTTTGATCACGTCCTTAACTTTTTTTACGCAGCTCAATTTACGCAACGTGAGCGTAATTTAAGCTTTGATGAGGGGATATTAAATACTACGGACATTCATGTTAGACGACTCATTCTTCCTCTAACGCATTTAATTACTTGTATGACAAATGATGGCGAAGCATTCGCATCGCTTGTTTCTACAAAATTCGAACGAGAGACGAAACGACCCAATGGAGAATTCTCAACGCTTCGTGTAACATTATACTATAAATAAACCTTGATAGTACCTAATTCTGACGTCGAGTATTTAACTCCATGTTAATTTTAGCTATGTCCAATCCGCAAATTTGCTTTCCGCTGGGACTTGATAAGGATTATTGCACAGAATTAGTAGTAGTATAACAGCGAGAGCAACTGGGTTTATATTTGGCAAACATAGCCTTGTGGGTAGTTTCCGTTCTACTGCTGGGCAAAGGCCTTTTGTTACTCTTTTCACTTTGGCAGGTTTGAACTATACTTAGGTTTGCGTTATGAATAGATATTATTTTAGAAGTTCGTGTTGAATGTATTTCATGCTGACGGGAATGAGATTTTGGTATGCTTAGGTGTCGTAAATCTAGAATTGCCTTTTCTGGGCTGACTAGATACTTGGCAGCCCTTTTTACCCGTCTACCAAGAAGGGGTATGTTTACTGCGCGTATCTATGTATGTAGGTCTGTATGTAACGTTATTTATTACCTCGTATCATCCAAATTGCTAGACGGATACGGATTTCTAAAATTAAGGTATCGTGAGATTTGTTTTGGCAACCCAACTGTCAAAGATAGGTGACGCCAAAAAAAAACAAAATTGCGGATTTTAGGTGCCATTATGTTATGTGTGGCTTATTGAAGGTGATTAAAAAAATATACATAGTTAACTCATAAGTGGTTCCCTGTGTGGTTCCCGGGTTAGAATAGTGCCACTCCATGTCTTCCCGTAGATGTCGTAAGAGGCGACTAAGGGAATAAGGGCTTGTAGTACTGTTAGGTGATGGGCTTGCAACCTGTCACTAATACACAAGTAAACACGTTAGCCTAATTGTGCAAAATGTGGTTACAGAATTATCAAGAAGTCTTTTTAAAGGTGTTGGTATTTTTGTAGCTCTGCCATTCTGGGAATAAAAGCGTGATGTTATGTATGTATGTTACTCATTTTATTATATATTATACTCATTAAATCAAGTTTTTTTTTTAACTTTTGACATTATTAATTAAGAAGTATTTTTGCAGACGGGTTTTATTATCAGGTGGGATCTGTCAATGGAAGGAGTAATTATTTAAGCGCAACTCCGTAAGGGTGCGTTTCCACTCCGCCGGAAAAAAATGGGAATAAATAATCTGATTGTTTGAAGAATCTGTGTGAGTGTATTGTTCAACCTGGTTGGTAATTTGCACTTCTCTTTGCTTCGCTCTGCTTGAGTGAAAATCCACCCTAAGGCTGGCTAAAGGCAATAATTATAAATATAACCCTGGTAAATAAACACAATTTTGGTAATATTTTTATAATTTAAACAACATCTATAATTTATTGGTTAAAACTAGAACATGAGCAGCATTGTAGATAAAAATAATTAATGGTTTGGCCAAGTTCTCTTGATATAAAAGGTTTGGCCAGCAAAAGGATTTAAACTCAGCTCGATGCCAAGTTTTAGATCGTAATTCTCAACATAAAATGCTATAGAAAAACGTGATTTTTGATTGAATTTAATTGTAAGGTGGTATCTATTGAACTCTTTGTGTGCGCACTTGGGCAGTTTTATTGATTCTGACTGATTGACGAAAAGTAGAAGAGTAAACTTTGAGCATGCACAGAAAAAAAAAATCCCCGCATACAAATTTACTGACAATAATTATTACACATATTTTGGTAGGGTCAAGTTACTCCTCGAACCAAGCTACTCATACATACATACATATCATCACGCCTTCATTCCCAGAGTGGGGTAGGCAGAGCTACAGAAATATCAACAACTCTAAAAAGACTTGTTGATAATTCTGTAACTACATTTTGCACAAGTAGGCTAAGTTGTTTACCGGTATATTAGTGACAGGTTGCAAGCCCATCGCCTTACAGTACTACAAGCTCTTATACCCTTAGTCGCCTCCTACGACATACACGGAAAGACATGGAGTGGGACTATTCTAACCCGGCAAACACACAGGGAAAATACTTCGGAGAAAATACCACAAAATCATAATAATTTGTTTTATGTCAAGAGGAAGGTTATTGAGCATGCGCCACCATGGTAAATGAGATATGCCATATTGCAATCTCAAGACTTTAATTCTAGGACTGCAAATGCGTTGCTAACCCTAAAGCCCAAGATGGTCTTATCCCCACACTCAAACGCCATAATGCGAACACTGTTGAATAGCATTGGGATGTTCTAAACAGATAACAGGAAACTATAGTACTGTCGAATAGCATTATTTTGTGTCTTCTTTTATAAAATTTGGTTTCCATATCAGAGGTACGAATAATACGGGAAAACAAAATTATTTCGAAGAAAACTTTAAATTGCATCGCGCCGGTAAAATGGAACTCCATGGAAACTTGCAGGTATGACTAAAGATTTTCATATCAGAGACCAACGATGTAATAGAAGTTTCTGTTTTGAGCTCCATTTCAATGTATTTGTACAAATTCCACAAAACAACGTGCTGAAAATCACATTTTACTTATAATTTGGCTACAGCTGTTAAAATATTCGATAGCTAGCACTTGTACGTAAAAGTTTTTAGTGTTCAACATTTTACAATAAAGAAATGTAAAGTAAGCGCAGACCTAATATCGAACAAAAAGTTTGACTGAATTTAAGCAGAAAATTTATATTACGTTACATTAATTTATGCTCAAAAATATAGCCTGATAAGTTGCATAAAGACAAATAGAACTTCTGATAACAACAACGAAAGAAACATTAAAGTATAAACAAAAGCGCAATACTTCTTTTTTAGGTTTTTGTTTACTTTCATCAAGTTTTAGTGTCAAATATAGGGCAAAATGGCAATTATTAAATAGGACAAATATTCGCGAAGCCAATACTCCGTGAGCTGACTACACTTTATTGCCATGTACAAGCTGCTTTCAGCGACACTTTTTCGGGACTTTTCACAACTTGTCACTCCTAATAATATCGCAAGGATGTTAAATCAATTATTGACCGGAATTTCTTTTAATTGATATTTATTACCCACCCAATAAAATACTTCTTTTACATAGATGGTAGGAAAGATTTACGCATAGTGAATCCAACACATATATAATGGTCTTAGTAGATAACTTTACAAAATTACCAAAACAACTCATTCATCGTCCTTGCCTAGCATTTTTAATAATTTCTAATTCCTACCTAGTGTTCTATGTCCTTAAGATATTTTTGCGTCGATAATATTAACTATTGAGCCTATAGTCAACAAGATGTGTTTGCTAACTAGCGTTTCGATTCGTTTTGTTTTTAAACCAATCTTGTCACTGGTAGTTCACGTGACTTTTCGTATGACGTGATCTACCAGTGACGCGATTGGTTTAAAAACAAAACGAGGCTCTGGGCACAAAGTATTAAATCTAATGTGAACTTCATAAATAACATTAGGCAGCACGAGGAAGAAAATTTTACCCAGAGAGAGCTAGTCATTGAAATAAAAATTGAAGAAATATCAGCACTTCTTCTGTTTCGCTGAGTCATTTTTAGTATTGAAAAGACGACATCCAAAGTCCATTTTCTAGCTTTAAAAGATCCTGTTCCTGAATACTGAGATCAAAAGTAGATCGTGACCGAAGAATTTTCCTTTGTACCATTTTATTTAATAAAACTCTAAACTTATACATTATAAGATCTTATTTCTTTGGATTACGGTACTTGAAAGCATTCTTGTACGTTAAGTTAAAAATATTATTCTTTCGTTCGGAGAATTAGAAATTCAAATTCGTTTTCCATGGAATATCACAATAGACAAGACAGAATGCGAAACGCTTTCGTTCCTTGATTTGTGCTACGTGAACACGTCAAAAGTCGTTGGCTCTTGTTAGTAGATTTATTTTCTTGATACATTCCGTGCTTATACCTGGGGCCCTAGCCAAGATGCAAACGCTCCTAACGTATAGTCGACCACGTGTTTTATCGAAACGCACGAGAATGTCATCCCATACATTTTGAGCGATAGAAAAGAAAAACGTTAGGAGCGTTTGCATCTTGGCTAGGGCCCCTGCACGGAATGTATTTTCGCGCGGCAGTGAAACGGACACTAGCTCAGAAAAATGCTATTAAAAATCTCAGTTTTTACCGCTCTTTGTAAAAACTGGCAAAATGTATGGAGTTGACATTCAAGCACTCGTCACGACGACCTTTCGGCAGCTTACGTCAATCCTTTACATTTTCGATAAACATAACGTTCGCCGAATCCATCTTGTCTACGACCACTGGTCGTTGTTGATTGAAGTGCCTCTATTGTTCGTTACCACATAAATAAAATTTTCAGTACTATCTTAATTGCACTGTAATAATTCAAATTTGCTTTGCACGTATTACCAACGTGTGCCCTTTCTCTCCAATTAGACCGACCAATTAAACTCGGAATGCGCAAATTAAAAGCCATGGAGGAAGGAATGGAATGTGCTGAACGGAATTTGTTTTGCATGCACTAGGATTTGATAGATAAGGCATCAGGGTTGTGAGTTTGAAGCTAAGTGACAAGGGAAAAATAGAGCCTCGATGTAGAATTGGTTTTGCGGAATTTTTAACTTAGTAGAAGATTAAAAACCTTTACCTTGCAGCCTATAATAAATACGTAAGTTACAAATACTTAAAAAAAAATAAGTATCTAAGTGTTTTTAATGTCTTGAAAATTAGTATATATTTTGCCCTCTTTACAGATTGAACAATTATTTTCGTGCTCTGCACTTGTTTTTGAGTTGTAACACCTGCCACTTCTAAAGCATCATAATGTGTTATTCGTTAGTCAAGCTATCAAGGTAATTGCATTATAGTACACAGGAATGACACGTGTGATTGCACATTTTGTGTGAATATCTTAGCTTCAACGTAAGTAATAAAATACTTTTAAATATCCTGGTATAGCTGGAAAAAAATACAGTCACTTTAAGAAGGCGACTCAAGTTAGTTAAAATCAAACGCACTCAAAGCTTTCTTGCAAATTTTCCTGGCAAAAATATGACACGAATATATACGTTTAACATCAAAGCCGACGGCCGGTTTGTTTGTTGTCTATTTTCATAAAAAATATACAAAAAATATCAGAAACATCTAAGCGAATGAATCAAACTCATCTTTTTCCCATCGGGAGGCAAAAAGTGTGTAGCTAAAGTCATAAATCGTGGAGGTCAGTTAGGGCAGAGAGGGTCCGCGATAGTTGGCTCACAAAACATGCCTATAACTTGGTGTTAGTTATTTTTGTAGTCGTGTGTGTAAATAGGGTGTATATCTTTTTTATCACCCGAAAATGATTCACAGAGAGCATTATATAATTTTCCCAGTATATCATTTTCACCAAAAATTTAACAGAGGAAAGATATTATGTAAATACAAGATTATTATTAAAAAGACAGGGAAAAGTGGAAGAAAAGAGGGTCAGTGAGTCATGCAAAATGAATAGTAAAAAAGTCATGCCATCTATGAAAGAAGAACAACGTTGAACCACACCACACCACACCACACGATGTTTAGCGAGCTGTCTACATTTAAGATATTAGTGTTTAAGCGGTTTGCTATGTTTAACTGAAGTATTACAACTATTTACATTTAAATTGTATTCGACTGAATTATCAGATAGCTTTCTTAAGCAACTGTCAGAATATTAACAAGCCCGGAGTTGTTTATTATTCGATACAGATCAAGCGAAACTAAACTAAGATAATTTAATGTAAATGTATTCTAGGAATAAGTAACTTACTATTTGTAGCTATGTTTGCAAGATTAAATACCGAAGGGAATATTTTGTTGACGAATTTGGTGCTTACAACGTGTCTATACAAAAGCTAAACTGTTATAAATTATTACATTATAATTATTATATCTAATAATCATCTTAGCCTCTTTGTGGAAATGTAGTTACAGAATTACCAAGAAGTTAAGAGTCGTTAGTATTCTGTAGCTCTGCCTACCCCACTCTGGGAATTAAGGCGTGACGTTATGTATGCACGAGTATGACGTATATTATAATATACAGGGTGGCTCATTCAAATCGGTCAGTATGGGAAAGTCTGAAACTATAAGACGTACGAAGATTTGTTCTTAGGAACCATGTCACCGATTTTGATAAAAAGAAAAACTGCATTCATACATTTATTAAAAAAACTGTACCCACCTAGGGAATCGAACCGGGTTGTTTTGAAAAAATAAACTTACACTATTTCTATTCAGATATCGATTGTGTAGGTCTTAAGCAGTAAATGTTTCTAAGAAACATGATGTTTAAAATGAATAAAATGCATTGTTTTCACATACTTTAATTTATCATAGTAGGTGTTCATATGTATGAATGTCTATTTCTGCGACACGCTCCGCAGGCTTAATGGATTTTGATATTTGAGGTGTCGTTAGATTCGTCTTGGTTGTGGGAGTGACGTAGGCTATATAGTCCATGGATTGGATTGTGTCGTCACACCCGCACGCACTTGTGGTTATTGTAAAAAATACGAGTTTAATTTGATTCTTTGTTTACGCGGCGGCATCCTTTGACAAAAGGCTGCGCGATACAAAGGCGACGACACTATCTAAGCGATTGGACTATAAATCTTGATTATAATTATGATTATATTATATAGAGGACAGTATCAAATCATGAAGTCGGCTTTAGAGCTTGTTAATTGTTATCCTTAACCGCTAATTTTTAAGAATTTTCACAATATCAACATAAGAACCGTAAACCTATGAACTTAGCCTGCAACAATAGTTCAATTTTCATCCTAACATCGTTCTAAAATATGATAGCTATATGGCTAGACCTAAGAGCAAATGAATTTAGGCTTAACAATATAGTTATATACCCAACAATAATACTCGCATAATAGAATAGAATAGAATAGAAAATATATATTTCGCTTAATTTTTAAAAATAAATTCTAAAGAGTGCAGCAAAAATGATATCCACTCAGCTATGTGTCGTACCCCCTATTGAAAGTAAGACACTGGTTTTCTGTGGACCCACAGCTGGTTTTGCTAGACAGCATGCATTGCATTCGCTTCTTCTCTAGTTAAACAACAATAGAAAAAAAAAAACCTTTTACAGTAAGCGCTTATATCAATTATTTCTGTTGTTAGAAGTACAACCATTCATCTAACCTGCCGACATTTTCATTTGAATTTTTATATTTGTGCCTCGACACGAAGCCGTTTACATCAAATTCTTAATAAATAGTAAATGCACTTTTAAAACTTGCTTAAATGAAAATGATGATTTTGAATTCTAATTTGAGGTGGGGGTTTGTTCAAGCATTTCGTAGCTGCATACTGGAAGCTGCCACGAAATGCGGCGGTTCCGTGTCGAGGACAAATCAGTTTGGGAGCCTGTCTCTCAGGTCTCCGCGAAAATTTTAGTCTGGTAGAGATAAGGCGGTTTTTTATTTAATAACAGTAAGCTATCCTATTTTTAGGATTATGAAAAGATGAAAATTGGACTACTGTTGCGGGTTAGGACCATAGTTGTGTGGGTTTACGGAACCTCTAGGTTAAGTTAGAAAAAAAGAGCAGTTATTATCAAAAAACGCATTAGTTATGAAGTTCATATAACGATAATTCTAACCTATTGTTACCTTACATACAGTCGAAATCATAAAGATGTTTCATTTTGGTACCTTGTCACTTTCATTCACTGAGACAATTTCATATATTATATATGAACTTATCTATGACTTCGACTGAACAGTGTGTAAAACAAATACGAGCTGATATTTATTTAACGTAATACGTTACGTGTAAAAAACTTTGATACCTACTTAGATATTTAAAATTAGTGCCAATACAAAGTTTAAATACCCTTAATTAATTTAACTAATGAAATAAATAATGTTTAAAGTATACAAGGATAAATTAAGTAAAGGTAACAGAAACATAATTGACAAGTTTTAAATTATCGTCACCTGTAATATGAATTAATGTAACCGCCAAGATTACGAAATTGAGTTATATATACAGTTCGTCTGGAAATTTTATGTTCTATCGATTGCTGTATTTAAAATTTCGATATCTCGAAAAAAATGTCGATTACGTTAACCAAAATTAGTCCACTTTTTTCATTTTACCATCCTTTTTTTAATGTATGTCACAATTTTTATAAATTACTTATTATCAGGTTAACGTAACGATGGATCTGTGATTTTGTATTAATGTATTGACCAAAGATGAGGAAAATACATTAATGTAAGACTCATCTGTATCAAAATGACTCTTACGTTAACTTATTTTGTGGCACATTGTAGCTGATTGACTGTTACGCTAATTATAAAACTAGATAAACATAAAAAAGGACTTTTAAATTAAATGCGACATACGCTTAGTTTTTGAGATCAGATAAGTTTTCAACTTAAAAACTAAATTATAACAAAACATTTACATTACAGTGCAAGTTTCTGAGTGAAAATGGACACAAAAATTATATATTGTAAAATTAGTTATAATTTGCATGTGTAAATATTAAAATTCATGTTGAAAATGTACCTACTACAAGTATACACTCGCTCCAAATAAGTTTAATCAGTTAAAGTTCTCGTATTTTTATTACGTATTTAAAGAGAGGGAGTTGCGAAATTGGGACTTGTTTATATAAATACCTCCTTGAGGTTGACAAGAATGACAATATTATACAGGGTGTTAGGTAATGAGTGGATAATCCTTGAACTACGGATAGAGGGCACTTAGGAAGTTATGAAAAAGCTAAAATAGGTCTAGTAAAAGTTGTATGGTTTTCGAGATATTTGGACTTTTAATCGGATTTTTTGTCATTTTTCCTTATGTCCGTGTTACGAAAAACCCCTAAGTTCATGTATTAATTCAAATTTTTTTTCGTTGTTTCTTGCATGGTTAGAATCACTATGAACTAAGGAAGTTTTTAAAGCTACATGCCCAGTTTTTTTTCATGACAACTTTTTGAGTAAACGCACAAAGTTTGTTTTTCCATACTACGTGAAAAACAAACGCGGGGATTTCTTAGTATGGAAAAAGTAACTTAGTGCACCGACTGCCAATTTCCACTAAACAATATGTGCAAGATTATTTACAGCTGCCTTATGTGGACAAAATTGATTACTTAGATGATATTATACTAGATGAAGTACCAACTGATGATGGCGAAATCCATGACCAAAGTGACGAGGTGCAGGAATCCGAAGGAAGAAACGTAATAAATAAGAAGCGAGGCTTACAAGAAATTATAAAAAATGGTGTAACTGGTGGATTATGCGGGAGATAAAAAAGACAGAGTTTTGCACGGAAAAATTGCCAAAATATGAGCGAGAGAGGTACGTATGTTCGCTGTCAAGGCGTAATGGCGTCTATCGGCAATTCAGCCACATATGCATACCCTTTTCTCCCATATTAAACTAGCTTTAATAAAACTGTTAACAATAAAGTACAGTAGATGGCGTTACTGGTAAGTTGCAGCTCATATTATTTTAACATAAAATCCATTTGTATGTAAGTTAGTCTATGCAAATATATATGTATATATGTTTATTATCTAAATAAGTCTATTACACTTAATTTTAGGTTAAGCTTTATGTCACACGAGTGTGCAGCCGATTCTAACGTCAACATCCTCCCCCCTAGTGTTGCTTTAGCAACACTCATCTCCCATGGGGATCAGTGCAACGCGAGCCGCGGGTCGCTTCAGAGTACCCGCCTTAGTTTTGACGGTCACTACCCTAACCCGGCCATCCTTGCCAGGAAATATCTCCTGGATGATGCCCCGTAGCCATACATTTCTCGGACCGTCGGGGTCCACTAGTAGGACCATATCTCCTACTTTTAGCGGTATATGATCACGGTGCCACTTTTGTCTAGGTATCAACTCCGGCAGCGCTTCTTTGACCCATCTCCGCCAATACATATCTGCGAGGCGCTGTGAGATACGCCACTGCTTACGTAGATAAAACTCGGAGTCGTCAAATACGCCAGGAACTGGTAGTAAAGACGCTGATCCGATTAAAAAATGGTTGGGCGTAATAGCTTCGTGGGAACCTGGTTCGACTGACACGTGTGTCAAAGGTCGAGAGTTCATGATGGCTTCTACTTCAGTCATCAAAGTAGCAAGCGTTTCATCACGCGGCGCGCGCTCTTTCAGCACTACCTTTAAAGCCGTCTTAGCGCTTCTTATTAGGCGCTCCCATGCACCTCCCCAGTGCGGGCTGACTGGCGGTATAAACGTCCAGTTCGTACCATACGTGGCTCCCGCTCTTATCAACGCCTGTTCGTCAATGTCGTGAACTGCCCGTTTTAATTCTACGTGCGCTCCTTTCAAGTTGGTGCCGTTATCGGAGTAAAGACAATAAGGCCAACCGCGCCTTGCTGCCATTCTCCGAAGCGCCATGATGAGAGAGTCGGTCGTTAAAGATACGACTATTTCTATATGCACAGCTCGTACTGTAAGACATGTAAATAAGACGCCATATCGTTTCTCACGACGTCTTCCCACAGTTACCTCCATCGGTCCAAATAGATCGACGCCGCAGTGCGAGAAGGGGCGCTGATGGTGAGCTACTCGAGCGGCAGGTAAGTCCCCCATCTTAGGTATTTGTGGTTTAGCTCGTCGAATTTTGCACAGCATACACCGAGCAGTCACATATTTTACGGTAGGGCGCAGTCTCAAAATCCAGTATTTTTGTTTGATTTCATTTACCACAGTTTCTTCAAAACCGTGTGCGGCTCTGACGTGGTAGTGCTTGGCGATCAGTTTCGACACCTGGTGGTGACCATCTAGTATAATAGGCCGTTTTACGCTAGCGGAAACCTCAACAGCGGCATCAATGCGCCCCCGGGCGCGTAACACGCCGTGCTCGTCTAAAATAGGAGATAATGTCAATAATTTGCTGGTACGTTCTATGTTTTTATTATTATGTAATGCAACTATTTCTCTTCTAAATGAGTCTAATTGCGCTTGTCTTATTATTAAGCGTTCAGCATCATTTATTAGTTCGTAGTCTGATTTATCAGGCAGCTTCCGACACTTATTTATGAATTTCAGGACAACCGACGTGGCTCCTAGCAGTCGTAGCCAAGATGAAAACCGCAGAGGATCAGGTACAGGTAAGTTCATAACGTGAGTGTCAGTTATCGTACAAACTCTTTCCAAATAATTTTCATTTATTTCCTTTTCTTTTTCAGGTGCGGCGGGCCATTTTTCGGGTTTCAAATACAAGAATGAGGGGCCACAAAACCATTCGCTTGCTGCTTCTAATTTATAAGAGTTATTCTTTGTAGCTACATCTGCTATATTCATTTTCGTGGGTACATAGTTCCACTCCGATATTTTACTTAATGATTCAATTTCTCCTAATCTGTTTGCAATAAATACTTTATAATTTCTGTTTTCGTTTCTTATCCAATGCAAAACCGTTGAAGAATCCGTCCAGAAGTATCTTAGGGTAGGTTTAACCCTGTGCTCGTCTTCTATTGTGGTTGCTAGGCGGCAACCGAGCACAGCTGATTGCAACTCCATTCTCGGTACCGATATTGGTTTGACAGGAGCGACTCGACTCTTACTCGCGACAAACGATACTGTAACGCTGTTGTCATTGTTTACAACGCGCCAGTAGGCTACGCACGCAAATGCGCTAGGTGCCGCGTCACAAAAAATATGCAGTTCCAAATCTCGATCCGTAATTGTGGCTCGAAAATACCATCTCGGTATCTTTAATTCGTTGATTTCTTGTAACTGCGTTATCCACTCCCGAAATATAACCATTTGCACGTCTGATATCACGTCGTTCCAATTTATATTTAATTTCCATGTTTCTTAGATCATTATCCGTCCCTTTATTGTAAAAGGAGCAAGCATGCCATACACATCGAATATGGACATAACAATGCGCAACAAGTCTCGTTTCGTAGGTTTCTGTTTGAATGATAAAATTTCCTTCGGGATGCGTTTTAATGATAGGTCAAAACCGAGCGTGTCATGTACAGGACTCCACAATAAGCCAAGTGTTCTCTCCGTATGGTTGTCACATTCAACTTTGAACTTTATCGCGTTTACACTTAGAAGCTCATTTGGCATGTTACGTAAAACAGCAGGCTCATTGCACATCAAATTTCGCATCTCAAAACCCCCTGATTTATGAATTTCTAAAATTTCGATGACCACCTTCTCGGCGTCATGCTCGTTGTGGTGGCTGTCAATGTAATCATCCATGTAGTGAGATTCAGTAATGGCCTTCACAGCATCAGGCATCATATCTTGGTAACGTTGGGCATTTCTATTTTTGACATATTGTGCTATAAATGGGGAGCAATTTGCCCCAAATATTAAAGCGGTCATGGCGTACTTTTTCACGGGTTCCGTTGATCTATCGCGCCATAGAAACCTCAACGCGTCTTGGTCTTCTTTTCTTATTTTTATTCGTAAGAACATGTCTTTGATGTCACCAACCACGCCGACGGAACCCTCTCGAAATCGAAACATGATCCCCAGAAGCGACTGTAGCAAGTCGGGGCCTTGGAGCAAAAAATCATTGAGGGACTGTCCTTCTGAAGTGGCGGCAGCATCGCTGACGACTCTTAACTTTTTCTTGTTAGGATTATCGATACCAAAATGTGGTAAATACCAGATGCGGGCTGCCGGTTCTTCCGATGTAACTTCCCGCGCGTACCCATTGGTAAGTAAATGGTTGATTCTTTCACGGTAACGTGATGCATACTCTTCATTTTTCTTCATCTTTTTTTCGACTGTATATAGCCTTTTAAGGGCGTTGGGGTAAGAATCGGGCAACTTGGCATTAATCTTCCACGGCAGACCAACCTCCCACTGCCCGTCGACAAGCTTGGCTGTTTGATCTAACACGGATATCGCTTGCAGCTCATCCTTATTTTTTCGAGGTTTCATCGTTACGCCTATTGACTCCAGTGCAAACGAGTGACGAACCAACTCACTTAGCATTCTTAAAGTTTCATCGTCACTACTGGTTTCTGAGCTAATAGGGTCATGAATAACGGCTACTGATTGTTCTCCTGTATTTAATAAAATATCATTAGTGCAAACATTGCAACGCAGAGGATAAATTAAGTTATTTTTCTGCGTTAACAAAGATAACAGCTGATCAGGTGATAAGGTGGCCGGAACGGGATAATGCAACGCAGCGGGCGCGAGGGGCGTGGCGTGCGGGGGAGCGGGGCGCATGAGCGGCGGCGCCTCCGCTGACAAAAGTGCTGACTCATTATCATCACGACCGGCGGCGCGCGCGCTGCTAACAACACCGTGCACACACCACCCCAGCGGTGTGCGTGTGACATAAGGCTTATTTGGGCTACCGGGCACCGTAAAAACAGGCATAAGCAAATGGTAATGGTCCTGCCCAATTAATAATTGCGGTTTCACATCGTTACACAATAGCTTGCTCTTATAATTATTTAAATGTTTATTGTTTTCGAAGTTTACAATAGACAGCTTCTGTACGGGCAAATTTAAATTACTTAATTTACGAGCGCGTACATGATAAGATTCACCGGTCGAATTACTAATCGTAAAGTTAACAATTTCGCTTTTGCACGATAGCTCAGTGTTATTCCACGCACCGCGTACCTGTAATGTCTCGCTATAACCGTGGAGACCTACCGCGTCTGCGAGACTCGCTGATAATAACGAAATGGTTGCTGCGTCGTCTAGTAAAGCATATGTACTTACGCTGCCGCTAGGTCCGTGCACAGTAACTGACACTACTTTCAATAACACTTTTGAGTACCGCGTATTAGTGTTATTTACGTATTCATCTAAGTTCATAGCTTCATCACTTACAGTCTCGTCTATGATCGCATTAACACTCGAATGTAGTTCTTCGGATTCTTTTGCAGTAACACAGTCCCCTTTCGAAACACTGTACCTTTTGGGTAACCAATGCAACAGTTTGTGATGGTCTTGACCACAACCATCAACGTCACATACACTAGCCGGGCACCCTAGCCTATCATGCTGCGAGCCCAAACACTTGAAGCACAACTTATTGGCACGAACATATCGCCAGCGATCGCGCCGCATCGCGCGTCTAAATCGGGAACATTCTGGAAGAGGGTGGCAGGATCCGCGACAAAACTTGCATTTCTCCGCGTCGTCGGTGCTAAGCAAAATTGAGTTCCGCGGACCCCTCTGTTCTTCGAACGGTTTTTTGCTTCGCTCCGCTTGGCTGTATATGTGCGACACGCCTGCCGACGTTACTTTTGTAGCTTCATTGATAAGAAAATCTGATAAAAGTTCAAACTTACACCTTTCCTGGTTTTTTATATGTTCGTAGGCATAGTCTGACCAACGATTTATAAGGCCACTTGGAAATTTGGATACTACAGTAGTGATAAGCTCGGGGCTACGTAAATAATCTGCTTGATTTATGGCACGAGCAGCAACCGCAAAGTTCTTGATCTTTGTAGCAAAATTAACGATATCATTGTGATACGCTTGTGATAAGGGTTGGAGTTTCTTAATTTGAGTAACAATCTTGTTAATAATCTTTTCCGGATTGCCGAAACGCAGTTCAAGGGTTTGAATTATTACATCTGGGCCAGTTTTACCGATAAGCATCGAGACGACAGCTTCTTTAGCTTCACCCCGCAAACATTTACGCAAACGATAAATATTTTCCACATCACTAAACTTGCACATCTCAGTAGACTCGATATAGGCTTCCTTAAATTGCAACCACTCCATGGGATCACCAAAATATAAAGGTAGGTCTCTCGAAGTCGCCAGCCTGGTAAGCAGCTGCGGGTTTATAGCTTTTGAAGTCGAAGCTATAATGGCATCTTTCAAGGCCACTGCCAAC
Organism: Acleris holmiana; assembly: GCA_949316455.1. Classification (NCBI taxonomy): domain Eukaryota; kingdom Metazoa; phylum Arthropoda; class Insecta; order Lepidoptera; family Tortricidae; genus Acleris; species Acleris holmiana. The sequence goes on along the minus strand of OX438773.1, from coordinate 13,677,898 downwards.
TTTTCAACATCACTAGGTGGTTGAGCGGTTTGTGGCATCAGCGCCGCCGGCGGCCCACTGCTGGGCCCAGCTACATGCTTATAGCCACCGTAGGCGTCTTGATTTGGCTTTTCGGTATTTTTTTCCATTTCCCGAACACTACGTTCCAGCCATTCTTCTACCTTTTCATTGCCGGAACACTCTGATTTATAAATTCTATCACTTTTCTGCGAATGCTCCTCAAGGGCTGCAATTTCTGCTTCTAGCCTTTTATCAATCAAGTCCTTGTCGATTTTGGCTTTGGCCTCAGCGGCCTCGAGTTCCAGCTGTCTCTTCCGCGCTATTAGTGCCGATGACGATGCAGATTTTTTGCTTCCTGTGGTATGCGGACGCGGATGCAGCTCGACTGGATCCTTTTTAAACACGACACCTTCCGATTGCACATCCGTAGGCTGGTCTCCGTGATTTTCCATTAGTTTAGCCAACGCTTCATTCTTCACCATGCGTCGCGTTTTAATCACACTGCGCGGCGGTGTGTTGAACATTTTTGCGCGGCCGTCCTGCTTACAGGTTTTGCTCCCGTGATCCGGTCGAAGAACCACTTTGTAACTGGTGGATTATGCGGGAGATAAAAAAGACAGAGTTTTGCACGGAAAAATTGCCAAAATATGAGCGAGAGAGGTACGTATGTTCGCTGTCAAGGCGTAATGGCGTCTATCGGCAATTCAGCCACATATGCATACCCTTTTCTCCCATATTAAACTAGCTTTAATAAAACTGTTAACAATAAAGTACAGTAGATGGCGTTACTGGTAAGTTGCAGCTCATATTATTTTAACATAAAATCCATTTGTATGTAAGTTAGTCTATGCAAATATATATGTATATATGTTTATTATCTAAATAAGTCTATTACACTTAATTTTAGGTTAAGCTTTATGTCACACGAGTGTGCAGCCGATTCTAACGTCAACAAATGGGAAAGCTGAAGATGTAGCAAAAGCCAATAGTGCTGTAGAAAAAGGGAAAAGAAAAGCAAAACAAGGAAAAGCAAAGCAAGGAAAAGCAAAATAAGGAAAAGCAAAGTAAGGAAAAGCGAAGCAAGGAAAGGCAAAGATAGAAAAAGCAGTAAAGAAAAGTAACAATTAGGATATAAAGTCAAGTGTTTTTTTTATTTCAAGTTAATTATTAAAATGACATTAGACAAAGTTCAGTTTTATTTACTATTAAACTGTTTTGTACCTACTTATAAACCTGTTTATTTATAACTTACTACCCTGCCACCATTTAAATAACACAGAAGAATTTATTCTATATTGGACTTAATTACAAGTAAATAAGATTGAAAGGGCTATAAGATGTTTTTAGTAACGTTAGTCCACATTTCAAAAACGGTGTGACTTACTTTAATTTTTCTAAGGTTTTAGTGTCATACGTTAAACTGCTCTTATTGTTTTTTATTAATGCTTAATGTAATTACACATTTTTAAGAAAAAAATAACGTAAGCACCATGCTATTTTCTAAACTATAATTGCTGGCTTTTTGAGACCTCACTTAGCTAAAAGATCTGACGAAAATAAGATAATTGCTTTAACCATAATGTTAAAAGGATAAGTATATAAAAAGTTATAAGAGTTTTTCTAATTTTCATATTACTTTTTTGCCTTTCCTGAAAAATCGGCCATTGGCGGTTACGTTAATTCATATTTCAAGTGACGTTATGTCTTGTGCTTGTAAGACGAAGTTTAACTAGTCTTCGAATTTATCCACCTTTGAAAGGAATTTACTACGAATTTATTCAACTTTAAAATTAATTTACTACAAGTTTTCCAATCTTCGAAATTAATGTATTTACTACAAATTTAATGATAGAGGCTCGAAATGATTTTGGCAATTACACTTAGTGGAAGGAACGGACAACATCTGGAGGATGGACTCATAAATGATTGAAAAAGCGAAATTAATTAACAGGAGACTTCATTTCGGTAATCGAAGTGTTCTATAGAACACGAATGACAAAATGTATGTATAGTTAGATTTGAGTGCGAGTGGGATAGACAGATAGGAGCGTCGGTAGCCTAGTAGCTTAGAGTTCGAACCCCTGCGGTCACCATGTACCAATGAGTTCTACTAACTTAAGTAAATTAACCGATGCTCATGTGGTGAGGGAAAATATCTTGAGGAAACCTGCACATTTGAACAGCTACTCAGCTAAGAGGGTATTGCACAAAACATCCTAAAGGGGTCGAAGTGTATCCGAAAGAATTCCAATATGTAAGATAAGGTACAAGATAATATAGCTAAATAAATAACCAGCTGATGGCTACTAAAACAGTAACTGACTGACGGACAAGGCATAGCTGAAACCGCTGGACTTAGGGCCTTGCATTTTGGAGGGAATAATCCTTGGATCTCCTAGAAGAAAACTAAGAAGGGATTTTTGAAAATGTATCCCTCAAGGGGTTAAAATAGGTGGAGTAGCGGAAAACTAGCTCTGAGCGTACGAGGTAGAAGAACGCGTGCGGGCGTCCTCTAGTACACTATAAATAAGATAGTATATCCTGCCTAGTTCCCAGTATGCTATAATATAATATATATGAACACGAGTATTAAGTAACTAATCATATTATTTACACGTGTTTCTTACTTATGAACAAACAGACGTAAACACAAACTTTACCATCGACGATGCGGGTATAATGGGATTAGGGCTGTCAGATGAAGAAATTAAGATTCTGGACAAATTCCAATAGTTAAAAAGAAGCCGAATGTTGTATTTTCAAATAATATAAAGATTTATGTAAATTTTTAGACAACCAATAGCCCAGTTGGTAGTGGCCCTGCCTAGGTTCGATCCCTGGTAGTTCTAATGTATGTGTGATGATCACAAATATAATTATAATATATCGGTATTTGGCCCTGTGGGTTGACGGGTTAGAATAGTGCCACTCCATGTCTTCCCGTAGATGTCATAAGACGCAACTTAGAGAAAAAGGGCTTGTAGTACTGTAGGCGATGGGCTTGCAATCTGTCACTAACACTAATACACTAGTAAACATCTTGGCCTGATTGTGCAAAATGTGGTTACAGAATGATAAACAAGACATTTTAGAGTTGTTGGTATTTCTGTAGCTCTGCCTACCCCATTCTGGGAATAAAAGCGTGATGTTATGTATGTTTGTATATATATAACGGTATTTTATAAAGACGTACTCAACCTCTGAAATTAACGTTGCACGGTTGAGTCAACTTGCGTAAAATTGTGGGCGCGTTTTCGTCATTACAAGCCATAATTTTAGTTTGAGAATGGATCAATTTTTGTGAGATGGTACCTCATCACTTCATCGACTGCATCATTTTATCGAATTTAATTTTACCGAACGCAATTTTCTGCTGAAATCATAATGTTTTCAGGGTATATTAAACATTAATTACGTAGGTTAGGTTAGATGTTTAAGGTACGCTGAAAACATTATGTTTTTAGCAGAAAATAGTGTTCTATGAAATCATACATTCGATGAAAGGTGTTTCGATGAAATGATAGGCACCCATGTAAAATTGCCCATAACATTTTATACCAGTCTTAATTCTATAAAATTTATAATCAATCTTAAAAATGCTTAAAAATTGAATTTAGCTCCATAATGATAATTTGCATTGTGTAACTTGCTTATAGCTACAAAAATGATAAGAAACAAGTATGTATTAATTTAACTTTACGGATACCTTTGAACCTCCATGCATTCCGAATAAAGAGTCAAATTTCCGGACATCTCTGAAAAAATACAAACGTGAGGCAACCCTAGATGGGTTTCGTCTTATGAATCGCTGCCTGTTGGCAACGGGGAATCTAATATCTCCGAACAAGCCCATGGGGATAACAAACTATTGGGAAAATGCCTATGATGACCCAATCTCGAATTTTGGGATCCGGCAAAGGGCCAAGATGTCCCATTACTTAATACAATGTGTTAAATAGACACATATTACGTTTTTATTATGTTCAGAAGAAATGGTTATCTATCGTATTCACGCTTTTCTGACTTGACAATTATAGTTAATAGTTTTGATAATAGATTGTTTAACAAGGATAATATTTACTAAAACGAGATCAACCAAGCCGTGCCATAAGAAAATAAAAAGAAAGAAAAGAAATGGTTTAGTCGGTGTTAAAATAAAATGAACAAAACCAACAGCAAAACATTTGAATACAAGAGTAATTTAATACAAACTTAGAGTAGGTACTTAAACTAAAATTAACACCAAAATGGTTGCTACTCAGCGAGCTGTCAGGCTTACTAGCCTTGTCGCTGGTTTTCAGGGCCACCGGGTGAAAAGAGAGGTAGAGCGCTGCCAGTCCATCTCACTAGTATTTATTTAAAGTAATCCTATGCTTAAACTAAATTATTGACAAAAATCATTTCTGAGTTTAAATTATTGTGTGTTTGTGGAAGTTTATATTATTTTTAAATAGTTAATAAATAATATGTACGACAAAATCATGCAGATTCTGACTGAAGTTTAATCTTGATTATGATATTCATTAGATGTCGTGTCATAACTGTAAAATCGGCCTTCGGACTCAATATAGACAGTAGTTCGTCTTCAAACAAAATTATATCACGCAGCTTGCATATGTGCGTGCCTCGACTGTACGCGCCGCGAGCCACCACAAGCAAACTCAACAAGTCACGCCAAGGCGGTTTAGCCGGGGCCGCTCCGACTCCGCGTTTGCTTGCATGCGTAACAAGTATCACGCGACGCGCATCGATACGCACTATAGCCCCCAAGCGGCCATAGGAATCAGAAACTCCTAAAGAGCCGAAGACGAACTACTTTTCTATTTATTTACTTCGGGTTTGTATTTCTCTCTCATTCGCCCTCACATGCGAGTCTTATCAAGTTTACCCGAACCCGAAAAACTTGTTTAGACTCCTTGTAATATTCTCAATTATTACCGTGGTTGCAGGAAAAAAGTACCCGTTATCATATAACACTTACCCATTCTGATGGAGAACTACTAATTTTTAAAATTTTCTCGAGTCGCAATGTAATGCAAAGAGGCAGAGCTAGTTTCATTTATAACTGACTTCAAAAAAAGGAGGAGGTTATACGTTCCATTGTATGTTTTTTTTTTTTTTATGTTCACCGATTACTCTGTCAATTATGGACGGATTAAAAAAATGGTTTATTAGAGTATACTTCCGAGGTGGTCCCATTGTCACAAAATCTAAATCTGATTTGGGGATCAGTGAGGAATTGAGGGAACTCCTCAAATATTGTAGGTAAGCCTATAGCGATTTTAGTATTTTTAGTAACAAATCTAGCATTTGCATAAAAAAAGTATCATTTGTGGAAGTGGAACTGATCATAAAGACCACAGATGGCCATCGGAACTCCTCAACGGTACCTATTTCAAGGGTGGCGTTAACATATCTCGATTAAGATAGTTGAGCGACTACAACGAAGAATATTTACTTATTGAAATATAACAATGACTTTCCGGCGGCGTTGCTTGCGGCGCTCTTGAAAGTTAAAGTTTCATATCAACTAAAAAGTGGGAGTACGGAACAGCGTATTTATTATCACTAAAAAGTTTAAAATAAAATAACATACATACATACATAACGTCACGCCTTTATTCCCAGAGTGGGGTAGGCAGAGCTACAGAATACCAACAACTCTAAACTTGTTGATAATTCTGTAACCACATGTGACAGGTTGCAAGCCCATCGCCTAACAGTACTACAAGCCTTTATTCCCTTAGTCGCCTCTCACGACATCCACGGGAAGACATGGAGTGGCTCTATTCTAACCCGGCAACCACACGGGTAAAATATAAAAAAAAAAAAGTTTAAAAAAACGAAATGTAGGTAATAGACAAGGTATCAGGGTGTCACTAAGAGTGGAATTTGAAAGCAATCCGATATTGCGTGCTGAATTAATTATATATAGCAAAAAAAACTTTTTCTTACCTAGAAATAAAAAAGTACGTTCATTAGGGCTCATATTTTCAGCTCTTTAAATATATGTATGTTCTTATGGATGTCACACAACTGGTATATTGAGATATTTTTATGCCATAAAATAATTTACTCATATACAGCTACCTAAAAATAGTATCACTTCACTGACACCATTTAAATAATATGTATGGCTTTCGTTGGTTCGATTTTATCAAGTGAACATATTTCGAATAAGATAACAACATTGGAAACTTTTCGAGTTGCGAAGTTGTTGATTCAGTTCGAAAACAAGGACGGTAACCTATCGCGCTGGGTGTTATTTATTTTGCGTTAATACCTAACCACTAAATGTAGGAATATGAAAACAAGAAGGCTCCGGGATTGATTAAAAATACTAAACAACTGTAATAAAGACTCTCTAATTCAAGATTAACAACACTTTTTAGACGTAGACATAGACATTAATAGTCTATTATAGTTAGTAGGTACAGTTTGATAATATAAATCTATTAAATAGACAAAAATCCCAATGTGTCCGAATCAGTCCACCCATTTAGGACTGACGATACCACATATAGACATACAGATACACGTCAAACATACATATATCACCCTTACGTTTGCGTTAGATGTTAGAAAAAGAGCGCTACCAGAGATAGACTACAATTTTTTACCCACTCTAGGTACAGCCTACAAAAGATTAATACAAAAGATTAATTTGTCAACGGTTCAGCTTTTTACTACGCTATAGTGGTATTTATCCGTTATTATTTCAAGCTTAACCAAGTATTCTCACCGCCTCTCTAGCGGGCGGTCGCGTCACATGCATATATTGCCGATTAATTGCCTTTCGATACGAGTGACGACATGTCGTTTTTTACCATCCTTGCGAAATATGTGGCAACCCTCGTCAGACGTCATGGGCGACCTTTTTATAACCACCTAGAGTTGAATTTGCCTTAGCGGTTTAGTTGCAGTTGCGCTGTTTCTACCTAGGAGGGCCGATTGGTTGAAATTCATTTAAAATTTTCATCCGTCGATCTTTCTAATTTTCGCTTCGATTTTTATTCTGTGGTTATTTTGAGGTGTATTCGAAATTGTTTCTTTATATCTACTGCATTTTTAGGCTTACAGCTTGGGCTGGAAAACTAATGGAATGTCTACTTAAAGTGAAATATTATCTCCAATAATGTAGGTACTTGGGCTTTAAGCTCTTAAGTACAATTTTTATATGTATTCAAACAATGACTGATATTAGTATTTGTATCACGATGTAAATATTTCAAACTTTAAACTGCTATGAGTAAAATTTTATTAAGTGATAATAACACTTCTCCACTTTTCAAGTTCCAATTTTCAAAAACGATGCCTTAAATCCAAAAATTGATGCTATTATACGTAATGATTTTTTGGAATCTATCCAATGCAACCCGCATAATGTAAAAAAAAAAAAAATTTCAATTTTATTTTATTACTTTGTCGGCGTAATTTCAATGTACATATAACTGTGCAAAATATTTTTTTAGTACCAAGAGTTAGCTCGCCGCTTGAAGCCCCTTGGTTAATGTGCTTACGGCATTTGCCATCGATTAACTAAAATTACCAGAAATAAGTAAGAGCTGATTGATTTCAGGAAGTTTTAGGAACATTTCACGCAACAAAATGAGAGCCAACCAAGAGAGATTTTCTCTTAGTTCACATAAAATGAATACAACAGTGAAGTCATGATATTAGTCATATCAACCAAAGCTGATAGTAACAGGAACAAGCTCTTTAGTGATGAATCAAGGGATCCTTGTTGATTACGGAACCCTAAAAAAGAAGCATGAACACTGAAAAAAAAAAGCTCGGTCGCTTCTAACAATTCCATCCGAGCCTAACAAGACGCTAATTACATCAACTAAGATTAAACTAATCTAGTTTGTTAGAAGCGACCAATGACTATTGTATTCATTTTATGCGAACTAAGAGAAAATCTCTCTTGGTTGGCTCTCATTTTGTTGCGTGAAATGTTCCTAAAACTTCCTGAAATGAATCTCTTACTTATTTCTGGTAATGTTAGTTAATCGATGGCAAATGCCGTAAGCACATTAACCAAGGGGCTTCAAGCGGCGAGCTAACACGTGCTCAACACAATAGCACCCGGCGCTTGGCTAGGTGAGTGCACTTACGTGCATGCAATCTTGGCAGCTGGCTCGAGAACTTTAATGTGAGAGCGTTGGATTTAGAAGGATTACCAATGGTTGCTTGAGGGCATGACTTATTACTTATTACTCCATTACTTTGGATTGTCTTGTATGTTTGCCTACCGATGTGCCTTGGTATTACTATACAATACCTAGCTACACTTTCTACTCTACTCTATCGTGTAAAGTCTTTAAAATAAGACCACGCGTAATCAATTTAAAGGCAGATAAAAGTGGGCTAGACCGTAAAGGAACGGATATCTGTATTACATGTTAGATATCGAAAGAATGCGCTATTTTGTCACCATTCTAGAATATAGCCGCCCCACGGATTAGTTCTAGATTCGATATGGTCTGCCCCTGCCATTATACGGCGATCTTTGTGGAAGGTCTATGTCTTGCAGTGGACTTATGTCTAGTAGGTAGCCGAAATAAAGCTTAGATATGAAGATTAATATATAAATAGACTCCAATTCCTGCGTATCATCTGTAATGAAACGTAATATAAAAAATAATATTAGGTAACACTGCCGGAGATGTCTCAGCCTCTTTGACATTAGCGATCACCCCGAATAGCACGATACAAAAAAATTGTAACGTTAACTAAATATCAAAGGTTATAGAATATACCTCTGAAGATCTTAAACCATGTTTTTTATATCATTAATATACCATCATGGATGAGATAATTCAAGGAAAGAGAAAGGTTGGAAGAAGGAAGATGTCCTGGCTGAGAAACACTAGATTGGACCGACTGGTGTACAAAAGTATAAAAAAAAAAAAAAAAAAAAACACAGAACAATGTCACACAAATTGACCTAGTCCCAAACTAAGCTCTAGGCTTGTACTATGGGTACTAGACAACGATAAACTTACTTATATAGAGAAATATATACTTAAATACATAGAAAACATCCAAGACTCAGGACTATGAAATAACTATTTACACTACACTACAAATAGTACCTACTTTATGTACAATGTTCCGCTGTTTCCTTAATCGTTTTATTTTGGCAATGAAAACGTATTTATCGTTTTTCAGCCGCCATATTAAATAAATAAATATATATATATATATATACCTAGTCCCAAGCTCTAGGTGTGCGCTATGGGTACTAGGCAACGATAAACTTACTTATACAGAGAAATAAATACTTAAATACATAGACAATATCCAAGAATCAGTAACAAATATTCGAGCTCATCAAAAAATATCTGCCCTTACCGGGATTCGAACCCGGGACCGCTAGCTTCGAACTAGGCCAACGCAATCACCGTGCGCAGGCAGACCGCAACATATTTGGCATCAGGGAGCTAAATTTGTCGTGACCTCCAGTGATATATGGATGAGAAAAAGAAAAGACTGGTAACCTTCAGTGATGGAGATGCACTTAAAAAAGAAGAATTAGAAGTATAGAAGATACTCACTGTTAGTGTCATTCAGCCGCTGCAGCAACAGCGATGTGTTCATCGCGGACGCCGGTCGCTCGCCCTCCTGCAACAACGAATAAGTTTTATTAAATTTGGATAATCATTAGGTTCTTTTTCGCTCTGTCATAACGATTACTTCTAAGGAGATTTCAAGACATAGCAAGCTGTAAATTGATACCATAGTGTTTTTAATCGACAAAGACGCGCTCCAACAGTTGCGTTGAATAAAAATTTGAAAAGTTTCGTGTGAAGTAATTTATCTTTCTTGAATAAAATTAAAGTCATCTTCCCTATTAAACATTTTTAGCGACGCCTTGGATAGTATGCTTAAAGAATAAAATTACGCGTAATATTAACGCTTGAAGTGAAGACTGCTTATTTTATTTTGTTAAAGTACAAAAACCGGGTAAGAAGATGTCGTCCGTCGTACCACGAATATAAAAAACAACAAGTAGTAAATAATTTCGTAATTCAAGTAATTTCTTAAAATTTTAAAGTCATTTGGTGATTTAGTAGGTATAAACACTTTAATGAAACCAATGATGTCTACTGAATTGTGATAGTTTTTCTTTTAAATACATTATGTGCGCTTCCATTGAAGATATATTTCAGAGTTTTAGTATTTGTAGTTTTGGCTGTAGGGGGGAGAGGAGGACACTTGTCTTTAACAAAAAATTGCGCTGTACAGCTTAATATTTCATTAACAGTTCCTTTAATCGTAAAATTGGTTCAACAAACCCGCAATATTTTTGAAAGACCTATCCAACAACACCCTACACTATGGGGTAGACAACAAAAAAAATACATCCCGACGTTACGTGTGAGGAGGTGCAAGAAAAAAAAAACAAACATTTTATTTTACCACTTTATTGGCGTGACCAATATGTATATGCATGCCAAATTACAGCTTTTTAGTACTAAGAGTCTCTGAGCTTGGCTGCGGACGGACGGACGGATGGACATGGCGAAGCTTTATAGCTTCGTCGCCGTCAAACTAGAAACCCTTATGGGTTTCTAGTTTGACTACAAAACCCTAAAAACCCGGGTAACAACATGTCAGTCCATGCTCAGTATAGGGTACCGTCGCCGTTACTACAAAGACGGTGATAAGTACTATTATTAGAGTTCGTTGTTGACTAAAAATTAACGTTAAATACTTCTTTAAAATTCGTATAGCGTATAGGCTAAGCTTGCAAAAATTACCTGCATAATAAAAGAGCATTTTTGATTACTGTGTGATTGTACACTTAGTCTGATTATGATGCGTTGGCCTAGTTTGTAGCTGCTTACGAAGCTAGTGACCCCGCTGGTTTGATTCCCGGTGTGGATAAATATTTGTGTGATGCGCGGAAGTATTTGTTTCTGAGTCTATGTATTTTAGTCTTCGTCTAGTACCTATCCATAGTACAAACCTAGAGCTTTGTTTGAGACTAGGTCAATTGGAGTGAGATTATCTACAGATATTGTTATTAATTGCTTTTGCTTGCAAGGACTTGTTTTTCAGTCATTTATTCTTGTAATGGCTTTTGACGTAGAGATCTCGTAATGTTAATCTCCTAGTCATTATTTTTAATTAATTGGTAATGGACTTGCATTTATCATATTTATTTTATTTTGTGCTAGTTATTATTATTATTATTTATTCTTTTTTACCTTGTAATGTAAAATACTTTTAAGTATTATTGTATTTTATGTTTGGTAAATAACCTTTTGCTGGAGTTTTTGCGGCGCTTCTTCTCCGCATTTCCTCAATTAAAGAAAGTTTAACTGAAAGAGATTCCTTAAAAAACTTACTTGAGTACCTACATTTTAATCATCACATACCTGTTAATTAGAATTTGTGCATAAGAATTTAATTTCACAAACTTAACTATAATATTAAGATTATATACATACATATACTCGTACATGACGTCATGCCTTCATCCCCAGAGTAGAGAAGGTAGAGCTACAGAATACCAACAACTATCAACTTGTTGATAATTCTGTAACCACATTTTGCACAGTTAGGCTGAGATGTTTACCAGTGTATTAGAGACAGGTTGAATGCCCGTCGCCTAACAGAACTACAAGCAGATGAGATTGTATATAATATACAAGCAGGCGACCATACCGCTAAACACTCTTGTTTACTTTGGCTGTAACTTAAAAGTAAACTATCTCGCTAGTGTATATTATCAGCAAACAATGAACAACAATTAACGTAAACTTGAATGTTTACGTTAAGCGCCGGAACAGCAGCGGTTATTGTAAAGGGAAATTGTATTTTAAATACGGCGCTGACTTGTAATTTGGTTGCGAGTCAAGTTTGTAGTGATGTGCCAACCTCGAAATACTAAGAGCAAATTCAAAATTCTAATGATTTATTTAGTAAATTGGCCACAAGTGGGCTCTTTTACACGTCGGTAATATGAAGTGAATCTACTAGCGCTTCGGAGAAGACCATCATTGCGGAGAAGCTCCGAAACTTAAAAGTAAGATACTTAAAGAGCAGGAAAAATATAGTACGATAATATCCCGGGAATTTTTTGTATTGATGTAAACCTTGCCCTTGTGTCTGTGTACTCATTTCAGTTTTCTGTGTAAGTATTTGGATATTTACATATAATAATGTAGTTGCATAAACAAAAAACCGGCCAAGTTCGAGTCGGACTCGAACATCCTTCCTGTTTATAGGGATTTAATTTAATTTTAATTTTATTATTTGCAATAGAAATACACACACACATAACATCACGCCTTTATTCCCAGAGTGGGGTAGGCTAACAGTACAGTAACAGTCATTTTCTCAAAGTGTGTATAGAAATACACACTTTGAGAAAATGTTAACTGTTTACCTATCGCGGTTTATGAGATACAGCCCGCTGACAGACAGACAAACGAACAACGATGGCTAGTAAGGAAGTCCCGTAGGCCCCCTTTGGGGTAAATGACGTGGTTAGATTAACCCTGACTAGGACGCAGAGTTCGATCCCCAATAAAAATAAATGTTTTTTGTTCTAAGTCTAGAATGTTTCCTATGTTAAGTATTAATTGTACAGATACATGAGTAAGTATGTATTTACCAAACACGGGTCTATGTGAATCCCGGGCTTTTGGAAGGCGCACATGGAGCACAAGACTACACGCAGAGGCCCTTTAGAAATGAGTATCATATTATTCCTATTTGGTAACCCGGTAAATTTTCAAAGACTTAAGAAAACACACGCTTTCACTCAAAACATTTACCTATACCGGAGAAAAAACTCGGGATGCTAGGCATTGTAGATAAAATTTCTACCAATTAGTGCAACCAAAACATTGGTGTTTTAGGGATTTTTCAAAGATATCTTAGGAAAAAATCCTTAAGCTTAAACCAAACTGTTTTAACCGTAGGCGTAGATACAAATTCTTCTGTCTCTTGTTTTTATACGTTTAGTTTCAAATTGAGCCCCCGTGTGCTCGCCGTGGATCTCGTGGATGTCGTATGAAGCAACTAAGGGAACAAAGGCTTGTAGTACTTAACTGTTAGGCGATGGGCTTGCAACCTGTCACTAATAAACTAGTAAATTTCTTGGTATGATTGTGCAAAATGTGGTTATAGAATTATAAACGATTGAACTTGGATATGATGGTCTTTTCTACTTTCATGCGCTCGATTTCTCAAACATGGCCTGCAGTTTGCAAAACTTACCGCTATGTCAGGTAGTTTTTCAGTTTAACTTCTTTTTACGGGGACATGTGAAGTCTACGCCAATTAATCACGGATATTGTATTACTTGGAAGTTCACATTCGCTGCGTTACTGCCTATATCCGGCCACAGTTGCTTGATGAAATGGTTTCAAATTGGACAACTCGATTGCGCTTCTTTCAAACCAGCTCCGGTGCTCGTATGCCCGCTTTTTTATTTTACTTAAATCTGTATACGTCTTATACACTATTCATAAGGAGTATGAATTCTCTTATTGTAACACATTATTCCTATATTTTTTTTAATTTTTTTTTTGATTATTTATTTGCAGCCCACCACTAGCCGTTGTGACCTCGAGTTCCAAACGGTCTAAGGGAAATAGTTCGCGTCGAGCGTAGCATTTGAATCCCTATTGTCGTTTACGTTGCGAGTTTAATTTCTTTTCACGGCTTGAGCCGGCTTCAGCGTTTACAGTTGATTCGTAAGTGGAATAGAAATGGCTGTTTCGCTGTTTGTTACAAATCTGGCGAGGATTTATATTTTAGCGTGGAAAAGGTTTTCGAAAAGAAAAGCAAACAGTTCTATTGATAAGTCTCAGTTCGTATAACGTAATAAAGAGGGTTGTGATCATTATTCAAAGGATCGACTGCTCATTATAACTATGCAAGCACATGGGGTTAGCTCCACTCGCTTCTTCTCTCGCTTTCTTTTGTTTACAACAGAAATTACTCTTTTACCGATCAATTGTTCTCGATACTGTGATATGCACAGACTTTTTTCTAATATGTCCACAGGAGTTTTTTTAAATAAATAACTTGGAATCGGCAAAGCATCACCTCAACCGGAGTGAAAATTATTAATTACAATTATATTCAGAATAAGAGAAGTGTACATTTAAATCTATACCTATAAGCAAGAAGTGAGCCGACAGAGAACTATGGTGTTTGACGTAGCCTATCGAAAATAACAGACGAAGAAGACGAGACGGTTGAAGTGGCAGTGGGCCGGTCATTTGTGCCGCAGAACCGGTAATCGCTGGAGTTATCGTATTCTTGAGTGGAGATCGCGAATCGGCAAACGTAGTGTAGGACGCCCTCAGACCAGGTGGAGCGACGATTTTTGCAAGGTGGCTGGCAAGAGCTGGATGAGAGTGCCCACGAATCGTGCTCGTTGGCGTGCTATGGGAGAGGCCTATGTCCAGCAGCGGACTAATATGGACTGCGATGATGATAATGAAGCAAGGGAAAAACGCTTTAATTCGAAAGCATTCAATCAAGGTAGCAGAAGTTGCAATAACACCTCATTTCTAAATCATATTAGCTATCACTTTAAAAGAAGTTATTTCTAGCTTTTTGAAGACGGTTTTTAGTTTAAAAAACATACCTTTCAGTGATCATAATAATACTGTTATGTCATCCACATATGTTTATTCCTAGACTATTTAAGGAGTTCCATCTATTTCTCCAAGATCTCATCATCAGATCTTGTCGTGCTGGAAATGGGACTAACTAGAAATACCCAATAGAATACCCAATCGAACAAAATCAAATTTTCAAATCGGTCAGCGGTCTTGTGTAACCGGGGAAAAAAACGTAAAAAAAATCCCGACAAATTTCTCAATTGTGTTGAAGTCAGTTAAAAATGATCTGGAGTAATGTGATAGAAAATTAATGTTAGCGAAATTCCAACTGAGGATTATTTGAATGGAACCAATATTAATATTTAAGCGCAAAGCAATATTTCAGTTTCACGTATAGCGACACTAGCGTGGAGCCATTAATCAAAGTTGTATGCGATAGATATACAGAAGAACATTGGATTTGGATCAATTTAGGTAGAACATATTAGATATACTAGAGGTAAGGTAGAGGAAACGATTAAAATTTTAAAACAATATTATCTCAGTGTATACATATTACCCACTCACGCGCTCATATTGCAGGTAAAAAGTAAAAAACCGGGCAAGAGCATGTCGGGCCATGCTCAGTGCAGGGTTCCGAAGACGTTTAGTACTACAAACATAAAAATCAACAAGTAATAACTAATTTTCAATTCAAAGTCATTTGGTACCGTCTTAAATGATTTTAGTAGGTATAAACAATTTAATCACCTGTATCTCAAGAACTAATGATGTCTAATTAGTCGTGAGAGTTTTCCTTTTAAATATTTTATATGCATTTTCATTAAAGATATTTTTCAGGAAGGGGGGGGGATATTAGTCTTCGAAAAACTGTTTCCACAAACCCGCAATATTTTGAAAGACCTATCTAACGACACCCCACACTATGGGGTAGACGAGAAAAAATCGCCACATTACATATAGAGGAAGTACACCAAAATAAAAATTTCAACATTTTATTTTACCACTTTGTTGGCGTGACTAATACATATGTATATTCATGCCAAATTACAGCTTTCTAAAACTAAGTCTCTTAGGCTGCGGATGGATGGACGGACATGGCGAAACTATAAGGGTTCCTATTGTTGACTACGAAACCCTAAAAACGCACGTTATTAATTTTTATTATAACTATTATTGACATGATTTTATGTATGTATGTATTAATAGTAAGATAAAATCACCGAAATGTTTGCGACCCTTTCAAAGTTACAAACATTAATACTATCACGCCTTCATTCCAAGAGTGAGGTAGGCAGAGCTACAGAAATACCAATAACAACAAAAAGAGGTGTTGGTAATTCTGTAACCACATTTTGCACAAACAGGCTAAGATGTTTACCAGTGCATTAGTGACAGGTTGCAAGTCCATCGCCTAACATTACTTACTAGAAGCCCTCATTCCCTTAGTTGCCTCTTACGACATCCCCGGGAAGACATGAATTGACACTCTTCTAACCCGGCAACCACACGGGCAAAAGTTGTCAACACTAAAATGGGTTTCCGATTTTCATTAAACTTAACTAAGCACCATCCCGTTTTTTCGCATCCACATTTTTGAACTCATCCGACCAAAAAACCAGCAAGTTTTGTCCCGTCTGAGCAACAACATTTAATTTTAAGGGTATCCATTCTCAATTAGGTAGGTTTACCCGTCGAGTAAGCCCGCTTGTATGACTTCCCTCGCTCGATCGACCGACTGGCAGAAACGTTCCTAAAAGTCATAAAGCCAGCCGATCTAAAGTCTTCTGAGTTCTCATCAAACAAATAAGTTGCAGATATTGTGATTTTTATTTAACCCTGACTCCTGGCTTGTGACTTAGTTCGCATTGATTTTCCATTCCTTGGTATATTTCCATTATTCAAAATTTGAATCGAACTTTACAAACTTTGAAACAAAATTTGCGCTATTTTAAAGATCTAGACAGCTGTAAATATGAGCCCCGAATACACTACGAACATCACTGATCATCAAATGACACCGTAATTGGTAGCTTGTCGTTAGCTTAAATACCCATCAATGAGTTTACTGAGAATGCTCGATATATACGATATTATCCGGTGAAATACGAGTGGTCGTTTGATTATTCACTACTTCCTTTACATACCTCACTCAATACTTGGCCCGTGTCATCACTCCCAAAATGTATGCACGAGAAGATTAAATGCGCGCTGCTCACGTATCATTCGACACTGCTCTTACTTGATTAATTTTCCAACTCGTTGACTCAAGAGCGTCATAACGTAAGACCTTTCTGAGAAAACTTTTCCGAATACCTTTTGCGTCAAGAACTGAATACACTGTGTCTTATAAAAGAAGGTATAATTTGAATCGCTTTCAATTAAATTTCTCATCGTATGTGTTTTAGGGTAAAAGGGCGTTTTCCAAAAAAAGTGTAAATGGATATTTTCCAAAAAAAAGTGTACATCGTTAAGGACAAAAGTTAAGAAAATTTAACTTTTTCCATTTCGTCACGAAAATTAACGTATATCTTAGATATACGATATATGTATATATGGCTAATTTTCGTGACGAAATGGAAAAAGTTAAATTTTCTTAACTTTGTCCTTAACGATGTACACTTTTTTTGGAAAACGCCCCAATACGACTGAGTTTGACTTAATAGTAAAGATTTCTTAACTTTAGACATATGCTAACTCTTAAAACGTGTAAAAAAGTAATAGTTTTAAAACTACGAAGTAATAGCAAGCAACGTCCCAACGAAGCGTCTTCAATGTTCTCCAAAAACTTAAAAAACTTGGCGCGTAAAAATTCTTCCAAACTTTGCAGTTGATCTTGTTTTTGTTTTGTTGTATAATTTAAGAGTTTCTCAAGGTGGCCGTATCGTAGGGCCCCTTGTCGGCCAAATTGTAAACAATTATGATTATGATTGATTGACGTTAAGAAGGAACTGCTAAAGTAAAATTACCGCACTAAAGTTTGTGACAATATACAAGTAGAAAAGTATTTTTTTTTAAATATACAATTTTTTAGAATGTTACCTACTCGTAAAATGATTAACGGCCGCCTTTACTGTAAACGTAATTAGATCAACCATATTGTAAAAAATACTAAAAAATATAAAAAAACGTTGTTTTTTTATGTTAAGGAGAAGGCACACGACCACTCAGGCCACCTGATGGTAAGTGGAATCTGAGACCCATAGACATAGACATGAGTGTGGAAGTTGACTAAATACACTCGGCGTCAAAAATATCGCCCCTCCGCGAAAATCAGATTCAAGCTAATCTAGACCTTAGCGAAATTATGTTACATAATTATTATTAGTATCAATTAAAAGCACGTTTAATGTGTTTTAAATTAATAATGTTTAATTTAAACAAAACGTAATGGCTTGTGAATCAGAGCGTTTCGAAAAAAAAGTGCACAAATACTCGTTTGAAGGGTCGCGAGTTGTGCCCTTTTCCAGGGTATAAAATGCCTGTACAAGGTCAAATGTCAATCATTCACTATCCAGACGTCGAAGAGAACACATCTAAGGAACTCAAGCAAGAAAACAACCCTCGAACATGGAGACCACCGCTGCTGAATCAGCTCAAGTGGTTGCACTACTGCAAGCAGGAGTTCGACAGTGTGATGTCGCTCGGCAACTCAATTTAAGCCGTCATGATGTCCGCCGAGTATTTCAGCGGTTCCAGGAGACTGGGGGCTACATCAGAAGACGTGGGGCTGGTCGGCGACGCTGCACATCCGAAAGAGATGATCGCTTCATCGTGACATCATCTCTACGCAATCGCTTCGCTAGTGCTGTTGAGGTGCAACAACGCCTCAGAGAAGCTCGGACAAGATCAGTTAGCATCTCTACGGTTAGAAGAAGACTGCAGGAGAAGGATATCGTGGCTCACAGGGCTGCTACAGGCCCAATGTTGACCGCACAGCATCGCAGAGATCGCTTGCAATTTGCCCGCGACCACGTCGATTGGACGTTTGAGCAATGGAGGCAGGTTCTCTTTACCGATGAGACGAGAGTCTGTCTTTATTGCAACGACAGGCGGGCCAGAGTCTACAGAAGGTCGGGCGAACGATTTGCTCAAGCCTGTATTGAAGAGACAGTGGGCTACGGAGGTGGCTCTTGCATGTTCTGGGGGGGCATGTCTATAGACGGCAAAACCGACCTTGTCTGCGTCTCCAGGACTGGAGGCACTCGCGGCCAAGGGTCCCTGAATGCTCGCCGATACATTGCCGAGATTCTGGAAGAGCATGTGATGCCATATGCGGGTTACGTCGGCTCTGGGTTCACATTAATGCACGACAACGCTCGCTCCCACACTGCATTAATTGTTCGGGATTATCTGGAGGAGGTCGGGATTCCCGTTTTGCCGTGGCCAGCCAGGAGTCCTGACTTAAACCTGATTGAACACCTTTGGGACGAGCTGAAGCGACGGGTTCGGTCACGAGATGCCGCCCCTACCACCCTGCAAGATCTTCAGGACGCAGTCATCGAAGAATGGGGCAACATTCCACAAGAGGACATCGTAAAGTTAGTGCGATCAATGAAAGACCGTTTAGAGGCAGTGATAAGGGCAAGGGGGGGTAACACTAGGTTTTAAGTTAATTTTAGGCACTTTTTGTAAAATTTTGTTATCCATTTATTGTTGTAAATTTAAACTTGAATAAACATTTTTCAACTGTTCGCAATGTCATTTCCTTTAATTTTTGACCCCAAGGAAAAATCCTTTTTTTTTAAATTTTCCTAAAAAAACACTTTATTACCTTTCAAATGATACCTAACAATCATAATATATTGTTGTCCTTGATCAAATAGGGTTTAAAGTCGGTTGTAATTATTTTCCGAGGAGGGGCGATATTTTTGACGCCGAGTGTATTCAAAGTTTAAAAAAACGTTTTTATAGCGGACATATTTATATTCATCAACATTAAAATGTTTTTTTTGGTAATGACTAATAACTTACCAATAAAAGTAACAAACATTTTATTCAGCCAAATATGTTTTCTTTACAAATCTACAAATAGCTTCTAAGAGCTCAGATAAAGTGATATTTTCTCAAGACAAATTCGTTTCATAAATAAGATATCAATTTTCGATCATAGAATCCAACACGTGCCGGCGACGGGAAACGGTAAATGGATAAACATTATATGTGTCACTTATTTCTATGAACTACGTCTGGATTATTCTATTATAACGCAAAAAGCTAATTTGAAAAAGAAACACGCAGTTCAAAGCGGCACAACTGAAACCTTCGCAAAAACGATACACGTGAAGAATAAATGAAATCAATCAATGTAAATGAGTTTCTCCAAAAAGATCATTGACCCTAACGCAGGCCAAAAATTGAAAACTGTATTATTTTATGACTTTTAAATGAGATGTAAATTTATCAATAAATAATCTGAAATCTGAAATACATTAAACTATCGTACAATGTATCCACTTTTTCACCGTATTGCATTGTAATAAGGTCCAAAACAGGATAAATCTCTTTGTGATTCGCTACACTAAGAAGAGCTACTATTTTAAGCAAGTGCCTAGGTTGCTATTGACAATGCTATGGACACTGTTTATACCTGATTAGGCGCAACGGTAAAACATATTTTATGTCCTTCCTCAGGCCCTTAGCTATCTCTATACCAAATTTCATCGAAATCGGTTCAGCGGCTTAGCCATGAAAGAAGGACAAACAAACAGTTTACGCTTGACCAAGTTCATAATCTTAACGCTAGTGCTCTATAACAGCGCGTACCCATCCTTTTTATACAAAATCGTTTCAGGCTCTTAAAGCATAAACATAACGTAAATAAAGGAAAGTGCAAAGCCATTTATTCCTTTTTCCTAGTGCATTGAGTATTCTGACGCGCAATAAACTCAACACACTTCGAGCAGTTAACGATTGCTTCTATGTATTACTTACCTGGGCTGGAATTCTACAAGGTAAAAACGATATCGTTTTTGACTAGGGCTGGGATTCTACACGGTAATAACGATATCGTCTTTGACGAGTTTCCGTATTATCAACGTTTTGATAACTCTTATGTCATTGATCATAATGGCGGCTGAGTTAAAAACGATGCTTAAACACTTCAAACACGATATCGTTATAACGCAGTTGAATAGAGGTCCTGTACAAGTATCTTGAATTTGTGTCGGATTTCGCATAAGAGCATAGTTTGGACCGTGAGTATATAAAAACTGCATGTTAGGTCGTGTCCCGATCATGGTCTTATCTCGCCGCAGCTTCACCAAGGTCATATATACCTGATTCCTAAAATCGTGCGAGTTAAGCTATGATTATTTTATTTGTTGAAATATCAAATTTTGGGGACGTCAATGTTATACCAAAGCTCCACACGGTTTTCTACCTGAGTTCGAATTTCAAATTCCACCGAAGGATAATGGCGGAACATTAATCTCTCGTGTTTTGTTTGTGGGCACTTCGAAATAATGAAAATTAAGTTTGGAGAGCACTGGACGCGAAAGGCGGGTGAGTTTTAGATTTTAAATGAGTCTGTTATAACGGCGGTCATAAAACAATATTATGATATCGTAAAGTGATTGCTGCTATTTGATACTTCAATTAGAGTAGGAGAAAATCGGACGAAGTTATAACAGCTGTTTTTATAGATAAGAAATTTTTATACAACAAACAAGGATTTGCAGTTTGTAGAAGCAAAATCGATTTAGGACAAAGGCTTAATTTAATTTTAATTGATAGAGTCGGATTTCTCCGTGTTTGAACGTAGTTTTGATTAGTTTCAAAAATAACTTTCGACGGTACAGCGCAGCTACGTTTAAAAAGCTAAAAATCATAGACTTATTTCAAATTCTTAAATAAAAGTCTTTGATTATTCGCTTCCATGCACACTAAGACGTCCATTGAACTCAATTCAGAATTTATTGTAAGAAAAACATTGATTAATTAATAGTTATTTCATCTGCCATAATGTTGTGATCATTTATGTAAGTTCTTACACAAAAACTTCTTTTAAAACACGTTAATAATAAAATTATATTAATTAAACTTGTTATTTATTTGAATTTTAAAATCCGTAAAATGTATGCTTAATATTACCTATCATTATTATAACATCGCAGGGCAGGAATTGTCACTTTTAAATAAGTATTTGAAACAGTTATCGATAAGTTTAATATCGGAAGGAAGTTCCTAGTTAATTGACGGTTTCGCCACAAAACTTCTGTGTCTGGAATATATGCTCTTAATTAACATGATATCACAGCGACCGTCTTTTGTTTTCTTTGTTTGACAACACCTCCACTTCGCTTTGATATGTTGTACTTGATGTTGATTACCTCAGCTCACTGAAATACAATGATTAAGTGGATGGGTATAGTAGTTACTTGTGGATTGTGGATCCTTGTATAAAGCAAGTTCGTTGGCAGCTGCGCAAGCCCCGCAAATTGGAGATGAATGAGAATCCTTAATAGGTAACAGTACCTCGTACGGATTGAAGCACAAATTCCCAGCACTTTCAAGCACGGTTTCGGATAAATTTTGAACTCCTGAAGCTTTCAATATCAAATTAAACTGCAACAAAGTGGAATATAGACTACTTGGATATTTGTAATACAAGTAATATCGGAATATTGGCTTTACGCTTAAGAAACTTTGACCATTACTAGTTGGTAGTGAGAGAAATTATCACCTGAGATCCAGTTTGAAATTATTTAAAGTTACGGAATGACAAGTTGGACGGCTCTTGCTGCGTTTACATACAACTTAAAGCTAACTAGGTATAATATGCTACAGCAGAACATGCAGTTGCCTCTAATTTTCGTGCAATTAATTGTTAGTAAGTGCTTTTGACTTTAGTGCTCAAAAATAGCACTTGAATATATTTAAATTTCTCTATATAAGTATGTTTATCGTTGTCTAGTACCCATAGCACAAGCCTAGAGCTTAGTTTGGGACTAGGTCAATTTGTGTGACATTGTCCCGTGATATTATTATTATTATTATTATTAAATAAGGAATTATACATCGTATCGATCTCCCGTTTTCATGCGTGTGCGTAAAAGTGCAAAAATAATACGATTTTAATTGACAGCAAGTCTCACGCAAGCTTTGTGGCGGTTATTTGTTTTTCTTTTTACATATTACAGTAATAAAACCCTACAGGGCTACAATCAAAACGGTGAGCTTTATTTAGATGTCCTCAAATCTATCATAGCTTTTAAAAGGCATTTTTCTTCTTTCTCTCTACACGCACTGTTATCGTTTTGTCTTTAACTTGGCCATTACTGACAAGTAAACGAGAACTATCATCATAGCGTTGACAATACGATAACATGTCAAAAGCAATATGGTATTACCAAGTACAATAGAACTTTTGGTAAGTAATAATAACAACGCATTTAGGTGCTTAAGTCAGTTTTTGAGCAAATCTCTTACCTCTAAACCTTTCAATTTTAAAAAGTAATTACCGTGGATGCAGATTTCTATCTTATTCACAAAGCAAATCGCTCGGGAACGGATCCCGCAAAATGGGAGTTAAAAAAAATACGGAGAAAGAAGTCTATTACGGCAGGTTGAGGCTAATTGAGTAAGCCGTGATTGCGGAAGGCTCTCGTGTGATTCGAGGGCATTTATCGGGAGATAAAAGGGAAGCTGAAGGGGTTTCACTTGAGATGTGCAATGCTTTGGGAAGCGTACGTACCTATTAATTTAATCCTCAATTATAGTCTTGTACGCCAAGTGAATGGGCACGCTTAATTTTAAACGACTTAAAAAAGGAATAGGATACATATTGTAGTACGAGTATAAATAGAATATTAGGGTTGCGTCGGTGCGAGTCGCTTGATACTTACGAAAGCAATCTAAACCGGCTTGGTGTGTCCTGTCGAGTTTGCTTGTGGTGGGTCGCGGCGCGTACGTTCGAGGCACGCACACATGCAAGCCGCGCGACACATCTTTGTTTGAAGACGAACTACTGTTTATGGTGTGGCCATTGTTGAATTATATCCATAAGTATTATAATGTGTGTTATTTAGCGCTTGGATACTCAAGATAAGTTTTCAAAACTAGCTTCAGATACACCTTTGTGTTTTTAATAGGGAATATGCATTTTTTTCTTACGCTCTCTGGAAAGAGGAATAACTGTTTACGCGAAATAATTGTCGTGTATTTTTTTCATAACATATGAAGCTTTAAAAAGTCATAGTTCAGACCCCCTTCTTTACAAAATCGACAACAAGAATGACGTCACAGCTGTTGTTCCATGTTTAAAATATGAGGACCTTTAAAATAAAATTGCAATTATTTCATAAATAACTATGTTTAAGCCTAAATCATTGAATTAAAATATTAAGTAAGTAAAATGAATATGCCGAAAAAAAATATTAACCTTAAAAGAAGAATTAAATTTTAACAAGATTTGATTCTATATAAAATCTTAAGAAACGGGTCAAAACAAAATGTATTGCGATAATATATATGTTTTCTTTACATTTTCTTCTAAATTGTATCGATGAAAATCAATTCGGTTTTTCATGCATGTGTAGTCCTATTGTGTGACAAAAATATTAACAAGTTACTGACTTTTTTTATCAGTTTCACCATCAGGTTCGACGACTCATACTCAATCTTCATATTCTAATTAATTCTTTAGGGCTAGGTTTCAGAGCCCATACGGCTCTGGCTTTGTGCCCTCTTATAAAACTAAGCTTAACCTTCAACTCCAACGACTAGCTAGGTTTAAAAGTTTCTAATAGTAGGCCGAAACGTGCTTGAGGCCCTCTGGTGTACGAGTCCATAAATTGCACTTTCTACCCAGGCTGACATAGTGTTTTTTTAACTACGGCGAGGAATTAAAGTTTTTATTTATTAGTTATTTACGTAATTAGTATGAAACAGGCTAAGAACAATTTGATTTTATACGATATAAAAGTGATGTTTTCTGATCCCAAACCAAATTACCCAATCGGTGAAATTACTAGCATAGAGGCATTACAGTCCTCAGGGTTGGCAACGCATTTGAGGTCTTAGGATTATAGTCTTGAGAATTCAAATGTCTATGGGTCTCAGATTCCACTTACCATCATGTGGCCTGAGAGCTCGTGTGCCTATAAAAAATGTTTATTTTACCTACCAGTGTTGAGAAAAAGATATTTGCAGGCTCTTTCATCCGTGAAAGCAAAATCTGTTCCGCACCATAACACGTATTGGATGCAACTTAAAATGCACAATGCAAGGGTCATTAAATCTGCATCACGCCGCATTTATGCACCGGATCGTCGCGGTTACTCCGCATTGTTCGCAATTCATATACCGATTCCAATTAAAATTATACACCTATGAGTGAACGCTCGAACAATATCGTTGTGGACTCATACTGTACATTATTGACGCCCCGAAACGGTTACAATCATTGAGAAATAATTGATAGCGTGAAGATTTCAATATCATTAATGTTGTACCTAGTTGTAGTCACTAGGTATCAGTAATTCGTATTTAATATATTTCATACAGTTTTTGAAGGGTTGGATTAATATTATTGGACTTTCATCTGAGTGCGGGTAGGTCGAAAAACTTGCACGACAAAGAGACGAACAACACCCTCCACTTCAGACTCCTCGTGACTGCGGCTGTTGTAACACAGTCAAAACTTCGAGGTTAATATTTATTTTATCTAAAATGTGGCGTTGTGAAACGCCAAATTAAACACAATTTATTTATTTATTCATACTTTATTACACAAAACACACAGTATGAGTACAAATGGCGCACTTAATGCCTTAATGCATTCACTACCAACCAATCATTGGGCTAAACAAAGACAAGTAGAGGTTAAGATTAAATTAATAACCGCTTCTATTCCGCGCATTAATCAGCGATATCGGACAAACATATTTGTAAGTAAGTTAGTTAAGTAAGTATTTAATTTATTCAGCGCAAATAAAATAAGACAATATACAATGTGACAAAAGAAAAAGAGCATGCAAGTTACGCTAAAAAGGACACCCATTTGGTAAAATGTATACAAACATGTTCAAACTTATTTAGTTTTCTTACGGAATTATGTTAATTTAATTAACAAGACAAATAAAACAATATTCTAATCTAACAGACCGCTACCAATGGGCACCGTTCCCAAGATGCTGGCAGCATTGCCACGTTGAATGGCAATGCTTAATCTTTGTGCTAAATAAAGGCCAGCATTTTGGTCACGACTAGTCACGAGTTTATTCGAACAGGCGCTTAGAAAGGTCTTTAAAAATACGGTGTGCTCCTGGACCCCACAGCCCTAAGGTCATTTTACGGAAATAAAATTTGTATTTATATACATTTATTGGTTGTTGTTAGGTCGCGTGACGTGTTATACAAATTTTAATTACCCTCCAGCAATTATTAATATCACAGCACTATGAAAGTACCTACTAGTAAACTGCTATTAACCATTTTTATAAAAATCATTTTACATTATTTGTATAATAAAAGCAGAAATTCGTGCCGGCATAAACCACAACACAATTTTAAATGTATCTCTTAATAGAAAATGTGCTTTAAAATTCGAAGCTCTTTCCTGTTTGTAAAACCGCAAAACTCGGTAAAATATAAATTCCTTATTTGCTCTACGAATATTATTTATGAAGTTATATAAAATTTACTGACTATTCAAATTCAAATTCGATGTATTATTGTAGCTTCTTAAAAAAATGCTTACAACGTCAACTGATAGTTAGTTACGATGAGTGGGAAAGAGAAGCCTGCTCACCAATTCAAATATTATACCTACTATTCTGTCTTAATTTTTCAGGCTCCATATACATACTAGGCTATACATATATACATTATACTATCCATACTTCCATACTAATATTATAAATGTGAAAGTAACTCTGTCTGTTTGTTTGACACGCTTTTACTAATAAACCGCGGTACCGATTTAGATGAAATGAGGTACTGAGATAGTTTACGTCCCAGGGAACGCCATGGGGTACTTTTTATCCCGTAAAATTGGACTGTTCCTGAGGGAATAGCGATAACCAACTACGCGGGCGGAAACCACTAGTAGTACATTAAAGCTAACTTTTAAAATGAGCTCCTTTAACAGACACGACGAAGTGATAAGTATGTAGGGCGAAGTTAATAACCTATTGGAGTTATTATCAAGTGTCAAAATAAAAAGGTCCGCACTAATGGGATAGACGTGACAAGAAAACGGGCCAAGTGCGAGTCGGACTCGCACCTCCTTTAATTTCTAATTTTGTTAAGTTTTTATCATTTTTCATTTAAGTGGCAATAGTATTAGTATAATTATGTATGTATGTATGTATGTATGTAACACTATATTATTCAAAAAACAGAAATTCAAATACAATATTCACAGAATACGAACGTACAGAAGCAAACATATCCCTTTCAGGAATCTCTTCCAGCTAACCTAGTAATACACAGTCCGTGTGAATTTCAACTGTCTACCAATTACGGCTAATGAGATGCAACCCATTGACAGACTGACTGACAGAGGGACAATGGAAGTTTAGTTATACAGTCCTGCCACACTTTGGGAACGCTCTCGAATTTCTGTCGTGTAGTTGTCTATTTAATTCCTTTCCTGATGTGGATGTTTTGATATTTATTTATAATTATGTATCTGTTTTGTATTAATTTGTATTATTATTTAGTTATTTGTGTGATGTATTTGTTCCTGAGTCTTGGATGTTTTCTATGTATTTAAGTATATATTTCTCTATATAAGTATGTTTATCGTAGTCTAGTACCCATAGTACAAGCCTAGAGCTTAGTTTGGGAGTAGGTCAGTTTGTGTGAAACTGTCCTATTCTAATTGACATCTTTCGGTAGGTAGGTAATAGCGGTATTGAATACAGGTATTTAATACTGTAACTTTAGCGATAAAAACAAAAGCGGAATGACAATAATACCTCTAATTCGAATATAGGTATACGTTTTTATACGGTAACAATTTGTCAATTTAAACACAGGTTTCTTGTTATTGTTATTGTTCTGCAGGACCTACTACGTAAAATATTTTAATTAACACTATATCCCGTCTAAGGTCTGCCAGAGATCGCTGATCAGCGTTGAAACCGCCAGTTGTTTATCTGTATTATTTTTAATTGTGCCGTTATTCAATAATGTTTTTGTAAGGTGTTGTGTTTTGTTTTTGCATTGCTACCTTTTGTCTTTTACAAAATCACTGACCCTTGATTATTCCCGTGCATTTCCCGTGCTTATAAAATAACCGTATTTGACTAAACTGCAAAGAAACGTAATTGGTTTTATGCGCTTTCGTTTAAACATTATTTATAAATTTAACATCACGCCTTCATTCCCAAAGTGGGGTAGGCAGAGCTACAGAAAAACCGACAACTCTAAAAATACTTTAAAACATTTTAAAATAGTTTAAAAGTAGTAAAGCTGAGATAAAGAGATTTATCTGAAATCTTTGCTAGGTAGGCGGCTTATAGTATACGTTTGGTGAGCTTATTTAGCCTATTACTTTGGAGGTAAATTTTAAGTCACCTTGTCTTAACGGCTCCCGACCAAGGGGTAAGTCATGTCGTATAAAGATTAAGTTCTACGCGAGATTGGCAATTTAGAAAACGTAAGAGTAAAGTCAGCGAGGAGTTCAGCATGCTATCGATTACACGCGGTCCGTTTCGAAAGATTTACTCAGTCGGGTGCCAGTCCTCTCATTTGCGTTGTGCCAAAAAATAACGTGGACAGCATAACATAATTCGGCTGATTCTAGGTGAAAATCAGTATCCGTTGACCTTGGATCGTCGACGAAGGAAGAATTCATAATGATGTTTTTGCAATTGAGTTTGTGGTAGTTTTCGAATTGGTTTTTTAAGGTCCTAGGTTCTATTTTTGGTGTTTTGTTTACCTATAAGCAAGACAATGAAATAATTAATTATTGTAGTTATTGCAGTTTTATTTAGTTGAGTGCATGTGTTACGTGTGTGTGATCTGCTATGTTTTCGACGGATGGCTCCAACGGAAGACCAGCGCTGACTTTAATGCCAGCTTAACGCTAAGCTGGAAACATTTCGTGACAACAGGCCTTTTGTGTACTAGTTCCTGTTTGTTTGTCTGTTTGTCACGAACTTTTTTTTCTTTTCTTTCTTTCTTAACTTTTTTAGCGGTTCCGTGAGATACCAGATTTTTCTAGGCAAAGCCGACGTCTTTGTGTGTGGTAAATAAAAAGATGGCGGACTTTGTTCACTTTAGATGATCGGGATGAGTGGCACTCATTGAGGATGGCTTACGTTTAACAGTTGACGGTGATTTGATGATTGACTGAATAGATAAATAATTTAAGGTAATTAGATTGCTTTAGAGTGCTCATTAACAGATGGATTGAAGAACTCCTACATAATAAATGGCACTAATACTTTTTGTATTTGTTACGAAAAATGTTATCTACTATTTACTTCTGCTTTTGAAAACTATAATTTAACTTCCTGACAAGTTTAACGGTAGTAGAGGTATAAAATGTATTGTTACCGCAAATCATTTTTTATTCGTATATAAATCGCTATGAAACCTGTTATTACAAATCCTGGTCACAATATTGGCCTATAATTATTTTCTCGCGTTGATAATAATAGGGATCGAATTATAGGAGTTACTTTTTTAGTTGTTTTTGTTGTGTTATTCAAATGGACACTGTATTGCTATATTCTCATGCTCTAAAAGGGACTAAAGTAAAGTAATTACTCGTGCAAACCTATTATAATAATAATAAATTTAAACTTCTTTGCCCAATAACTTCATAAATAAAATATGTACATATCGCGGAATTCATGCCTAAAGATGTCTATAAATGGGTCACAGATCCCACTTACGATCAGGTGGCCTATGTGCTCGTTTGCCTTCTCTATGCCATATAAAAAAGATTTATTGAATCACAAAACCAATTATACTCGAAGTACGTCTGATAGTCTTTAATATGTCGTTTTCAATTTTTTTTTAAATAGTTAAAGGCTTAATGAAAACAAAATCACTATCGCGTCCTTTGTGTAACAAAAGTTAGTCATACACACTATATGGGTAACTTTCGTCACACAAAGTAATAAATTAAGATTTGTTAAAATTAAAGCCCTTTAACCATGTTTTCATTTAGCTTTAACTAATGTGTTTTTATTTAAACCGTTTGGTAAGTCAAGTAAAGCATAATGTATAATTTTAAATAATTTAGAAATATACAAATTAACTCTTTAGTTCAAGTTGTTAAGGTAAATTATGAGCACATATTGCAGCTTAATTTATATTGGCCATTACAATGCTACAAACGTAATAATGAGACCTAAAGAAAACGCTTGAAATAAAACACTTTATGCGACTAATATATAATGAAACATTAAAGTTTTAATTACTTTGAGCTTTTATTAAACGTTGTATGCAAATCTAGCTTACATTCCGTGCAAACTTTAACCAAACAAACTTAACTTTACGTATTAAATTTTAACCCCTGTTATTTAGATTTTGCTTGGAATACTAATAGATGAAACTAAAATTAGTAGTAAAAAAATTAAAACAAAACAGATGATCATATTATTTTTGAAGTCGAAATGTACCAAGTTATACGGAAATTATGCTAAATTGAAATATGCGTATGAGGCGCTCCTTTGATGAATACTTTATTGGTTTCTATGGCAACGGCTTTAACAAAATATTTCATCGCTGTTACATAGAGAGGAAACACATTTTCTGTTGAAAAAACGCGGCGGTCTGGTCAGTGTTAAACAGTAGGTACGCCAGTATACAAGAAACGCTGGGATTAATAACACCACTAACGTGTCTATTATGTATATTTTCATTTAAAACACGGTACGGTTAACAAAGTTTATTATCTTCTGTTTCGTTTTTCCATTCTAAATTTACGCTTACCACACTTTAGCGGATATTTTTTTTGTCAATTTGCCCAATAACATCATACATTTCACTTTGAAATGGATATGTTCTGCAGGTAAAAAGTTGCTCTAAACCCAGCAGCACCCCCAGGGAGACAACTTGGATTTTAATTTAGGCATCTATTTGTAGAACATATCCAAAAACGGCCTTTTAAAACATTAAATTTATCAAAACTGGAGTAAATAAATTCAATATCTGATATATAATATACCAACTGCACTAACCGCGTCATCAATCTGAGCATGAATTTAATCTTACGAGAAGCTATTTACAAATGAAAAACTTCCTGCCATGACGGACTAATCCACCGGAGCTATCACGTCCGTCATTGGCATCGGTTATATTTAAAATGATGTTCTTTTAATTAAATCGTTTTAACAGCGCGCGGTTTCCTAGAATTTTAAAACAAACTGCGAGATATTTTTAAGTGAATAAGCTGTTTTTTCTAAACGACGAGCTCTTAAAGACCTAGATTATGCGACCTCAAGGCGAGTAGCAATAAAGGCTATCGTCTTTATCATATTTTTATTGTTATTACTTCATAATACTCGTCGGCGGCGTAAGGCATTGATATTCATTGAAATAAGTCGGAGATTAAAGTAAATTTTATCCAAATTTTATTTTTTGTGACCTTTAACAAGACGTAAATATAATACTCTAAACTGTGCTGTTTAAGGTGAAATGCTGTGCTTTTTTTCATTTTATTTTTCATTGTTAAGGCATTGTCTTTGGATATCTAATTTGGAATTAATACACGGGTAACCCGGACAAAATTAAACTTAAAAAACCCGAAAAATCTAGATTTTTATTCTGTCATTTTATTCTTTACATTATAAGAGCAATATTATCTAACATATTCGTAACTGATATGTCAATCGATCTATTAAGTGCGTCTTCGGGAAAATTCTATTTTAACCCAAGCACCGCCGGTCGGTTTCAGGTATAAAGTTTAGTTTAGTCTAGTTTATTCATTTTATGAAAAAAGTTCCTTATAAGTTTGCAATAGTTTGCATTACATGTCAAAATTTGAAGTATACTTGGCATGATTTTCGTAAAGAATAAATAATATTTGTAAATAATAACTCATATCATTTCGCCAACAAGGATCGTCATAAATCATCATAGTAAAAAAATAAAATAATAACAGTCAAAAAATAGTACAACGACTATATCTACTGCGAATTGAAAACATTTCACTATTTCTAAGGTTTTTGGGATTAATAAACGGTCTAATAGGTACGAGAAGTTATTTACAACAGGCTGTGTAGTAGAAGATTCTCTTTTTAATCTCACACTCACAAAAATTGTTTTATGACTTTTTTATGAATTCAGACAGATTTATGTTTTCATTTTTGTATGCTTTGTTAGAACGTATTTCACAATAGTTCCAATCTTAGCTCAAGGATTAGTATGTGAACTAGTACTATAAGTACTAGTTCACATAGATTGCAGAAAAAAATCTCCAATTTTTTATTCTACTAGCTTATACGGTTTTTTTTTTATGTTAATGAGAAGGCACACTAGCACTGAGGCCACCTGATGGTAAGTGGAATCTGAGACCCATAGACATTTGAATTCTCCAGACTATAATCCCAAGAACTCAAATGCGTTGCCAACCATGAGGACTAAGATGGAATGCCTCTATGCTAGTAATTTCACCGGTTGTCTTATCCCCACACCGGAACACAACAATGTGAACACTGTTGCTTGGCGGACGTGATTAGGGACGGATCCAAGACTCAGAAATACAATATTCAGGCTTGTAAGAAATTTGGCTTGCATGTAATGCTTTTTTACTAAATAACTGTACGACTAAAATGCAATTGGAGTAATTGTTGTACTTACTAAATGTACGATTATTGTTGATGAGGAATTTATCTTATCTTATCTTACAGATGGGCCCTTTCGGATACACTTCGACCCCTTTAGGATCTCTTGTGCAATTACCCTCTTACACACTCAGTTCTTCGAATGTGCAGGTTTCCTCAGAATGTTTTTCCTTCACCGTAAGAGCATCGGGTAATGTAATTAAGTTAGAAAAACTCATTGGTACATTTCGACGGTGAACCCGAACGGTCACCATGTACCAATGAGTTTTCGTTTTAAAATCGTTTAAGGTTACGCTGTGCTGTTTGATTCCCGGTAGGGGTAAACCTTCGTGTCCTGAGCGCTAGTATTTGTTCCTGAGTTTTGGATGTTTTCTGTGTTTAAGTATCTTTGTATTTCTCTATACAAGTATGGTTATCGTTGTCTAGTACCCATAGAACAAGTGTACAGCTTATTTTAAGACTAGATCAATTTGTGTAGGATTGTCCTCAAAACCGTTCTGATTTTAGGAAGTTTATAAAACAAACCTAACTTAACCTAACCTTAAATATTCTGCCCTCCTAAGCAAAAAAGCAGTATCTCAGATTTAATCGCCAAAGCAGATTCAACCCTAAAACGTTAGTAATAAGGTTAAATTTGCTACAGAAGTTTTGTCTCAGATACTGCATTTTATGTTAGCAGGGCAGTATTACCAGTTGGCAATTTTTAAAATCCTGAAAATAAAAAGGGCTAGGATTCTACACGGTACTATATCGTCTTGACGTGTTTCCGTATTGTCAACGTTTTGATAACTCTTATGTCTTTTACAATAAACTGTGAAATTACGATTCTAAAACACGTCAAACACGATATCGTCATAACGGAGTTGAATAAGAGGCCCAGGTGTATGATTAATATTTTGATTATAAAGAGTGATCATTATGATGTAAAATGGTATGAGATACATTTTCGGAGTTCCAATAATCTAGTTTACAATTTTATACGAACTTTGGCGCACCCCGTAAAACCGTGCTTAATTACGTATTTAGAATAAGAATACATTTATTTAAACAAAACACATGGTTACAGACACAGGCATTATCCGGTGGATATCAAACTAGGCTGAGCCTGAATGTTGAGATCCACGGAACAATAATAGATGAAACTAAACTTAGTACTAAAAATTTCTAAACTAAACAAATGTTCATATTATTTTCGGAGTCGGAATGTACGGAAATAGTAAATAATAAATCAATTTACTTAGCCCTGTACGAGTATAATAATAAAAGTAGTGCGTCTAAAGTACCAACATATTAGGTTAAAGTAAACTCAATAGATCAGCCTTCATCCCATAGAAACCAACAGTCACGCGCTGTCTCCCTGACATTGATACATCGTCGCCATCTTATTGACGAGACCGACCGCGTAATGAAATTTCATTCAGACAGATATCCTGTGGCTTGTTAAATAACAATGTTTGATTTAACATTTAACTTACTGCTTAGAATATGTTAAAGTAAACTCATCTAAACTAAACACTGTTATTAAACAAGTCACAGAATATCAATCTGAGAAAAAAAATCATAACGCGTTCAGTTTCTTCCCTTAGATTCTGAACCTATATGCCAAGATGCGTTAGCTAAACGTTTCGACTCTCCATATCACGCGATCGGTTTAAAAACGAAACGAATAGAAACGCTAATTAGCGAACGCATCTCGGCTATAGGCTGTTCTGTGATAAAACTAAAATGGTTCAATCGTGAGTGTTTAAGTTTAAGTGTTGTAAAGGATTTAAGTATAAATATAATTGAACCCGCCGTTGCTTAGCTTTGGTATATGGAAAATAAAATATTATTTATAATGCAATAACCTTCCGTGAAAAAACGTCTAATTGATGGTGAAAACTGCATCATAATCTACTGTGTGGTTTAAAAGGAGTTAGCAGATATACAGGCAGACAGAGAGACCTGGAAAGTCAATTTGTTTTTATACTATATATTAAGAAGGCCGTTCCACTTTCTTCTAGTGACGTTTTATTAAATGTAAATAACACATGTCATAGTCATTGATATAACAAAAAAAAAATTAGGCTATCCCCTAAATTTTCGGTGCAGTATCTGTTTCAGTTTGGTACTGATTCTGTAAAGCGTATCGGTATACATCACTCATTGGTTCAGTCACAGAATTTTGTTTTAAAGGGCGATTTCCTTTGAGCCAATAAACCAATATTGTAAACCAACCTTATCCTGTTGAGTTACCTACCACAAGGTCGAAGTTTTATTCCCAGCCGTTTCATCCATCCAAATTTTTATAATTTGCAAATGTATATTAAATCGATTATACTTTCATTTAACTGGAAGAGATCCCTTATAAGGACAAGTTCACCATTGTAAACTTACCTAACCTAACCTTTAGGTATTATAGATACATCTGTTTAAACATTTTGTAAAGTTAAACAATTCAGCAAAAAAAAACATAACATATTATATAAATAAGTCCATGGATATCACGCAAGGACAATTCTATTGTGCGGTATTTTCTTTTGTCAACTTAAACAGAAGCACATGGGGTTAGCTCCACGCGCTTCTCTCAAGTCTATTAGGACTTGATGTAAGATTACAACGCCCAAAGGCGTAATAACTAATAACGTAAATAAACATAAATTCTGACGTGCCACTAGTATACAAAACAAAAGAAAATCTGCATTGTTGTCCCAAGGTTATTGCTGATTGTGGAGAAAATCTTTTTCTCAGTCCACATTACTCCTGATTTACGCACCGCACGGCTCCAGCGCTTCCCTGAATTTGAAATATTGACGCCAAAATTGCCGTGACGTTTACAACGACGCCATTTTTCAGGGACCCGTTGAAAGGAGTGTGGCGCCATTTTAAGACATACATAACGTGACAACGTAAGATGTGACTTGCCTATATATTTTATAAGGAAACTACGGAAGGATGCGTTCAAATAAACGGCAGATGAGAAGGGGCTAGATCGTTTTTAGGGTTCCGTAGTCAAACAAGCAACACTTATAGTTGCGCCATGTCCGTCCGTTCGCAGCCTAGCTCAAAGACTCTTAGTACTAGAAAACTGTAATTTGGCATATATAATATACATATTAGTCATGCCAATAAAGTATTTTTTTTCGTTTAGTACCCTAAAGTGTAGGGTGTCGTTGGATAGGATTTTTAAAAATATTTTTTTACTAAGAGATCTGTTTATGAAATATCAAGCTTTAAATCGTTAATTTTTGTTAGAGTCAAGTGTCCCCCCCCCCCCCTTAAGCCAAAACTACACATACTAAAAACCTGAAAAAAAACTTAAACTAAAGCGCACATTATAACGAATTTAAAAGGAAAACTATCACGACTAAGTGTATATCATTGGTTCTTGAGATACAGGCGATTAAAGTATTTATACCTACTAAAATCATCTAAGACGGCACCAAATGACTACAAATAGAAAATTAGTTAATACTTGTTGATTTTCATGTTTGTAGTACTTAACGGATTTGGAACCCTTCACTGAGCATGGTCCAACATGCTCTTGCCCGGTGTTTGAGCTTTTATTTTGGTATTTATTTTTATCCCCCATGTGGTTCCCGGGTTAAAATTATGCCACTCCATGTCTTCCCGTGGATGTCATAAGAGGCAACTAGAGAATAAGTACTATTAGGCGATGGGCTTGCAACCTGTCACTAATACACTAATGAACTTCTTGGCCTGATTGTGCAAAATGTGGTTACAGAATTATAAAGTCTTTTTAGAGTTGTTGGTATTTCTGTAGCTCGGCCTACCCCACTCTGGGAATGAAGGCGTGATGGTATGTATGTAAGTATTTATTTTTGCAGTGAAATAGAATTTTGGGTCGAATTGCAAATACATTTTAGTATATCCAGTTGTATAATTAGCATGAAGCAAAATTTGAAGAATTCATAATACTAAATGATTAACCGCAAATACCAATATGTATGAGAAAACGGTTAGCCCCTAGAAACGTGTTGTATTACGTTTATGGAAATAAAAAATATGGATATAACATTCATAAAATGAAATACGTATGAAATCAAATAAATTTACTGCCTCCGCAAAAGTAACTGTGATATATTCTTCACGAATTCCCCATCTCGTCTAGTAGCTCGTTGTAATGTAATAGTTGGTCTGTTGTTGGTATGATTAGGTAGGAGACAGATTGAAATTTATAGGTTCTTGATCCCCTATGGACTACAAATGAATATGGAAAGAATAATGGAATTGGTTAGATCTTCTTTTTGGAGTACGTTAAAACGATTGCAACTAGGTTGTACCTATCTATTCTAATTAGTTTTGAGAACATGGCTTATATTAGAGGTGTTCTTTTAAAAGTGGTAACTAATAATGATATCCATAGCTTTATAAGGAAATTTGAAAATATGTCAGTCTGCAATGCTTTTATAGCTTCCTTCATTTTGACGTCTGTACAGGTAAAAAGAAAGGATGGGGAGAGCTTCAAGCAATAAGCCCGCTGCAATTTTTTTTTTACATCACTTAGGGGTATGAAAAATAGATGTTGGCCGATTCTCAGACCTACCCGATATACACACAAAATTTTATTAAAATCGGTCCAGCCATTTCGGAGCAGTTCAATAACGTACACCGTGACACGAGAATTTTATATATTAGATTAGCTGCAGCATTTATTAAACGCAGTTTTCTCTCAATGCTGAATATTAACGCTATAACATTTATTAAAATGTAAAAATGTTATTGATCTGATGCCTTAGGAGCTTTTTAGGAAATGCCGCTGCCGCTAAAGCTTCCATTTTCAACTATTTGTAAACTTTCGTGTATATAATATATGAAATTATCTCAGTGAATGAAAGTGACAAGGTACTAAAGTGTAAACATATTTATGACTTTGACTGTACAATCAATTTTAAAGATGCACAAGTAAAAAATTGGTAACTAACACCTTAGTTGATAATGTTCAACATTTTGTAAGGCTCGTATGGAATCAAGACGCTTATGTACAGCAATAATTTTCTTCAGAATCAGAATCAGAATCAGAAAAAGATTTATTGCCACACATAACACAGTAGTTAACACAGTAGTTCTTGTAAAAAGCATCCTTTGTGGCTGTCGAAATTCCACCGATTTTTATATCTGAATATCTTCTTATGTATCGGGAATCAATCAGGGAACTCCCTGATCTGGCTGTACGTATAAAGTACGAGTGTGTGCGAGTGGTAGTGTCGCATTACGGAGACGAGGTAATCCATTTTTGTCAAACACGAATCGTTGCCGTGATATCTTCAGTGCGGATCTTTATATTGTTAATAGTTTAGAGTATTTACTTGTTTGTTATTTATAATAACAAGAACAATATAAAGAGTAAATGCTTACAATATTAAAACCGTATTGCATAGTACTTTATTAAAAGAAAACTATGTAATTTATATTTTTAAAATTACAGAGTAATTTGCAATTATTTTTTTCTAACAATATGTTTAAAATTGACTTGAACTGACAGGCGTCTTTCTTTAGTAAACTCCATGCATTTTGACAGATGTATGCAGTCTTACGGCCGAAACCTATATTCAAACCGCGGATAGATAAGGCTTACTTCGGGTTGAAATTTGACATTTGCCGATACAAAATGTGTCAAATTTTAATCTGGGCCTCTATTCAACTGCGTTTTAACGATATCGTGTTTGACGTGTTTTAGAATCGTTTTGTCACAATCGCCATTATTGTAAATGAAAACGTTGACAATACGGAAACAGGTCAAATACGATATCGTTATTACCGTGTAGAATCTCAGCCCTGTCCGCGGTTTGAATATAGGGTTCGGCCGTTAGTTAGCTCTGTAGAATACAATTGACTAGCCCTATCTTCTTCTCTATATAATAAAAATAAATCACTGAATGTTTTCTTTTTTTATTGTATTTGTTACTGTCAGGAGAAGGTTCTTATGAAAGAAAAAACTGAAAAATCCACCGGGAAAATCAGAAATTTGCAGCGAGGCGAAGCCGCTCGCGGGCCTCTAGTTGTTAATAGATTCGATATCTAACTATTCACCACTTTAGATCAATAAGATTATATTCCATAGTGAGGTACAGATAAGTACGAAGAAATCATGATATTTAAACAAAAAGAAGCCTGCAGTCCAAACAGTTTAAAGACTACCATTGTCAGTTATATTTAATACATAAAATTGATTTGGTTTGAACTAAATTAGGTTATCAACCGTCACTCTTTATAATAATATCAATTACAACTCGGAAATGGAAAAGGATGTAATAGAATGGTATTCTGAAGAATATTCAAAATTATACTTTTAATTATATACATATAACCGTTTAAATTAAGTTTCTTAGGGTATTTCCATCAACATTTTTCTTGATTCTGAAGGTTGAGTTGGACATAATAAGCAACCATCAGCATCTAATACTCCATATACGAGTATATATTATTATTATATATTATATTTCGAAATAACGAAATAAGTTGTAAAAAAATTAGCCGTCATAAATTGCTGCAGGACTGCGTGACGAAGCTATAGCGGAAATGCAAATAAGCTAAGTAAAATGTTAATTGCGAAAATATTCTCTTTAGATAATAATGGTCAAACACATACGACGACTCTATTGTATCTTGTATGGAACATAGTATTCCGTATTTTGTTTTAGCGATGATTAGTCCGAGCTATGGTTATCATTCTAAGTTACCACCGGTATCATAGCCAACGTTCTAAGGAGGCTTAATCATTAAACTAATTGACAAAACAAATCCTTCCAATCCTTATCGTAGCAAGGAGTCAGGTAAATTCAGCATCTGCGTTTAATAGCCGCTGAAACTTACACGCCCCAACCAACAATAGCTTTTATGTCAACAAGATGCTCAAATTATGCAAGTTGTTCAATCTCCCACTCGGCGCCAGCCAT
This sequence comes from Acleris holmiana, assembly GCA_949316455.1. Lineage (NCBI taxonomy): Eukaryota > Metazoa > Arthropoda > Insecta > Lepidoptera > Tortricidae > Acleris > Acleris holmiana. Next base: position 13,638,658 of record OX438773.1, on the reverse strand, counting down.
GTTTCCTTTACACTCGAAACTTGGTAGTTTCAACAACTTGCTTGGAGCCCTAGATTTTGGCCTGACAATAGGAAGTTGCGCAATAGTTAATTACGTATAAACTTGGTGAAGAGTTTGAGACGGAGATTTCAACTTGTCTACGTGAGCGATATGTATAGCTTAATAATAAAATGTTAGACTAAAGACCCCTCTTATTCTTAAAAGCGACATAGTTTTTTTAGGGTTCCGTTAACTAGGAACCCTTATAGTTTCGCCATGTCTGTCCGTCTGCCCGTCCGCAGCCTAGCGCAGAGACTCTTAGTATTAGAAAGCTGCAATTTAGCAAGAATATGCATATTAGTCACGTCAACAAAGTGATCAAATAAAATGTAAAAAAAAAACAGGGTACCTCCCCTACACGTAACGACGTGGGGATCTATTTTTACCTTAAAAAATCTTAGATGAAAGAACATGTAACGAATTTTAAAGAAAAACTATCTCGACTAAGTAGACACCATTGGTTCTTGAAATACAGGCGATTAAAGTGTTTTATACCTACTAATATCGTCTAAAACCCAAATGCCTTTAAGTGCAAAATTAGTTGTTACTTGTAGATTTTTATGTTTGTAGTACTTAACGGCTTCGGAATCCTAAACTGAGCATGGTCCGACATGCTCTTACCTGGTTTTTTTAATGGCTTTGACTCCTTGCTCTTTTGATAAGGTGTATTATGCCAATGTCGAGTTGTAGACATATGCACGTGACAAGAATTTTAGGTGTCGGTGTAAAACTTGATTTTGGAGGAATGATGGATTTCTATAACAAAAAACAAATGATATAGACGACGCAGATAATCACAGTACACCTGACAGGTTATAAAAAATCATAAGGTGGGGCGGGGCTATACAATAGCCCTAACGGGATAAATGTATCTTTTAAAGATTTTAAAGCAATAAAAACGAGTTTAAACTATTTTGCTTCCTTTTATAGAAATTTAGGTACTTAAACTACAACAAAAGGGCGCTTAAATTGTTCTAAAACGTTTCATTCCCTTCAAAAAACGATATGTTTACCCCCTAATTTGTAATAGCCCCGCCCCACCTTACAGTCGAATTGATAACCTCCTTTTTTGAAGTCGGTTAAAAATAACGGAAAGTAAATGACAGAAGGTTACGTATGCCAACATCGAGGGTAAGCAGAACAAAACATATAATTATAACTAATCTGTACTAATAAAAATGAATCCCTATTTACCTTGGTCACGGCATCACGCGTGAACGGCTGGATAGAGTTCGTAATTATTTTTTTGTTGGGTTTGTTATTCTCATGAGAAAGTTCTTATGAAAGAAAAAAACCCACGCAGTATTTGCAGCAGCGTGAAGCCACTGCCGGGTCGCTAGCGTTACATAAAGAAGCTATTGTACTTCAAATATGATTTGCCTTATCTATCATTGTCACATTTGAATTGAAGAAAAGTTACAAAGAATACTGTTACTAAAATAGGTTTATTGCATTTATGAATATTGGGGTTAAAATATTTTCCACAACTACCACATTAACTAGTAGTTTTTGGTGAAACATTTAAACATATTACAAATTTTGTGGACCACGCGTTTATCCTAGCCTTTAGTGAAGCCTGCCTACGATGCTAGCGGTCCCGGGTTCGATTGCTAGTACGAGTATAGGCAAATATTTGTGTGATTATTTGTTCCTGAGTCTTGGACGTTTGTCTGTAATTAAGTATGTATTTCTCTTTTAATTATTTCTATGTTTATTGTTGTCTTGTATGTTTTCATAGTACAAGCCTAGAGGTTAGTTTGGGGTGTGATGAGTTTAAGTGATTGGCCCCAGATTCTGATTCTGACCCTGCCTCCGAAGCCAGCGGTCCTGGGTTCAAATCCCGGTAAGGGCAGATATTTGTGTGATGAGCGCAAATATTTGTTCCTGAGTCTTGGATGTTTTCTACGTATTATAAGTATGTTTATCGTTGTCTAGTACAAGCCTAGAGCTTAGTTTGTGACTAGGTCAATTTGTGTGAGATTGTCCCCTGATATTTATTATTAATAATAATAAAGTAACTAATATTAATCTAAGAGTCAAGTAAATAGCGAATCTAAGGTTGGATTCACATTAAAAGATAGAGATAAACAAAATAATTATCACATATACACATAATAAACAGGATAATGAACTCTTTAAAACACAAAAATTAACATTCAAAGCGTGTGAACTCGCGAACATCAGCACGCACGTTTCTACAGACTTCTACCTTCACTGTGACCCCACCCTTTCATAATACATTGATTAATTAATATCAAGTGACTCAAGATATCAAATTACGACATCTCTTACATAAAAGAGGGTAGATTAATAACTTTGGCATGAAGGCCCATTCACACATCGTTTTGATGGATTTAGTCGGAAAAATGGTCCGTTTACGGTTTAGGCCGGGATTATGTGTGGCCGGCTTTATATTCTGCCAGATATGGTTGTTCGGTATGATAGTTTAGGAGGAAAATCTATTCGAGAAAATGTTTCGCTATAGCAGAATGGGATTCTTATACAAGCTTGAAGCTGGTTCAAGCTGGGTTGAGTTTGATTTCTTTACAGCCAGTATCTACAATAATAAGTAAATCGGTCAAGTGGAAGGCGGGCTCGGACACGAAGGATTTCGTACCATTCTTGTATGTCTACTTAATTTTTTATTATTTGTTGGTATAGCGACCCAAATATTATTATTCACTATTTGAAAATGTCTTGTTGCGCTTACCTATTCAAGAGATAGCGTTTGTTGAGGTCGAGCTATAAACACAATAAAATCACGTTTTTATTTGTTCCTAGAACTTTTAACTAAATTTTATTTTTATTATTGGTTCTTATAGCGGCAATAGATATGCACAGTTAGAAAATTGCAACTGTCTACGTATTGCATGGTTCATGAGATTCTGCCCACTGACTAACAGACAGTCAGACGGACAGCGGAGGTTCAGGAATAGGGTTCAGTTTGCACCCTATGGGTACAGAACCCTAATGATTTCAAGATTTGAGTAAAGTACACATATAGTTAGGAAATAAATAAATAAATTTGTAACTTTTTTTATATATTCTACACGGTAAAACCATATTGTTTTTGACATGTAACCGTATTGTCAACATTACCTTAGCTAAAACATGTCACAATATGGTTACCCCGCATGGAATAGAGCCCCCGGGGATTTATCATGACGTAGCTTTGCAGTATCCTTACCTAACAGTGAGTGAGTAGAACGGAGCTAGCCGTTATAATTCGCTATCCCTTTCTCTTGTCGTAAATTCCACTGCTTGATATGGTGACCCCCAGTATTACTCGTAGGTAGCAGTACTAGCAGTAAAACAATTATTTGTACATTTGCCTCAAGGTCTGGTTGTTGTTTATCCATCATTTTCTCTATAGACTCTTGATTTGGTGAAATATTATATTTATCTACCACCTCAATTATGCCTGTTAACTTTGTTTTTTCACCTTTATACATGATTTATGCCATACAACACTACATTTGAACAATGAAGTTTATTTTGATTTAACGATCAGTATGTAATAATTAAAATCACAAAACTGTTAGTACAACTGCTCTTCCATTTCTTGAGCGCTATTAGTATTAAGATGCAATCTTTTTAGAAAATAATTAATAGTAAATTTATTTAAAATAATACGGCTTACAAACAAGATACATCCTGTGGACCCCAAACTAGGGTGAGCCTGTATCTTGGGACCCTAAGCACCTGACTGGCTATACTTAGTAGACCCAGTGGTACATTTTAATGTCAAGGAGAAGGCTTACGAGCACTTAGGCCATCTAATGGTAGGTAAGTAAAATCTGAGCCCCTAGACATATGAATTCTCAGGGCAACAACCCTAAGGCCCGTATTCATAAATTGATCTCGGTTTTAATGCCCGTCTAAAAATACGTCAAAAATTGCAGTTTTCTATGATTTGACGTTTACTTTGACGTATCTTGAGATGGGCACTTAAAGCGAGACGAGTTTATTAATACGGCCATAAGACTCCGAATGCATTGCCAACCCTGAGGACTAAGATGGAATGCTTCCAAATTTTCACCCATTGTCTTCTCGCCACACTGGATCACAACATTACAATGCGAATTCTGCTGCGACGGTAGGTTAAAGGATAAGATGGTGGGAGCGATCCGGACGAACACTAAAAAAACTTCATGTGTTTTAAGCAATACAATCCTAGAGAAAACTAGTCCCAAATTCAGATTTTAAGTGCTAAGCCTGTCAACCCACCCCGCCCCACGTAGTGTTCGTCGTAAACACGTCTTTAAATCCTCGCAAGCCCAAGGTAGTATTTATCCTTGTCGAGTGTCATGTTTGCATTCCACTGTTCCATCTCTAATACCGACGCATTTTAAAATTCATGAAGCGAAACTTTTACTTCAATTGTTTTTGCATTCTCTTTTGAAATTCATGAACTGAAATTTCCACTTGAAATGTTTAAGGTGCCACGATCGTACTGAAATGTTGGAAGAAATTTATGCATGAGAGTTTATTATTTGTCCATGATACGTTTCAATAACTAAGATTAATGACCTCAATTGCCCTTACTATCAAAGTTTGTATTTGGATAGTGGTCAGAATGATAAAAGATCAATTAGGTGACGATATTGAGACGATAAATATTTTTTAATAAAAAATAATGTTGAAGAGATCCTTGTTTTTTACCTATTTAAAGCATAACTTAGCCTGCAAAATGGTGAATGATGAAAGCATGCTGATGAACGATATTTAACTAAGATGTTGATGAGATGAACAAGAGTTAGATGATTTTTAGTAGGACATTTTAATTGCCTATATCTCACGATAACCAATCAAGACTTCGTCGTGATAGTTTTACTTTGAAATTCATTACATTATGTACTTTAATTTAAGATATTTATTCGATGTTTACTACTTTTAAATTTGGCTCTAATAATGGACGCAACTATAGCGAAAAATACACATTTCGAGTACAATGTTTCCTAATTTTAAAATTGATAATAATAAATTATACATACCTATAATGTTTTAATTTTATCTTCGCTTTACATTTATATGTATGGAGATTTCAATGGGATCCGCAGGTTTAACCTGACGTGGTGAAATTATAAGAGTTCTTTACTGACTACGGAACCCTAAAAAGGGTATCAATCATGTATTGAGTATACTAGACTTATCCCCTTTTTCAGTAGGACCCCAAGATACAAATAGATGTGCGCCTTTCGAGCAAGGTGATTCAAATAACTGAATTAAACGATATTCATCACTATAAGGTAAAACTAAATTATTGTTATAATCCAAAGCAATGGACTAACAACGCGTCAGATAGCTAACAATTTGAATTATGATAATCTGTAAGTCAAACATTCAGAAGATCACCAAAAAGTTCAAGCAGATTGTTAGAAAATATCTCTAAAGTGTACAGAATTATTAGTATTATGAAATGCTTTTTTAAACGTAAGTAAAGTTGTTTCAACAGTTTCCAGTTTGCAAGCCAATAAAAAAGGATCTCTGTTGTTGTTCAAAACACGAAACTGAATTAAATTTTAAAATAATCTTTTTAACCGTATAAGCACGTTGTAAGTGTAACTGATTCAGTTATTCCAGAAAAAATGTACCTATTATAATTATTACCTTCTTAAACTTCTTCAAAGATAAAAAAGTGTTGAGTAGTCCTTAGACATTCAATTGCACAGAAAAAGATACCAGCAAACTGTAGCTAGTCATTCCCAAACACAACTCGATTTAGGAAAACATTTCTGAAAAACGTCTCATCAAAGCCGCTCCCTGAAGAGTCGTCTCGCTCTTGATTCTCCCAATTTGCAAACAATTAGTTTAAGTGCTCGCCATCGACTTGTCGGTAAATAAAATAAGCCTACTTCCATCTCGAAACTGGGTAAACAATGTAGGTGAATTATTTGTGGCTTTGTTTAGAAGGATCCGTGTTGAAACGAGTCTTAGTTCTGAGCGGGTAATGGCAGCCGTTAGCTACAGCCTTGAATATTAAATTGGTTTAGTGAATTTGTACTGGATTTTATTGATTGTATTAACTTAGTACGTGACACAATTTTATGTTTATGCTTGGATAATGATCACGATTATATTCTGTAAAGAGAAGGCCTTTGCCCAGCATTGGAACGCAAATAGAGCAAAGGGCTCCAAGAGACCATCTCGTTGGTTGGAAGCGGCGCAAGAAACACAAAAGTATAATTATTTAAATTCTTATTCAAATGACAAAAGGTACTGAAGTTAACGTTGTGTTAAATTCTAGTTAGTTAATTAGTTATAAAAGATTGATCGCATTCAATTTAAAAACAGTCTGTGTGCGATTCATCCGCGTTGACCATTCCACGGATACAGTGTATTTTTTCAGAAAAAGGTAGCCTATGATGTATTCAGGCTATCTCCACTTTTAATTTCATTCAAATCCGAAAGGCCATTTGAGCCTGAAGTAGTAACAAATTGTCGATGATTCTGCAAAACCACTTATTTAATTCGTTTGTTACGCGGTATAGCAGTATCACCAACTAAATTACATATGCTCAAAAACGGTCGCATTCAAAATATTATTATGTAAAGAAAAACAAAGAGATATTTAAGTAGGCACAGTTACACGTTACCAAACCGTTACCGTTTCGGTGAACTATTGTCACTGATAATTTTTCGCTTCAGTAGTTCCTACTTTATTGTTTTTATGAAATCAACCTTAAATAATGTTCCATTATTTTTTTGTATTGTTTTAAACATGGCCTGACAATACGCAAACACGTTAAAGGCAACATCGTTTTTACCAAGTACGAGTAGAATGTCAGCCCTGCGTTTACTTACTATGACGTATTCTACTCGAACGGGTCTATTTCGCCCCGCGTTATCTCTACCTCAGCTCCGACATTCATTTTGTGGACACCTATCGGTAACCGTTTGGGCCCATACCGAGAAACTATTATTACGTACTATAAATTAACCACCCGCCAAGCAACAGTGTTCGCATTGTTGTGTTCCGGTGTGAGGATAAGACAAACGGTGAAATTACTAGCATAGAGGCATTCCATCATAGTCCTCAGAGTTGGCGACGCATTTGAGGTCTTGAGAATTAAAATGTCTATGGGTCTCAGATTTCACTTGCTCGTGTGCCTTCGCCTTAACATAAAAAAAACAAAGAGCAACTAATTCTTAATTTTACGTATATTTATTTATTCGAGTAACGTCACATTAAAAGTATTTTTCATGGATTAATAAATACTACATGTAATTGAGACCTGACCAATCACAGGCTAAAGTAAAACTAATAATAGATGCAGATATACTGCAAACAAAACAAATATAAGAAAAAATATTGCTCAAATGAAAGTAAAAGTAGGTCCACCAGCAGAAATACACTTTTCTTAATACATAGGTAGACGCTTACTAGAGTCGGTTTACGCCGTATTGATGTATCTGTAAAAAGGAATGCATATTTGACGTTAACACGTTACAGTCTTTGTTCCTTGACTGTGGTTCTGAAACAATGCCCCACTTCAGGCTGCATTGTTAAAGCGAGACGAAGCGATCAAGGTCGCGCCAAGGTCGGGATGGGACGGATACACCTGCGCAGAGACGCTATTAAAAATGCCAATTATATTTAGAAATGAAATTAAAACAAATTTAAATGGGACGTTGTGAATTGCGTCGTCTCTCTACATAGATCTGTCTGTGTATACAAAAAATTAAAATTTAAAATATTAAGACTACAATCCTAAGACCTTAAATGCGTTGCCAACCCTGAGGACTAATATGGAATGCCTATATGCCAGTAATTTCACCGGCTCTCTTATCCCCACACCGGAACACAACAATACGAACACTGTTGCTTGGCGGTAGGTTAAAGGGTAAGATGGTGGTCGCGATCCGGACGGACCCTGCACAGGGTCCTACCACCACTAAATATGTGAAGATGTAGAAGAACCAAGCTTTTAATTCAAAACAAAAAACTCCATTTTGTCATCATCCTTAAATTTAAGAGCCAGGCTCTTGTCGGTGTAGTAATTGCCACTTTTCTCTATTCTGTGCCAGCTTTTTTAACTTCTGATCATCATCATCATCATCATCATATCAGCCGAAAGACGTCCACTGCTGGACATAGGCCTCCCCCAAGGCTCTCCACTTAGACCGGTCTTGTGCCTTCCGCATCCATCGCGATCCCGCCATCCTTACGAGGTCGTCGCTCCATCTTGTTGGAGGCCTACCAACAGCTCGTCTCCCGGTCCGTGGACGCCATTCGAGAACTTTCTGGCCCCATCGGCCATCAGTTCTGCGAGCAATGTGACCCGCCCTTAACTTCTGATACGACACGACATTAGCCTTCCGTCTTATTTGGTTAAGTTAGTAGTTTCCTCTTCCTCTTTTTTCTTTTATTTTACCGTCCAAAATGTTCAAAAAAGAAACTATAGTGCTTCATCAAGTGTCTTATCATTTTTTCTCTTCCATATTCTATACTTTATTCCATTTTGTAAGAATGTATAAAGTTGACCTATTAAGTTATGTCTATCGTTTATCTAAGTATCTAGGCTGTTTGAATAAGCCCGCGATGTAGATAACACTCGAGTATCATATCTTTTACGTAGCGGCCCCCTCCCCCTGCCGTGGCGTGAACAAGTCACAATGTTCAGCACTAACTACAAAAAGTTTTTTTTTTAAGGTTGCGGTTTCACTATAACTTTGTGAACAGCTAAGTTATACTTAAAAACATATGCACTTATACCAATAGGATTTTTCTATCGCCGTACAGCACAGTTCTTTTTGGTGGAGATTTTTCCCGCACACCGCTAATATGCCCGGTATGGAGTGTAAAGCTCTGTGGAAGTGTAGTCTAAGCCGATTGTTTTTTTTTGGTTGTGAATATTTATCAAATAAATGTCGGATTGTTGGCATTCATAAATATGTACCCCGTTTTGTTGCCGCGTTAGAATAGTGCCACTCCAAGTCTTCCCGTGGATGTCGTAAGAAGCGACTAAGGGAATACGGGCTTATAGTACTGTTAGGCGATGGGCTTGCAACCTGTTACCAATGCATTAGTAAACTTCTTGGCCAATTGTGCAAAATGTGGTTACAGAATTATACACACGATATTTTAGAGTTGTTATTTATGTGGCTCTGCCTACCCTACTCTGGGAATGAAGGCGTGATGTTATGTATGTATCATATTTAAGTAACTGTCGACTTAATATTACTTCCAAACAGTTTCATACTTAATTAATGTTCTTTTAACGCCTTTAGATGGCCAATGTCGCGGTTAAATAGATGTACCGGTCGGCCTTAAAGCAGCAGCACAGTTACTGCTTTGTCACTTTAACGTTATGCTTGAACTGCTGCATTAATCTGTCAAAGACATTGAAACGACAAGGTACCAAGATGTGCAACTACTTATAAGGCCGAGTGTTCTTAAATATTTCCCATTTCCTAACTCAAATTAAAGCCAAAACCAATTAAAAAAAGCTAAATAATTCCACGTTTCCACATAAATTAAATAGCGAGTTTTCTGTTACCCGTTCCATTTTATGCAAAACCTCAGCCTTAATACTAATTAGAACGAAGACGCAATAATACTTAGTGCACTGTCGGACACATAAATTGTGCTTTTAATTCCTTCGTCTTAGCCGCGGAGCCACGAAGTTGCTCCTTTCTGCCCCAACTTATAACTAAGTTTTTAATGTGACAGCTAGAAATGTAATTTTATACTTAGTTTTCAACGGATCTTGATAAACTACTCATAGTTACACGTAAAATTTGTATGTGTTTCTCTATTTTGGTCCTTATTTTAAAATTTGATTGAGTATTTTGCTTCATAAGTGAATAAAAACAGTTACGTAGTCTCAGTAAATCAATCAAAAATTACAATTTAGCCTGACATTATCTCTTCGTGCACGGATGCTCACTGTGGGGTCCTGGTTTTAAATCCCGGTAAGGGCAGATATTTGTGTGTTGAGCACGAGTATTTGTTTCTGAGTCTTGGATGTTTTATATGTATTTAAGTATATATTTCTCTATATAAGTAAGTTTTTCGTTGTCCCCATAGTACAAGCCTAGGGCTTAGTTTGGGACTAGGTCAATTTGTGTGACATTGTCCTGTCATATTTATTTATTTAGCTAAAACTGGATTATCATGTATAATTAGGATACCAATGATCGCTTCAACCTTGTTCTATGTGACTGTTATTTCAAGCAGCCCTTGGCAATGCGTGCAATGTGCATGGAGATAGAATGCTGTCCAAAATAAAAAAGCAGAATGAGAGTATTTAGGTACGAAACTCGGGGTCCGTACTTTTGACCCTATCATCATTTGGCAAACTATATCACTTTACAAACTTTCATTTCGAAAAAATGAATTTGTTATGGTTTGTGATTTAACCATGATACATGACCTTATTAAATAATGTCAGGTTAGGTTAGGTTAGGTTAGGTGGAAAGTATCTCTGCCAAATGTAAGTTTGTAAAATGATAAAGTTTGCCAAATGATGATGTGGTAAAACATTAGGGAACCATGAAACTCATAATATGCTTTGTCTTTTGGTTTTGGAACAATTAAATAAATAAGTCTTTGGACATCGTACTGGATTTTCTAGGCCTCGAACAACTTCAGTTTGATGGATGGACTTTCTGTTGGGATAACTAGAGGGACACACCAGCCCTAACCTCATGCAAATTGACGCTTGATGCCGAAGTTTTTTTTACATTACATTACAATAAGTCACTCCTTACGTAAGTAAATTCATAAATTAGTAAGATTCCTCAGTTTCACAGAAATTGAAAGCAAGTTAAATAGTCTTTAGTCATAAAAGACTATTACTCTATGGTGAATTTCATTTTTTTCCGCTAATTTGTAAATCATTGTGAAATATTTTTAAGTAGTTTCTAATTTCAAGACTCGTTATCTCCTATGCCATTTGAGGTAAACTTTGAGTTAAAAATGATAACTATGAAAAATTCGTAAAATAATAAATCTGTGTGGGTGCCCACCACTGCAATAACTACGCTATTAACACGTAATTTAACAAAAACATTCCTAATATTGCGGTTTGCTGTTGTTAGCTCATTCGGGTCAACATTGGCACAGCATATTAAGTATGCAGCGAACGCTGTTGAATAAAATGTCAACTTGCAGTGTTTCATTTTACATTTGCTGTATCATTCTCTGTATTTGAATATTCCCTGTGCGGAGGATACAAATGACGACTTTTGTTTGAGCGATCTTTCGCTGCTAGGCCACGAAGAAAGCGGATTCAACCTTAAGACTGTACCGAGCGTCCAGTGGCGCTCTCATTACTATTTTTTTTTTGTTGTAAAAAACTTAAAAATTGTCTTTAAAAAGCTTTTTGATGTACAAAAGATAACATAATTTATTGGGTATATATTATACGTATATATAGTTTGGATGTTTGTATTTTTTTTAATATTTCTTTTGTTATTTCAGTTGGCACCGCCTACGAATTTATTTCTGTTTCTTTTTAACTTCCCTTCTTTGTAAAGTTGTCTGGAAGAGATCACTACTTAGTGATAATTCCGCCTATTGACTAAATTAGTTAGTAATATTTTATTAGTACTTTACTTTTCATGCTGTAATTGTATGTGGTGTTCAATAAAGAATATTTGTATATGACACAATATAATAACAATTAACCAATGAGTGAGTAACTTAGCGGAAAAAAGTGCCAACTATTTCCTTTAAGTTAACTATAACCGCTATTTAGCGGTAAGGCCGCCAGTTGTATACCTATGATTTAAACGGAAAAAAGTGCCAACTATTTCCTTTAAGTTAACTATAACCGCTATTTAGCGGTAAGGCCGCCTGTTGTATACCTATGATTTAAACGGAAAAAAGTGCCAACTATTTCCTTTAAGTTAACTATAACCGCTATTTAGCGGTAAGGCCGCCAGTTGTATACCTATGATTTAAACGGAAAAAAGTGCCAACTATTTCCTTTAAGTTAACTATAACCGCTATTTAGCGGTAAGGCCGCCTGTTGTATACCTATGATTTAAACGGAAAAAAGTGCCAACTATTTCCTTTAAGTTAACTATAACCGCTATTTAACGGTAAGGCCGCCAGTTGTATACCTATGATTTAAACGGAAAAAAGTGCCAACTATTTCCTTTAAGTTAACTATAACCGCTATTTAGCGGTAAGGCCGCCTGTTGTATACCTATGATTTAAACGGAAAAAAGTGCCAATTATTTCCTTTAAGTTAACTATAACCGCTATTTAGCGGTAAGGCCGCCTGTTGTATACCTATGATTTAAACGGAAAAAAATGCCAACTATTTCCTTTAAGTTAACTATAACCGCTATTTAGCGGTAAGGCCGCCTGTTGTATACCTATGATTTAAACGGAAAAAAGTGCCAACTATTTCCTTTAAGTTAACTATAACCGCTATTTAGCGGTAAGGCCGCCTGTTGTATACCTATGATTTAAATATACTGTTCCGTTTTTATTTTTTAATTTTTGGTGTTCAATAAAGAGTATTTGTATTTTATTGTATTGTATTGTATAAGAAGGTTAAATGTAAGTTAACTTATAACTCATATATGCTATATATTGTGTATTAAGATAATGCTTAAGTTTCTTAGAAAACAAAATAATAGTAGTGAGGGCGCTACTGGACGGGCGGTGCAATCTTAACTTATTGGATTGGATTGCCCTCGACTTCTGCGGCGTAAAAGTCGTTTTCACGAGAACTGCTAAGTTTTCCGAGATATAAAGTATACCCTATGTGGTTGCCCGGTTAGAATAGTGCTACTCCATGTCTTCCCGTGGATGGCGTAAGAAGCGACTAAGGGAATAAAGGCTTGTAGTACTGTGAGGCGATGGGCTTGCAACCTGCCACTAATACACTGGTTAACATCTTGGCCTGCTTGTGCAGAATGTGGTTACAGAATCATCAAATTTATAACGAGATGGTTATCAAGTGCAGTTGCAACATTTTTCCGCAATTCACAAGTAAAAAACCAAACAACTAAGAAAAATGTAAAATACGTAATCAAAAAATATTATCTTGGTCTTTGCGATCAAAAGTGAAGACATACATCCTGTACACGAGTGGTAAAACCTTGCATTGTTTATATTACATTTGATTATATGTTTAGTTACTGTTTATATCAAATAAATAAATAATAATAATACCAAAAACGCGGTTTCTCTGGACACAATCCTCATTCAAGAAAAATACAGTGTTCTTCGCATTTTTGTGCCCCGTATTTCAGCGTTTGCATGTAGCAGCTCATTTAGGCGCTCAGTTGAAGCTTTAATAGCGTTGGATAAGATGTGACAATAACAGTCCTTAGAACGAACATATTATTGTAAAATCTTTTTAAAAGTAATGTTGTGACTCTTGTTGAATGTTAAGCTGGGTACGAATCAGAGCGGGTCAGCCTGAGGCATGCTCGCCCCGCGCAGCGAGCTGCTCGCGAGCCGAATAGTTGCACATGAACATGCGCGGGTGAGGCAGCATGCTGCGGCTGCGTTTATCATAATTCGCGCCTCACCCACAAACAAGTTACAACTTGTCATTCTTCCTGCGGCACGCTCGGATACACGTCAAAATTACGCGAGGCACGCACACCGAGGCGCCTTTGAGCACGGTCAAAAGACCGACTCTCGCTCGCCGCTTTAGCTATCGTATATAGATAACAATATCAAACCATCTAGTCTGGCTTATAACCTTTTTATCACCTTACGTCAAATAAAAATGCATTGCTCACACGCCAAATATGTATTAAAAGTTATGCAAAATGTAACTTAATCCATACGAAACAATGTCTCTTTTAAACTGTACCTGTTACAGCTGTGTCAATGGCGTTGTAGGCACGACAGCTTATGACTACTTTAGGCGTCGTTGGCGTTCAAAGGGTTAAGGCTTGCTTTTTGTTAGACCTGTTGTGAACAGAGGGGTTACCGCTAGTTTGAGATGTGTGTAAAGGACAGAGTTGTAGCAGTTACACGGCTGTCTCTTTCTCTCAACGTAAACTGAATTGCTTAGCCATGTCATGGTAACTCCCGTTTATATTAAGCCTAGAACACATCATTTTAGCGAAGTTCACTTCATCGAGTGTAGCATTTCACTGAACCCTATTTTCTGCTAAAACCATGATGTTTTCAGGATATCTTACTTACTTAGATTACTTCTTTACTACTACTTACTTACTTTTTCTTTACTTAGATTAGGTTAAGTTAGACCTGTGAGTAACAAAAAGTCATGCGAAGAAAATTCTGCGTAATGAAGAGTAGTTTATGTGACTGTTACATAATAACATCACACGAGTGTTTTAATGCCTAATTATGTACAGTTACATACACTGCTTTATCCTCATATATTATTATAAACAACAAAACAAACTAAACCTCTTTTAGCGACAAGTCAAACAGAAAGTTGAAAGTGGCGGTAGCCGTAGTTTTTTTAAAATTCAGAGACAAACTAGAGTTGGCCTCTACTATCATATCGTTCGATATCAAGTAACATGCGAGATTTGTCAAATTTGTATGCAATTGACATTTCATTTCGAATTAAATGTCGCCTCGAGTAATATTCGAATTGAGGTCAAATACAATTGCTTTACTTTTCAGAGATGTTCGAAATTTGAATGTAATAATGATATCGCATTTGATATTATTAGTAAGAAAGAAATTTTCTCTAACAAAATAGTTTACCTTTATGCTATTCGTAATTTGGGGTTTTTGAAAGTATCATAGAGGGTTTATGATAATATGTGTGTAAATAAAATAATAGTAATTAGCCTATTGTTATAAATAAGTGAGTATGAGTATGACTATCATTTTTGCCCATTACACTGCTGACCAAAAGCCTTCTCTCTGGATTTCCATATCTCTCTGTTCATTGTAAATGACTACCCTTTCAATAAAGCATATTCCAATAAAAAATATTAATATTAATAAATATTTAGTCGGCTTTATTCAATTTTGAATGGCCTTTATTACTGTGAGTAAATTTACCAGAATTTATTACTAAATTTCAAAGTGAAATTTAATGTCAGCCTAGAAAACGTTTGCGGGTTTCAGGGACCGGCCATTGTAATTGGTGGCTAGCCGAATCGAATTGGCTTAATATAAATCAAATTTATTCGATAACCATTTCAATATTGTTTACGGATCAGTTTGATTCTATCGAATAAAATTGTCGACGTAGTCGTTTTGAGGATTGACTTACGAAAGTAGTCCTTGAAAAAGGTTAGTGAAATCAATATATACTTATGCACAGCATATCTGTACAAAATTAATTTTAGTGTTGAGTTACCCATCATGTGGCTCTTAAATGTCCCACCCCGTTGATGATATTATAAATCCGCGATTAGAATAGTCTTGGCGGTGACAGTTTTGTCATATAAATACGTCAAAGTTCATATGAACTGGGCCTCTATTCAACTGCGTTATAACAATATCGTTTTTGACCTGGGCCTTTATTCAGGTGCGTTAAGACGATATCGTGTTTGACTCGTTTAAGAATCGTTTATGTCACAGTCGCCATTATTGTAAATGACATAAGAGTTATCAAAACGTTGACAATACGGAAACAGGTCAAAAACGATATCGTTATAATGCAGTTGAATAGAGGCCCTGTTTCCTTATTGTCAACGTTTTGATAACTCTAATGTCATTTACAATAATGGCGACTGTGACATAAACGATACTTAAACGTGTCAAACACGATATCTGAATAGAGGCCCTGACAGCTATTGCAAGTGTAAACTCATCGCGGTTTAGTAATATCACACCAAGGGAAACGAGAGAAATAGATGAAAGAATAATCAAATCAATCAACTCCAAGTGTGAATTAGACAGGATACGTAGTGTAAACCAATATGAATCATAGGCCCCTATGAAACTATGTCAAAGTGACGTTTTGATTCAAATCGTAAGCGGCTGCTTAAGAATTGAATTAAAATGTGTTAGACATAGTTCCACAGTGGATAAAACAAATCGTTAAATGTACCTCGCCTCATTTCAGGAAGGACATTGTAAAAGAAAACAGTTATTCCTTCAAACTCGTTTTAAAGTCATGCCAACTACTGTATTAAATCTAGCTACATCAGTGCAACATGTCTAGCAAAAATAGCACTGAATGAAATTGTAGAATGGTCTGTCGCCCGCGGTATTTCCGGACAGGCCGGCAACTTACCTGTAACTCCTCTGGTGCTGCAGGTGTCTATGGGTAACAGTATTCGCTTACCATCAGGCGATCTGTCAGCTCGTTTGCCTCCTATTCCATACAAAAAAAAAGAACCGCATCCTTGATATAAATTCTTTTACAAATATAATAATTGTGCTTAACATAACGGTTGTGCGTAACGGTGGTACCGTGGTACAAGGGACCGGCACTGACTCTTATTCAAAGAAGATAAGAGTTATTTATTTATTTTGCAACAATCAATTTATAACCCTATGATCTTTGGATTAAAAGCTTCTGCATGTCACCTAAAAGTGTTGAACATTGGTGCCGTTACTAATTTGTGTTTCATTTGTTTTTTATTCTTCCATCACGTCAAAACAACGCAACGCATTGAACTAATTAGCACAGTAATAGACGGATAAGGGACGGATGGAAGTTACTGCCAGTATTACTGTTTAAACTTCTTCTTGGACGGAGTTAAAGGTGGATGTAAAAAATTACGGTACATTTTAAGGGTACACAGAAATAACATTTCTAGTTTCATAATATTCATTTTACTTACTTACTTAAAAACAACCTTCAGACAAGTGGAATGATTGCGATTGTACAAGAAATTCTTTATCATTGGAGAGCGAACAGTGCGAACAAAAGCGAACCAAGCAATCATATAAGTATTTGAAGTTTAACCTTTAGATGCATGATTGAATATTTTTATTTCGAAAAAAGAAATTATGATGGGAAAATACACTTTAATAATGGAATGCATGGGCGTCCCCTAGATGGATGTGGATTACTACAATACTTGCAAAGAGTTTCTGCTAGGTCTGCAATAAAGTCGGCTAATTTGAGGATTTCTTTTTGGTTAACCCCATTCCTGTCACAAATTTTTGTATAAAAAATACCCAGTCATTAATTACGGTAAGGTCCAATATAATGATATAATATGCGGAAGTACCATTTTTTGGTTTCCACCAGAGCAAAGTCAATACATAACCGTTTTAGAGCTTGTTAGTAAGAAAACAAAGCGTAGTGCATGGAATATCATTTTTGATATCATGAAAAACGGCGTTAACGGCGTCGTAAAATAATGCAAAACTCACAAAACCGTGGATAATATATACATACATACATAAAATCACGCCTTCAGAGTGGGGTAGGCAGAGCTACAGAAATACCAACAATCCCAAAAAGACTTGTATGAATTCTTTAACCACATTTTGCACAATCAGGCCAAGAAGTTTACTAGTGTATTAGTGACAGGTTGCAAGCCCATCGCCTAACAGTACTACAAGCCTTTATTCCCTTAGTCGCCTCTTACGACATCCACGGGAAGACATGGAGTGGCACTATTCTAACCCGGCAACCACATGGACGCCCAGGGGCGCCCAATCTCATATTGATCTAGTCCAAAACAAAACTCTATTATATTCATTGTTGTATGTAGATAATTTTCGATCAATATAAGTATTAACCTTTGCTATGCGCATTTTTTCGGGTGAAAATATCTCAAGATTCGCCAGATACACGAAAATTCTAACTTAGAATTTTACTGTCGCAAAAAACAACCGCCCGATTCAAAGTTTTGACGTTTCATGAAATGACAGCCGCTCGGATGTTGTCTGGTGATATTTTTTTGCAAGTATTTGAGCAAAGGTAACGTTATTCAACCTTAATAGCGAGATTAAATTTACATGATGGATTATTGAACAAAAAAAATATACGGTATCATTTTTGATACCGTATGCATCTAAGGGAATAAATAAAAAGTAACTAAATAAATATCACGCAACTGTGTCACACTAATTGAACTGGTCCCATAAGCTCTAGGCTTGTACTATGGGTGCTAGACAATGATAAACTTACTGAAATAAAGAAATATATATATATATATACTAAAATGTATAGAAAACACCCAAGACTCAGGAACAAATACTCGCGCTCATCACACAAATATCTGCCCTTACCGGGATTTGAGCCCGGGACCGCTAGCTTCGTAGGCAGGGCGTGTCGTTTATTGAACGATAATTGTTAGTTTAGTGTAGGTTAAGTAAGTGCGTTAATAAAGTATAGTTCTTAAAATAATTATCGGTTTATTTTTGCATTTCCATCAGTTACTAACCCCACGTACATCTTTACGTACGTTTATCTTTGTAAATTATATTTCCATACTCAAAAGAATGTTTGACATAATATGCAAAAGATCTGGAAAGTTCTCAAATAATCTTACTACAATTGGTCCGCGTGAAAATATCGCGGCTGTGAGAGCGGCAAGTTTTTTCATTAAGTTTTATGGCTATCCTAACTACCGGCAGCTTGTGTGATTGGTTTCTTACAGCCTTAGTTATGTCCTTCGTACTAAAGATAGCATTTAACATGTTTCTGAACTATAGAGGTATAATGATTATTATCATTTTTATCAGGGGAAAATCTCACATTGATTTAGTCCAAAACTAAACTCTATGTATTCATTGTTATACTTGACTCTAACAAAAATTAGCGCTTTATAGCTTAATATTTCATAAACGGATCCCTCAATCAAAAAAATATTTTAACAAACGGGGGAAGACGAGAAAAAAAATACATCCCCACGATACGTGTAGGGGAGGTACATTTTTTTATCAAAATGTTTTACTACTTTGTTGGCCTGTCTAATATGTATATTCATGCTGAATTGCAGCTTTCTAGTACTAAAAGTCTCAAAGCTAGGCTGCGGACGGACGAACGGACCGACGGACATGGTGAAACTATTATCGTAACTATATTCCACGGCGGAAAAAAATACACCACTTAAGCTGTTTATTTTATACCGTTTCACGCACCAAAACCAACATAACTGTGCACCAAATGCCGTGACTTATCTTTTTTGTATGTCTCTTCTGTCATTAAGGTTGTCTGGAAGAGATCGCTATGTAGCGATAAAACGGCTTGAAGTTTACAATTTTACATACAATTAGTTATTGGAAATGTAAGTCTGTAATGTATTGTATTATAAATCCTAATCGCTTCAATACCTCTCTTTGCTATAAACGCTGGATCAGTATCAATACAAGACCATTAGAAACCGTTCTGCCAATCAAAGCAATAAATTTAAAAGACCTTTATTTATTTAGAGCCGGAGATAAAAGAGCTCCGCTTTTATAGGAGGGGGAATCATGACCTAGAACCACTTTCTAGGGAGGGGGTGCATTTTTTGCATTCCGGGGGGGTTGCTCCCCTTTATTGCACTCATTAGTCGTCTGTATATTCTCTGTGGGTTCTACTTTTAAAGAAACGGTGCGATGAGACTTTTGAGAATTACTTGATGCTTTTAAAAGGATTAGAGTTATCTTTGATGTTTCGTAAAGACAAGAAGTAAATTATTACAGCGTTTTTGAAAATGAGAAAACACGGTACTATTTGATACAAAGTTAAAATTAGTAAAGTAAGTTTATACATCATAAAAACACTATAACGCTAGGCACGCTAAACACTCGAAATACTTTATTTTAATAGAACACATGAAAGCCTTTAAAGTGAACAGCGCAATAAGAAGTACCTACAAAGAAAAAATAAAACAAAAGAAAAGATTAAAACGTAAAATTATGTGTGCATGTGTGAGCGTGTGTTGTGCGTGTGTGTACGCACGTGTATATGTATGTGTGCGTGTGTATGTGCGCGAGTGTGTGTGTGTGCAGCAGTGTTTATTAATTTATTTGCAGAGTTTTATCTTATAGGTTACATTGTCTTACGCATAGAAACCAGAGAAAGACTTCCCTGCCAGTTAAAGTCACTATCTCCAAGTTACATTATAACAAATCAAAATCAAAGTATTTTCAAGACTTGACTACTTTGCCATAGTTCCATACTAGCCCGAGGATCAAATAAGTCGACTGTACAAGTTAAAAACAAGTTAGAAGTCTCATCTTTAACTAAAGTAACAAAATAACACTAACCATCAATTCGCAATTGAACCTACATTGAGAGAAACACGTACTCTGAAAATTTCTAATTTAGTCTTCTCGACAGTTCCATAAGTTGGTGACATACAATGAAATTGCCCTTAATAGAAAGGGTTTATTACAAATTAGTGTGATTACATAAATTCAGTCCCATAATTCAGTCCCATCTACCCCTAAGCAACACAACACTGACTATCTTACATGGACCGTTAGTTACCCGTATTCAGAACAATATAGGGCTAATGAAGCGTTCTGTCCAGTTCGTAGTTATTGTTATTGGGGTCGCCTATTCAATCCCTGTTGTACCGTGTTTTGTTTGATATCCGGTATATCATACCCGGGTCAAATTACATGATAACTTAGTACCTAAATCAATGTAAAATATGGATGTTGGATAAGCAAAACGATGTCATAATGCTTCCTTTGTAATGCTGTCAAGATCTTGTTTAGAAATTTAATTAAAACAACCGTAAAATATTCATTGAGGTAATTATTACTAGTTTTTATTTTTTTTATTTTTAATGTACTGTTCCGTGTTCTGATTTTTTTTTTGTGTTAAATAAAGAGTATTTGTTTTGTATTATATTGTATCTTTCAATCTTTTAGTGACTTACGATGTTTGAATGTATATATTTTAGTTTAGGTCAAATCTTGCAAGTAGAAAGTAATGGATTGACTTGAAATTTGCATCACCTAATGTAAAACCGATTACAACGCAATATTATGGTATCCAAGAGCTGTATGTATGTAAACACTTTATTTTACTAAAACAATTACATATGGTAGCAGGATATCCGATATAATTAACTAAGACTCACAAAAAAGGAAAGTTGGAAAGGTTGATCCAAAAACTTATTTGGTTTTAAAATATGTGAATTTTGTGCAAGGTTTATAGTAGGACTTTGTAAATAAACAGCAGCCGTAGAGCGTTTTTTTACAAAGGATCTAAACATAAAAAAAAACATGGAATATCTCCTTTCAATTCTCGAGTTACTAGGACCTGTTAGGTTTTGTCTTCTTTGGATTTAGTTTTAAAGAAAGAAAATGCATTTATTGCCACACCAGTCTTAGCATAATGATTACACAGAACAAAACAATTTGTAGTAGATTCCCTAGAGAAATGTAATAGCACTTTGTTCACACGCGGAAATAGTGTACAGCTTTTAATCATTCCGTACCAAACTCTTTTTTTATACTGAGGCAGGCGAATGGCAGTATCTCAGACAAAACCCCTGCAGCAATTGCAACCTTACTACCAAAAGGATAGGATTGAATCCGCTTTGGCCATTGAATTTGAGGTACCGCTTGTTAGCTTAGGACGACAGAATTAATAGCTTTATCTAGTTTCTTCCACACAATAACAAAATGCCTAACGATCCCTCTATTACTATATTACTACAGAGATCCCATAAATCTTTCAGACAACTAATAGTCCCTATAGATATTTAATGTACATATATTACGATACTTGTCCCTCGACACACCGTAATTGCCGGCTACCTAAGCCATTGTCAAGTGAAGCCTGCCAAAGATAACGTCACTAATAAAGCACAGCCTTGACGTTCACACACAATAGGTCGCATTAAGGATATTTATTCAAGGCAAGAGCGAGAGCGATACTAAAGTTTGATGTAGAATACTAAAGAGGAAGAAAGACAGTGATAAAGGGTGAGACAATTTTGATAGTTGCCGTTGGGGACGTTCGTGATATATTTTGCAGGAAAGCTTTGAGACTGTAATCCGAATTTGACGTAATCGTGTTTATACTCTAACACGTACAGTCAAAGGATTCACTGATGAGTCGGTTTAAACGTCAGACTCAAGTTACAACTATAAAAATCATAAAATTATATAACTAACTGCCACGTTTATTCGTTTGTATCGCTTATTACAAAACCGTGGGTAATTATTTTTTGGTGAGTCCGATATTGACTATGTTTCATTGTTACATACGCATTTTTGTGGGTCTGTTGCCTCTACTATGGTTTTTATTTTTATATTAGTTACTATAAGAAAGAGATGCTACAAGCATTTGAAATGTGGTGTTGGAGAAGGATTGAGGGAATTAGTTAAAAAGGGAAGAGAACAAATGAGGAAGTGCTTAATATTGTAAAAGAAAACCTCTTCTTAGCCACAGACGATGGAAGGCAGAAGAGGGAAGATGAAAGGACAATTGATACGACAAGTTAATTTCATGAAAAATATTATTGAGGGAAAAAATTAAAGGAAAAGAAGCAGAGGACGACCCAGACGAAGTTACTTTGAACAAGTGAAAGAGAAAGCTAAGGTCATGTCATATCAAGATGTCAAGAACCTAGCAGTTAATAGAGAGGAATCATAATGGTGGGCACTCCACCGACAAGAGCATGAAGATACTATAGGTAACTAGCTTAGGACCAGACCTTTATAATGTTATAGAAAATCTCGTCATCATATTTCGTTATTGTTTGCCACTCCATGTCTTCCCGTGGATGTCGTAAGCGACTAAGGGAGTAAGGGCTTGTAGTACTGTGAGGCGATGGGCTTGCAACCTGCCACTAATACACTGGTAAACATCTTAGCCTGATCGTGCAAAATGTGCTTACAGCATTATCAACGAGTCGTTTTAGAGTTGTTGGTAATTTTGTACCTTGCTCTGGGAATGAAGGCTTAATGTTATGTATGTATGAATAATACAGTTATGAATCCAAGTTTTATAACGTTAATAAATAAATTAATAAATATCACGGGACACTGTCACACATTTTTGAACTAGTCCCAAACTAAGCTCTAGGCTTGTACTATGGGTACTAGACAACGATAAACATACTTAGATAGAGAAATAAATACTTAAATACATAGGAAAACATCCAAGACTCGGGTATAAATACTCGTGCTTATCACACAAATATCTGCCCTAACCGGGATTTGAACCCAGGACGGCTGGCTTCGGAGGCAGGGTCACTCCCAACTAGGCCAACGTGTCGTCGTGTGTGTGTTATAGCGCGAGAATAACGATAAAATTATTACATTATCGTAAAATAGCGCTATTTGAAAGTCTACTTAGGACCGTTCATAGTGGTTAGTCTCGAGGGACAGAATATCTCCATAAGCGCGCCATTCATCCCGACTACTATGTAGCCTTCCATAATATTCTACTAAATATAGTGTTTTAAATCCACCGGGCGCCCACTACTCAATTATATGTAAATTGATGCACCGATTGACGTCAATTCGGGTGACGACAGAGCGTGCTTTTTTATATTATTAAGTTTTGTACCTTTATAAATGTGAATTATGGAATTATGCGTACGGTAACGCTATACAGGGTGTTAGGTAATGAGTGGATAATCCTTGAACTACGGATAGAGGGCACTTAGGACGTTATGAAAAAGCTAAAATAGGTCTAGTAAAAGTCGCACGGTTTTCGAGATATTTGGACTAGTAAACTTCTTGGCCTGATTGTGCAAAATGTGGTTACAGAATTCATACAAGTCTTTTTGGAGTTGTTGGTATTTCTGTAGCTCTGCCTACCCCACTCTGGGAATGAAGGCGTGATGTTATGTATGTATGTAAGAATATTGATATTCCACTCTATTGACATGTCTTTATTTAACTTGTATGGCTATAAAACAAAAGCTTTCTTCAAAATAATTTTATATTTGCATCTTTATTTTCAGTCAGCATAATAATGTTCTGAAACAGTGTAAGTTTTCGGTAAAATCTCCGTAACACCCTGTAAGTTTAGGGAGTAATTCCTATTACTTACATCAACATTTTAGACCTGAAACCCGATTAAATGTAGATTATATAAACGAACACACTAGCAATTAATCGTGTATTTACACAGGTGTATTATAAATGTGTGTTTCCCGTGATACATTGGTTACCGCAAATGACTTATTACGCCAAATTAATGCCGAGCTAAGCCATTTATCATCTGAAACTCTGAATTCATTCATTTTAATACAGCGGGTTAACGTTTTGGGCATCGGGACTTTGTGATAATTTTGTCCCCAGAAGCGTTGACTTGTCAGCGTCATAATGTGGTTTATAATGACACCTGTCCAGCAGAAGTTTAATAAGAAGATTAAATACATACGAATACATACATAAGATCACGCCTTCCCAGAGTGGGGTAGGAAGAGCTACAGAAATACTAACAAACCAATAAAAACTTCTTTATAATTCCAAAACCACATTTTGCACAATCAGGCCAAGAACGTTACTGGGGTATTAGTGACAGCTTGCAAGCCCATCGCCTAACAGTACTACAAGCCCTTATTCCCTTAGTCGCTTATTACGACGTCCACGAGAAGACATGGAGTAACAATATTCTTACCCTGCAACCACACGAAGAAGAAGATATAAACCCCCGAAATAAATAAGCCTTTTTTCAATTTTCAATGCCGATTTTTAACTGATGTTCTTTAAATCTAGCTGAGAAGTACCTCAGTTAAACTAGTTTACTGTTTGCAAGCTGCTATTTTAAGGAAAAATGTACAGTTAAATACGTTTAACTTATAATATAACACTCTGTGTTTGCGTTAAAGGTTAGAAATCAGAGTCAGATTCAGATTCCGATTTCATTTTCAATATAATTGTGTCTAAAAGTAATACAAATAGATTTATAATTTAAGGTGCTCAAAATAAATTATTGAATAAGTAATAATAACAATAGACGTCACCACTGTAGTAGAGTGTAACGGTACCTTAAGCAACTCGAGATGTATAACGCTGCTTTAAGAGATTAGCTGTCAATTATGACAGCACCCCGCGGCCCCACGCCATAGGCAACTACACGGTGAACATCGAACTAGATTACTAAATTGTAAAATAAATATTAAAGTGCATCACAGTTTTAAATAAAACCACCATTGAAGACCTCAGATATTGTTTTATTGACTAACAATACATGGCGCAGCCGGTAGGAAACAAAATACTTTCAATACTACGTGTATTGAAAGTATTTTGTTTGTGGTGACGTCTATTCGTTGAAGTTCTTCTATTTCGTTGTAAGATTACAAGGTCCTCTATTACACTGCATTTTCAACCCTATTGCAGTCGTTTTGTTTACGTCTCGGATGTTTTTAATATTACTTACATAATAAGACGATACGATGACAATAGGAGAAAATAAATAAATATAGGCCAAAACCTGTTAAGATGACGTCTTGGGTTTGGTTGCTTTTTAGTGCACTTTTGAGAACAATCACAGTAATTGGTTTGAGTAGGATTTTGCCAATATTTAGTTTCTATTATTTTGTGAAACTATTGTGATAATCATTATTTAAATTTTAATTTGCTTTACTTAAAGTAGGTAGCATTAAACTTATGTTTAGTTGAGATAATTCATAAATGTATCTTTATCTTTATCACATTTTATGTGACCCAATACTAGGTCTTTCATAGACAAAAATAATAGCAAATAATACTTGTACAGTCAAGTTCAAAAGTATGTATACACTTTAGTACCTTGTCTATTTAACGTCATGTTTAAACTGCCATATGAAATTATTCAAGCGATTAAAGTGACAAGGTACTAAAGTGTATACATACTTTTGAACTTGACTGTACCTACCTATAATATTTTAAAGTAAAACTGGTAATTAATAAAACCAAGCAAAAACGGTTTAATAATGAAATAGTTATCTGTTTAGCATTTTCATTGTGTTAATCTTAATGAATACGAGGCGAGGGGTTCGAGGTTCGCCTGGATATAGGGTTGTCACTTCATTAAGGTACCTACTCGCACCATAAACGAACAAGGACTATATTTGCACCCTTTTAAAACGCCCGATTTGAGACTGTCAACGGATTATAAATATAACAAACGATTGAGTATTGAGTATATCCTCAAACATACCTTAAACAAATATTTTGTAATGTATTGTAAAATGTTAAAAACTTGATTCTTATTTACTTCATTTACTATAAACAATCGATTAATTACCGTGTGATGATTGAAATAAGAGTTAAGTGACCTTTATTAGATAGAGCATGTCCGCTAAAAGTCTCCATTACTGGTGCGATTAACCTTAATCAAGACAAAAGTGAATTTTGTAATTTCATTGTTAAATGTAAATTTTATAAACATGGAGAAGGCAAACGAGAATAAAATCTGAAATCGCAATCCTATACCGCGAATGCGTTGCCAACTCTGAGGCAATAATAAATAATAATATTCATGGGATCATAGCTTATAAATTATTATAATACTTTGTATGAATTTATAACAGTTTTTCTTTTTATGTGATAGTGTTGCACGTATAAAACTTGTTTTTAAAAACAATTCCTGGCAATCGTTACTAGATCATCGGTCGGTTTCATTTTTGAATATTATAAATATGACAGTAAGTGCCAATTTTTATCTTCAAATGACGCATAAACAGCTTAACATGTACCAAAGGGTCAAGATTTAGGTAATAAAATCATAGTTTATACCATGGATAAAATACTAATACTTAAAATAAAAAGCCTAGAGCTGATTTTATTTTTAATATACAAATACAAATACTCTTTACTGAACACCAAAAATTAAAAAAAATAAATAAATATAAATCTAGATAACAAAAAAAAATTGCCGCATGTATGAAACATAACTACTTGACAATAACTCGATTGATTTGGATGTTTTTTTGTTGTATCAGGATAATGTTTGTATGAAAGGAATTCACCCAGGCGACGCTAGGCAACGAACAGCTAGTTAAACGTAAATGACTGACGTTCGGCATTTTAATATTTTAACCAATAGAAGTGACAACCCTGACTGTCTGCAGTGAACGAAGCCGGATCTAATCGGAGCCGCCCAAGTGGAATATACCTTCGTGACATAAGCCGATTTAATACGAATTAATATTAACTCGCGTGTTGGTATTTAATGAGCATTTTTATAGACCAATGAATATCAAGAAAAAGTCAAAACAATTCTACGTAGGTAAAGATAATAAATAATAAATAAATATCACGGGACAATGTCACACAAATTAACCTAGTCACAAACTAAGCTCTAGGCTTGTACTATGGGTACTAGACAACGATAAACTTACTAACATAGAGAAATTAATACTTAAATACTTAGAAAATATCTAAGACTCAGGAACAAATAGTCGCGCTCATCTCACAAATATCTGCCCTTACCGGGATTTAAACCCAGGACCAATAACTTCGCGGGCAGAGTCATTACCGAATAGGCCAAAGTGTCGTCAAAATACAAAAATAAATTAAAAATACAAATAGAATCGCTATTCTGCGGAGCTTATCTTACATAATATTAAAAATGTATTCATTTTAAAAGTAAGTAGTTTCTTATAACTCTGTCATATTGAAAACGTCAAGTCACGAGAAAACAAAAACACAATATTACGTTGAAAAAACTGTCGTATTTCGTGAAACGAGAGTTCATGTGTTAGGCATTAGCAAAACCAAGTTTTCTATTTATACAGGGGAAGTAAATGTGCGTCTGTTCCGTTTCATTGTGCAGTGTGCTTCTTTCCAGTTACTTTAAAATTTTATACTGCCAACCCTAATTACTCAGTATGAGTTTATAAGCATAGACCGCTGCGTGGAGGAATCCGGGTGGAAGCCCTGAATGAGAACAATAGAGTATTTGAATTGCAAAGTTCAATTTCCTCCAGCCTGTGGGCTCCTGGCGTGTCACTGACGCTTGTATCATGGTCCATTACATAAGAGATTACGATATCTACAGGGTGATGCTACAGTTGATTTACTTGATGAAAAATACTGGGATGATCTAAATAAATAAAACATCACAGGCAGTCTGATATAAATTGTTCTAGTCCCAAACTAATTTCTAATCTTCTAGATAACAAGGCAACTAAATACATACATAACGTCACGCCTTCACTCCCAGAGTCACACCAACAACTCTAAACTTGTTAATAATTCTGTAACCACCTAAATAAAACTGTAAACACTTACATAGAGAAATGCGTGAATAGGGAAGAAATATTCGCGCTCATAACACAAATATTTACTCATCGTGAATCAAACTCGAGACCGCTAGCTTCGAAGGCAGAGTCACTGTGAACTTGGCTAACATGCACTTGAAGGTCCCTGAGATGCCCAAATGTGCCAAGGTGGATCACTAAGGGGGTTTTAGTGGGTATCCACTCATGCAGTGCCTAACCCCATATAGCCCGGCTAGATTTCCTTCCTGAAAAAAGGCTTACCCCGACGATACATTCATTCGCTGCACTGATAAGAAGGATATTGAATTCTGTGTTTGTGTGATGGCTGAACTTTCAAGAAGTATTTTGTTAAAAAAGTCTGTATATAAAAATAGGTTTAAGACCTGCTAGATATTCATGAAAGTTGTTAATTTTACCTTGTTAACTCAAAAGTTTTATAATTTTGGTATTAAACAACCAACCACAGAATAATTTTGGAACATGCAAACTTACATTGTAAAGTTATTATTTTTATTAATCGTTTTCGAATGCCACTGTTAAGTTATTTTGTTCCGTTTTTTAGGGTTCCGTAGTCAAACTAGGAACCCTTATAGTTTCGCCATGTCCGTCCGTCCGTCCGTAGCCTAGCACAAAGACTATTAGTACTAGAAAGCTGCAATTTGGCATGAACATGCATATTAGATACGTTAACAAAGTGGTACAATAAAAAGTTTTTTTTTTTTATAGGTACATATAGCGTGTGGATGCATTTTTTTTCTCGTCTACCCTATAGTGTGGGGTATCGTTGGATAGGTCTTTCAAAAATATTACGGGTTTGTGCAAACTGTTTTTTGATTAAGTAATCCGTTTATGAAATATTAAGCTTTAAAGCGCTAATTTACTCAAGTGTCCCCCCCCCCACTACAGCCAAAACTACAAATACTAAAAATCAGAAAAAAATCTTAAATGAAAGAGCATATAACCAATTTTAAAGGAAAACTATCACGATTAAGTAGACATCATTGGTTCTTGAGATACAGGCGATTAAAGTGTTTATACCTACTTAAATCATCTAAGATGGCGCCAAATGACTTTAAATAGAAAATTAGTGATTACTTGATGATTTAGTGATTACCGACATGCTCTTGCCCGGTTTTTTAGTATTTATTCACGAAACATATGCATTAGATTTTTCATAAGTGGAGCCACACTATAAAATATTTTTTGATGTATATAGATACTGTGATGTGTATTTTTAAACGTGGTAGAATATGCTTATTTATTTATTTATGGTTCACAACAGTTTTTATTCTTTTACAAAAAATAAAAAACTTCGCTGTAAGCTTACAACTTTAACCGGTATGTCGCAGCCTTTATTACGGAACCCTCTGCCCTGGATCCATTGATGTGAGGAACCGGTGCGATACCAGTTTATTGTGATGCCAGATGCTTGTGGCAACGATAAGCTGCTATGGAAATAAAAACTGGCCGAGCGTGCAGGGTACCGCCGTCATTTTAATAATTTCCTTGCCTTTATATTTGTCCGCAATTTGTTTGTTTCTCGGATATCCCTGCTAACCAGTCTGTTATGAAAGAGACGCATTAAATAAAGATATGTTACAGTTCAAAGAACTCCGTTACGAAAATTTCACTATCTGCTTATGAAAGTGAATAACAAAACGATTTGAACTCGGATTTGTTTTAGCTGTCCAGTAGTTTCTTGCTATAGCTTGTTATAAGAAAACGGTCAACACCGTCATTGTTTATTGATTTATAAATTTAGATATTGTATATTAAACTAACTATTATTGTATCCTTAGCCAGTAATTTACAGTGTACAATTGTTTGTAATCCCTAAACTAAATAAATAAATAAATATCTTTTACAGCTTTACTAATGTTTTAGTACTTTATTGTTGTATTTTTTACACATTAGTTCCTTTACGTTGTTTAAGTAATAAAATATGATCTATTTAATAGCAAATTTGTGACGTGTAATATGAATTATTATTAATAAATATGAATATGATCGTACAAACAGCAACACGCCAGAGGTTACACGAAAAGCGAATTGTGAGGTAGTACATTCATACATCTCGGGTCACCTGATAACAAATAACGGCGGCTGCATGGACGAAATCAAGAGGCGCATGGCGATTTCAAGATCGGCTATGGATAAGTTGAAGAAAATATGGAGGGATCGAAACATCACCAAGGCCACCAAAACAAAACTTGTTTACGCTCTTGTATTTCCCATATTTCTTTATACTGCCGAAGCATGAACCCTGCTAGAAAGTTAGAAGAAGCGAATTGATGTTTTAGAGATGTGGTGTTGGAGGAGAATGCTCGGTATATCGTGCACGAAATTCCGAACCTATGAGTCCATATTTCGAGAGCTAGACGTGAAGCAGAGGCTATCAAGCACAGTAAAAGCTCATATCCTCAGTTTTTTTGGACACGTATCGCAGCGCGAATCTATCGAACGCCTGGTAATACAAGAAAAAAGTAGATGGCACCAGAACACGAGGGAGATTACCAATGAGGTGGACACTGGACAGACCAAATAAAAACCGTCGTCGACGGCCTCTACACGAATGTACCAGAGGGCGGTAGTTCGCGAAGAATGGCATCGCATTATGAAGCGGGCCACAAAATCAACGTGACGCCCACGACCACTCTGACAAGAGTGTAACGCCAAAGAAGAAGAAGATGAGCGTTAATATTTTGTTTCCGAGCAGGTATGGGATTTTCTATTCATCTCTTTATACAAATAATGTTAATCGTCGTCGGGAAGCCATAGCACAAGCCTTGAGCTTAGTTTAAGACTAATACGTTTCATCTGTGTAAGATTATCCTATTGTTACGAATAGGTATCGTTAGGTAGGTAGGTAGGTAGATTAGAATCGAAGCGCCGAGTCAAGGATACCTCTATTGTTAACGGGTTCAATTGAGTTCAAGGACAAGGCCGTCGCTGTTGTAATACAAGGCCATAATGAGTAGAACCTTCCATTATCGAACGTCCCCGGCGGGTCAAGGTCAAGAGGTCATTCGAGAAGGCAATCTGGAACGTTCGGCGATTGGGAGTATGAAAGGCGAGGCGCGCGTGCGGCGATTCATTCCTTATTTGGAGAGCAAACAGTGCGAACGAGTGAAACGAGCGATCATCTAAGTTTATTGTGCGATAATTGTTTGTGACGATTAAGTGAGTGTGTTAATAAACTCTAGCTCTTAATTATCGGTGTGTTTATGCATTTCTATCAGTTACCTACCCCCATGTACGTAACACTATGATATTTATTTGAGCAGTCTACTAGCTCCCATGGCTGAATAAAATGTTTTGTGATGGGCAATATCTGCAATTTTTTAGCGGTTTTTCCACGCCTCCAAAATGGCTAGCGGCTCGGTGAAATTTGCATGAGAGCGGCCTAACTTTGGTTTCAGCCATGGAGATGAGCTGCCGTCCGTAGTTTAGTTTTCCCGAGGAACTATTTTTCATCCTTATTTTTATTCTAAAATAAAAAAGTCTACGAGGCGACGAGAAAAAAACTGGTCTCTGAAGTAAATTTAGTTTTAAAACTGAGTTTTAGGAAATTCTTTACAATTTTTTATCATGCGGATGTAATGTGCTTTTTTTTTATTTAGTTTTTTTACAGGTCGCCAGTATTAGAGATACACGGTAGTGTGTCCCACGAGGTGAATCAGTCGAAAGTGAAGACGATTACTGGGTTAACGAGACATTGTTAAAATGATTGACTTATTTCACCGCAGATTATGCAGGCTGTTAAATTTTAATCATTTTGATACGAACCTTGGTGGAGCGGCAAGTTATTGGTAAATTTCGTCAGGTCCCCTATCCCCACTACTGACTTCATGTTTGATAATTGCATTAAATTTAATAGAGTGGGTAGGGGCATGCCCATTTAAATTTAGATTTGGCTTATTTTGTATTTCAACGTTTATAACCTTTTGTAGCATTTGCAGAGAATTAAGAATAAACTTCAATCATTATTCAAGACAGGTATTTTTATACCCATGTATTCTTCAATTACACTGACTTTACAATTCTTTAATGATTTTGAAATATTTTATGTTGCTCATGAAAAATTAAAGCCATTATTTCTCTTAAGTTAAAATATTAATCTTGTAATAAAACTATTTAAAAGTCTGTCAACAGATACCTAATGAAACGATTTTTCAAAAAACTTTTACTAGGCAGATTTTATCAATTACGTTTAATTGTCACGTCCATTCTGAGCAATGTTAAATTAATTTAAAACATTACCTAATGGAGTTATACTATGTTAGTTAAAACCTATTTAGTATCTTTAAATAAAATTAAACTTTAACATTTCTATGTCATCTTATGTCTTATTGCTTAACGTTGAGTTCATTTTACCTGACCAAAGGTGATTAAGAAAGTGACATAAATCGGCTATAAGTAAATCAATTAATTGGTCATTAAAACCAAATACTTGTCTGAGGTGGTTTCTCTGCTACAATATTATCAGCTACGAAAAATACTGCGTAGCAAAAAGCTACGAAACATTTATCGTAGCGGATACTACTGCCATTGACGGTTCTTGGTCTTATGTAGAAATACGACCTAATTTCATGATCTAATTTTAGCAATAAAATTGTTTACTTGTAATAATGAACTAACAATGTAATAGAATCATGGAAGTAAATTTTAACCTATTCCTAAGTGCCTTAATAACTTTTCTCTTTATAGTGAATTTACCACTGAAGCGGTCAATACACTGAGTCGTTCGCCACATGTAGCCAACGTATTTGTTACTGAACTTAAAATGAAGGCAGAATGGTTCCGATGCGTTGAACGAATGCGGCGAATGACTCACTACTTGTATATGTATAGAGTGCTATATCTTGTCCTTGCCAAGTGTGTTACATACTTAAAAACGCAGCATGCTTATTACTACTCATATAACTGCTGATGTGTTGTGAAATTGTATGACCGCTACCGCTTCAATGGATATTCAAATGGATATTTTTCACACCAGCCCATAGCAATTCAGCTAAGAGAACTTCTGTTAATTATTTATCCAACGTTAAATGAAGTCGTTGGAGGCGGTCTCACGAGAAATATGAATGTAGGGCCGGCTGAGGGTTGAGATTTATTTGCGCTATTTACTTGACGGGGGCAATCGACCTTCAAGTTTCAACCCTAAACGGGGATAGGAGCTTCAAAATTCGACTGAACACGCTGCAAATCTCTGCTGTAAGTTCTTGTTATGCTTATAATAGTGTTTTAAATAAATGACACGATTTATCCTCCCGCCCGCGTGGTTCCCGGGTTAGTGCTACTCTACGAGTATGTCTTCCTGTGGATGTCGTAAGAGGCGACTACGGGAATAAGGGCTTGTAGTACTGTTAGGCGATGGGCTTGCAATCTGTCACTAATACACTAGTAAACTTCTTGGCCTGATGATGCTAAATTTTGGTTACAGAATTATAAACAAGTATTTTGGAATTTGTTAGTATTTGAAATTAATTTTTTTTTTTTTTTTTTTTGGATATTTTATTAATGACTGGTCAGAGCATTGTTAACATGGTAATGTGTGTATTTTCAATTTAGTTGCAAGTTTTAATAAGGAAGCAGCTTGGTCATAGTAAAATGTACCTTACTACCTCACGTGTTTTCGACTGCGCGCAGCAACTTAAACACGGTTTAGGTAACGACGGTTGGACCAAATAATACGCCTCTAGGTCGCCACACAATGGTCACCTTTATGGATAAGTGCAGCAATGGATAAGTCATGTGGGTGAATCAATATATATTTTATTTAGGTATGTACAGTCAGCTGCAAAGAAAAGTATCCCCTCTTGCTAATAAACTTCTATGCAGGGAGGGCTACTTTTCTCTGCAGCTGACTGTACATACATAACGTCACGCCTTCATTCCCAGAGTGGGGTAAGCAGAGCTACAGAATACCAACAACTCTAAACTTGTTGATAATTCTGTAACCACATTATGCACAGTTAGGCTAAGATATACATAAGATAGGGTATATTATCTACATATTATATATTTGAAATGTTAAGTAAGGGAATGGGAAGTTACTAGCCATTTAGATTGACTTTAGTTTTTAACACTGTTAAGTTTTCTAATTGCATCGGTTTATTCTCTTAAAAAGAGATCAATTAAAGCTTAATTAAAAAGTTCTTAATTTTTTCATTGTGTGACAAAAATTGTTACACAATGGAAGAAAGTTAACGTTGTCTCAATAAAGTCCTTAATTATGTAATTAAGCTCTTAATTATATACAATATTTTTAAAATTCACCTTCTACTTGTGGTTGACTGTTAGAGAATGCCTTTAGGCATTGATGCTCGTATTGTGCAAAGAATATGAAATAAAAAATAAATGATAATTAATGTGATAAGGCACCCATCACTTTCGCACTTACATAGTGGCGAAAAAGTGTCAAATGTTTTATCCATATCCATAAATACGAGCATTGGCGTCAATGACCTATGAACAATATGACCTACCCTACGTGTAAATAATGAGTTTCAGAGGCAAGGACTGGAGCTAATTGATTAATGTCCGTTATCTTTACGAAAATGTATGAGCTATTGGGCCTCATTAACAACTGTTATCTGGTAATTTTTGAATGTCAGAATTACGTTTAAAAACTGTAAACTTGATTTTCGTTAAGTAACTAACTCGCTTTATAAATTAAGTTATTACTACGTATACAAATGGGTAAGGACCAAGTAGTTGGACCATAGTTAAGTGTAGTTAACCATACAAAGAACAAAAGTGAAAAAAAGTTCCGTTGTGACACGAAAATTATACCTACAAATGTATAGCAAATTTTCGTGTCACATCGGAAAAGTTTCATAGAAAATTTAATTGAGTGAGTTAGCGTGGCCAACTTTTTGGTACTTACCCAAATAATGTTTTTAAATTGGACTCCGTCAAAATTGAACTTTACGCCAATAGTAAATATAGTATGTTGAAAATTAAATAAAACATCTACAAATTAAAATAGCATGTCTTATGAAAATCTTGCAACAGCGTAGTAAAATGTCTAGCCATACGGAAATTAAATAAAAGATAGGTACGGATGACAAAGTGATATTTAATACCGGTTATCACTATTGGAAAGTTACGTAAAGAATGTGACTCCATGCCCAACGAAGTTAGCAATCGAAACCCGTAATCAAGATACAAACTAAATTTACTGCCCGCGGCTGAACCAGCAAATTTTATTCCCTCTGTGACTTCACAGTTTCCACCAGTTAAGAAATTAATATTGTAAAAACACCTTTAAATTTAGTAGGTTCCTAAAATAAGTTTCTACGCCTTGACTTATTTAGCTGCATAGTATAAAATAAAGGAATGAGCGCTATGCCGCCAGCAACCTGCGTAAGCAGTTTGACGAGTAACTTTAAAATTAGAATGGTTTTAAAAAAAAAATACCGGTGGACAATTTCGAATCACGGGTCATAAACCATATAAGTTCAAGTATGAAGCAACGATATATACGTACTTACTTAAATTATTACAATCATATTCAAAGACTTAAAACATCTAAGATTTAGGAATTATGTTTAGGCTGATCGCGCTAAATCCGTGCATGGTGTAAATAAGTTGATAAGTCGAGATGAAAAGTTAGTGAAATTTGTATTTAGAACAATTTGCATATAGTTCAAATGACTTCATTCCTTTTCAATGAGTTATCAACTTATTCACGCCAGCCACGGAAATATTCATGATTGATATCGGTGATCGAACCGAGATCGCTAGCGATTAACAAGTTTTTATACTCGGCAATGTCCGAGTAAATGTGGGTCGGATATCACACGTGTTTGATGTGTGTTTCTGACATTAATTTTATTTATATTCTATACTCTTGCAACACATACATAAAAAAAATCCAGCACGGCTAGCACATTATAGCGAGAAAGATATCCCGTCATTGTCTAATTAGAACGGTCAGAAAAAGACAGGTAGTTTATCTCGCGGGCGACATAACTCGCGCACCATCATGTGCTCGACGAGCGCCTGTATTATGTTCGCGTTTATTGCGGTGGATAAAGCATCCGTCACTCTCGTACTGTACTTGCCAGAAAGTGACGGATGTTTTATCCACGTTTAATCACGCGATAAACAGGGCCATAATTAACCCCCAGATACTATTTCGTGTCCCCCGTGTGGTTGCCGGGTTAGAATAGTGCCACTCCATGTCTTCCCGTGGATGTCGTAAGAGGCGACTAGGGGAATAAAGGCTTGTAGTATTGTTAGGCGATGGGCTTGCAACCTGTCACTATTACACTAGTAAACCTCGTGGCCTGATTGTGCAAAATGTGGTTACAGAATTATCAACAAGTCTTTTTAGAGTTGTTGGTATTTCTGTAGCTCTGCCTACCCCGCTCTGGGAATGAAGGCGTGATTGTTATGTATGTATGTATGTACTATTTCGTATCTGTGGACTTCTCGTTATATTTTTTCGATACCCGGTTGCCGCTATAAACTCGTACAGTCGTGACATGCAAAAATTCCATGCGCCTGAAACTTTCCATTTCATTTTATGATATTATGTAGAATGTTAACTCCGATATTCCTCGAAGCTTATAAAGTATTCAAATTGAAAACTTCAATACATAGTAAATCCAATGTTGCCTAAGAACGTTCAAGTATGTAGTTATCAAGTTATCGTACGAATGAAATACTAGCATTTGCAATTTTGCATTTGTAAGTTTGTCTGCGATTTTATTGTGGGTTTCCTCGGTTAATATAAATAAATGGGACCAAGACTATCATCTTCTAACCTGTGTGCTTTTTATTAAAACGTTTTCAGCCGTTTGTGTAATTACAGTATAAACTTCCAAACATCATTAGATATGGTCTGCTTTATAAGTAGCTGCACTTTAGCGCTTTGTCACTTTAAATTCATAGGTACTTGATCTGCGGCACTCATCTTTCAAAAGCGTTAAATCGACAGGGTTCAAAAATGTGCAGCTATGTAAGGACGACTGTAATGCACTTTCATATTAATAATAGTGATGACTTTGACATGTTAATTTTGTTTAATGACGGTTTAGCTTGTTAAAATCGCACATTGACACGACAATTTGACTGCCCAACCCTACGTTCGGAGCGGAAGCTATCAGCGACAAAGTTACAAACTATTCTATCCAAGGGATTGCGAAATGGCTCGGGGATCAACCATGGGTGTGGATGACCTATTCACACTATGACAGTGTGCGATCAGCTTTGAGGGTCGGCAGAACCGTACAATACGTTAACGTTTTCAACGCCCTAGGTGGCAAGTTTAGGACAACAAATCTTTAAACCGTAGACAGTATTGACAGAGAAGGTACCTGTCATTGAGTTGCTCTATGCGATATACATTTTGCCTCGGCATATGACGTTTAGGCTACCGTTGCAGTGGCGTTTAAAGTAATAAAGAAAGATAGCCTCTCACAAAGGGGTTCCGAATCACTGGGACGATTTTTTTCTTACAGAGTTAGACTTGACAAAGAAGGAGTGTTGTTTTTGACGCATGCATGTTTGTATGTATAATTCGATGTTCTATCCTATAGGCTAAAAGGATGGATTATTTGAGATGTTTTTAATCAAATGTTATGATATAGAATCCAGAATTTACAAGACTGATTTTCAAACACAATAAACTTGTAAAGGGGCGTTTTAAAAAAAAAAATACGTAGTTAAGGGCTTAATGAAAACAAAATCACGATCGTGTCCTTTGTGTTACGAAAGTTAGTCATACAAACTATATGGGTAACTTTTATTACACAAAGGAATCAATTAGGTTTTGTTTTTATTAAAGCCCTTAACTACGTATTTTTTTTTTGAAAACGCCCCTTTACAATTTTATTGTGTTTGAAAATCAGCCTTGTAAATTCTGGAAAAAAAATTTTTGAAAACGTCCCACAATTGGTCGATTGATTGCAGGTAACAATGGTAAGTTAATAAATTAAAATGTTAAATTGGAGTATATTGTAAAACAAATAATATATTAAGCAATCGTTTTAATTACGAAATCATAAGCAACATGTTTGGTGAAACAACAAATCAAAACACGCTGTGGGACGTTAAAGTTTATACTTTTTCCATTACTTAATGTTTTGCAGTCTAATAATAGCTACTGTGCTTTTTACGTTTTAGATCTGCGCGTAAGTAATGGATATTTAAGTTCTATGGGGTAGTGCTTAACCTAACCCTCTTAGACTACCCTCTCGAACAACGGTCTAATACCGAAGGCCCAAAATAACTACCTACTCAACTCTACAATTTCAATTTGGCCCGAGAACTTTTTACATAAATTCCCTTATTTGTTTAATTAGCAAGAACACCCAGATATTTTGTATCCGATATAACCGGCCTTTGTGTATTTTAACTCTTTAGCAGAAGTTTTGGCCAGTTTATTTTGCGAATTTGAATATTGTTATGAAGTCTTTGTTTTAATTGGACAGAAAATTGATATGATTCCCGTTTGGTTTGGTTAGAAAAAAACTGTTTAAATGTTTTGCCACTGAATTACTAAAAATGCCACAAACGTTTTATTTTGTACGCCGTATTTATCCCATGGAACTATTCTTTGCAGTTGACAGTAGGTACGTCTAAATGTTTTAGATTGTTTTTTCTTCACTTTTATGATTTTGTAAATCACGCAAAGTATAGATGAATTATTGAGAACATGGAATTGCATTTGTAGTGGTTGTACCGTTTGCAACAAAAGGAGAATAGTTTTCTCTTAATTTAATAAAATGACATACCCTTAAGAAATGGAATAAGTAGTAGTCCTCTGTTTTTTGCTTTTAGTCGCTATCATGTTCATCATCTGAGCTGTCACAAGTATTGATAATAAGATTGTTTGAAATTCGATCCATTTCCCCTTCCTGACATCGATATTTATTTTCTTCACTTTCGACATGGCGACAAATAGTTTTCCAGTCCTCAGCAGTAATAGTATTCATTCGTTCAGTTGCTAAACTCACAATGCCTTGCATGTTTAAAGAAACGTTTCTTTTCGCTACATATCCTTTTACCATGTACCAAATATTTTCGATCGGATTGAATGTCGGGTGATACGGTGGCAATCGTAAAACGGAGTGGCCATGTTCTTAAAAAAAATGTATCTATACGGTACTCACGAAATCGCTCTTTATTTTGTTTAATTAAATCATACAAACTGGTTTTGTACATCAACGGGCTATTCTTCTTCTTCTTTCTTTGCCCCCGCGGCGACTTGAACAGCTACTACCGCGGGGATATGGCGTTTCCACGTAAAGTGATTTCGCCAGTGTCAAGTAAGTATATATAATTATAAATCAATATAGCAATAAAACACAATCCAATCTTCTCTAGGAAGATTGGGGGCAACGTTGTACGGTGATTCAAGACGGTCAGAGGTCAAGATAGTTTTAACCTCTGCACCACTGCGAGTCCACTTGAAACGAGAAGAAAGATGCCAGATACACGAAATAAGTCCAAGTCTTCAATCACTGTGCGACACAAAGGCATAAAAAGTACAAATCACTATCAGAAAAGAACTTTGAACACCTAATTACCCAAAAATTAAAGTCTAAAACAAATCACACGTCCGCCATCTTTTAACGTTGCAAATGGCCCCATCAACGGGCTATATTAAATGTTGTGTTCTGTCAACCAATCCATCATTTCTTGTTTATGAGAATTTGACGTTGGAGCACAATTAAAAAGTTTATTCAAAAGTGTGGATGAAGGTTTCATCAGTATAAACTAGTGGTCTATCTTTAGACCAATATTCCGCAATTTTGGTAAGGTAGTTTATTCTTAGCAGTCGTATGTTGTGTCTTTAATATTTTTCGGTTGTCCTCGGTCTTTTTCCATTTAAATCCTAATTTATGTATTTGTTTTCGTAAGGTGGAAATGCCAAATTTGTAATCTATATCGGATTTTAACACAGAGTGGAGTGCCTTTAAGGTTGGAAATTGCTTATGAGACAGATGAAAATTGTATATAGTTCTCCGGATGACTTCCTGATCAAAATCGTCTACTGCTGATGACGGACAAGTACGTAACTTTTTATTTCTCGGGGAGGTGAATTTCTTTGTTGATGCGAATTTCTCACTATTGCTCTCAGACACAATGTTATAAACAGTAGAGAGACAAACACCTGTAGCTTTTTCAAGTAACTGGGCAGCCGTGTAAGGGGAATTTAAATTTTTCTTCAGTTCAAGTTCAAAATATTTATAACAGTTAAAAATAATTTGCTTACTTTGACTCTCAATCGGACCAAAATTACTCACTGCCATATTTTTTTAAAGTTATGTAATTTACACTTCGTCGTACGGGCTGACATTAAATTATTCTGATAATTGTGAGAATACAATAAAATCAGACATAAAAATATATGCACAACGTAAATAATATTCACAATTTGACACTGACATTATTTTTTATTTACTTCTTCAATATAATAACAAACCTCTTTTTATGCTGATAGTACGAGAAATAGAAAATTCAAATATAGAATGCCTGTAAACATACAATACTACTACATATGCAATTCCATGCTCTCGTTAATCTATCTATAACCACACTAGTTGTTTAAATCACTCTACCTACAAGTGCACCTGTATAAGAAAAACAGTAAGATTAGAAGCCCTATGTGAAAATAGCAATTGCAAATAGTGGATTAACTTGAAATAACTCTAAATATTTTTACTCTCCTTTAAAACGGTTTGAAACACAAAACGTGTTTGTCCCTTACGGTAACCATAAATATAAAGAGTCAAAGTTACGTCACTTTATTCGAGACAAGTTTAATTTATTCCGAAAAAAGGCGCGTAAACAAGCCCAGGTGCTGCCAATTACGAAAACAACAGATTGCAAAAAGTAATGGGGATGAAAAAACGCTCCTTTATTACGCTCTAACGCGCGATGCGTACCGAAAAACGCTTTTGCACGGACGCCATTTTGTTTTTTAGCGAGTTGTATTTCTTAATTATAAAATTGAAATAATGTAGAATTGGCAATTCACTTAAATATAATAATAATCATTTGGTTACTAAGGTTTTTTTTTTTCAGTCGATAAACCCATTTTAACACAGTAAATCTATCCCAGTGTCGATAAAAATAATTAAAAGAATTTTATA
Source organism: Acleris holmiana (assembly GCA_949316455.1). NCBI lineage: Eukaryota > Metazoa > Arthropoda > Insecta > Lepidoptera > Tortricidae > Acleris > Acleris holmiana. The sequence continues at coordinate 13,597,529 of OX438773.1, read as the reverse complement.
ACTCTTAAATAGTATAAAACAAAAATGCTGTCCGCATCTGTCAGTTTGGACGATAACTTCTTTTAAACTACGCAACGGATTTTGATGCGATTTTCACTTTTGTTTAAAAGTAAACTTTGTTATGGTTGGTTTGTATATCGCATTCTGGTTCATGTTCGTGTGCTACAGAAAAAAAACATTCAATCCGAAGCAAAGCAAGGGGAAAAAAATAATGTTATTTTGGAATTTTGTAATCAATTTAAATAAATTACATTTTTAAACAAATCCAGAACCCTTTTAACGTAATTAAACAGCGTTGTTCCCCATCTCTTTAATATTTATCGGGACGTCTCACTTGCGCGTCACGGCGTGACAGAGACAAACGATGCCAATGACGTGTACGGAATACTTCGTCCTGGGTGACGTATTTTCTCACGCCCTTTATACTACCCCTCTTAGCTAAAACGACGTAAGCAAATATTAAAAATCATAGTAAATTCAACCATGCACGGGAACAAATAAGATCGCTTACGCAAAAGATACGTACTACTAGATATGGTATTCTGAGAAACAATATATTCGAACAGCGTCTCGATGGTTCATTGGTTGTGATGTATTGCATCGAAAAATGTGATGTATGATGAACGTACAAGTTTATAGCGAAATTCCAAGTCAAATGGATCCACAAGACATATTTTTTGCGAAAAAATTAGTGGTTCCGTTTTTTCATTGCCAATTTGTATCCTTCTGATCATAATATGGTAATGTTATTCTAAATTAACGTCTTGTCATAAACAACAAAGATACTTCTCGCGGGGGATTTAAAGTGGTTTAAATGCAAATTCCAACAATTTTTTCAGTTTCTGAACAAAGGGTAGAAAAAGGTGCCCAAATTGGAGTGGAAAACTAGAAAACAATATAAAATATTATTTCATGAACACGGCAATTGAACGCAGTCATCATTCCTATGATAATAATAATTTCTACAGCTACTGTGATGCAGGCTGACTGGTTCGAGACCGTCTGTAATTCAGGAATCGTTGACGTAATGCAGATGACACGTATCTAGATAAAATCCAAGAGATCAACCAAGCAGGACGGAAACCCTAAGGAGTATTATATAATATACTCTATTATTAAATAACCTTCAACACAGACCAACTCCTGAATGGAGTTCGCTTCCTTCGTTTATATTCCCTGAAAGATATAATGAACAGTGAATAGGTTTCTACTGAACCAGTTATCTTGATCCCAGATTTCATCATAATTTACCATACAGCACATTTAACTTACAGCTTCTAAATATAACTCCCTTTGCTTTATACAGACAATTCGTTAATAAAACAGTCCGTAAAAGCCCTATATTTCTAATTCACTAGAGTAGTCCAACTAGCCGACCACGATCCATAATACCCTTAAAAGTGTAAACATTCCTGAAAGCCCGTCAAAATAATTATGCAAATTCATCCCTTAAGTATGCCAAAGAAGATTTTGAACAAAGGCTCTTATTAAATTAGGCATTGTTCGTGACAAGGCAAAAACCATTCATACGAGATCCCCTAAAATCGATCTAACTTAACATAATACCGGTCTTGAGTTGCGGCATTTCAAATCACAAATTGGTCAACCGCTGGTGCACGCTCTGACAATAATTTGATGGGCCTTTGTAACTTTCTTAGTGGGGAGTTCACTAACAATATTAAAAAGACGTTTTATTTATAATCCATCGTATATCGTGATCTGCATTTGTATTCTTTCTATCCTAACCTACGGTGCCCAGACTTGGTCATTGACTGAAGCCGAAAATCCAGACTTGGGATTTGCCATCGAGCAATGCAGCACAGCATACTAGGTGTTCGTAGAACTGACAGGATCAGAAACATCGAACTGTGCCCCAAAATCGATGTGGGTGCCAAGACTGCTAAGCTAAAGTGGGATTGGGCTGGACACGTCTGCCGAATGCATCAGGAATGGTGGGGCAAAGTTGTCACCAAGAGCAGAGGTAGATCAAAGAGGATATGACGGGAGGACTTGGACGCGTTTCGAAGAGAGTGTAGGGGAGCATGCGGTAAAGAGAGGAGGCCTTTGCTTAGAGGTGGGACACTAATAAATAAATATCAGGGGACAATCTTACACAAATTGACCTAGTGCCAAACTAAGCTCTAGGCTTGTACTATGGGTACTAGACAACGATAAACATAATTATATAGAAAAATACATACTTAAATACATAGAAAACATCCAAGACTCAGAAAGAAATATTCGCGCACATTGTAACGAGCCAAAAGGTCACCTGTCCAGTTAATTACAGAAAGATTTAATTATTCAATAAAGAACAGCATTAAAATTAACAGAATAGGAAGTATGTTATGTAAGAGTTTAAGTAATGACAAAAGAAAACATAACCTGCTATATATTTGACAAGATAACATAGTTAAAGAGTTCATTCCATTTAAAATTCATTATAAAAAAATAGTCAAACAAATTATAATTTATAATTTAACAATTTAAATAAAATACTAACATAATTAAACATTTAAAAAGAATAACGTAAATAATCAAATTAAAGTTATGAAAAGTATGGCAAATTAATGTACGCAAAATTCAATCTTAAAACATCAACTCGCTACTGCGCATGTCGAAATGAAGGCGTTGAGGCCGAAGACGCCGATGAAGGCAAAGATGGCGATGAAGTACTTGAGATGTTATATAAGCAGGTCGCCATTTTGGGGAGGAGGCTTTTCACTTTGACACTCGTGACGCGCGGACGGTTGTTGCTCTGGGGTCATACTTACGTATCGTAATCGGAAAATAAATATTTAAATTTTGGTTGGGGTTAATTAAATGGGTTTCATGCGGGAAAGTTAGACATTAAATTAAAGTTTATATTTTAGTATTGGGAATTACATAATTTGGGTTTAGAAAACTTTTCTTCGTAAATTATTGGTAAGATTATATTATATGTAAATATTTGTGTGTGGATTTGTTAATCTTTTCTGTTACAGATTATTAGAAGAAAGAAGTAGTCAGCAAGTTTAGAAGATTTTTAGTTGACATTTGTGTCTGGCACGTTGTTTATTTAGTACATTCAGTTTGGGGGTTTTTGGGGGGAAAGTTTTGTAATTATTAAAGTCTTTGAGTTAAGCTAGATTAGCATATTTTCGTGCCAGAGCGGTGTCCAGGCTAACAGTTTGCCTGACAAATCACGCTGACCCTAACGGTGACAAATAGGCTTGGTTTGGAACTTTGTAGATTCTAAAAGATGGTCTGGGCGTCCCTAGATGTACTCTTTACCAACATAGTCATCTATATAAGTGCCCACCATTCTCATTCGTCAGCCTGGAGTGGGATCGGGGTCCACAGGTTGGGCATGCAATAGCACCCGTGAAAGCTCTGGGAAGTTTGAGGATTGGTTCCTTAAAACTCTATATATTTATATACACTAAACCACACAATAGGGCGTCATACTCTCACCGTCTTGGACTTCGGTCTGTGTGAGGGGGGTGGCAATCACACGGGTGTTAGGTTGCTTTCTCAGCAGACCCGGCTGAACTTTACAGTTTACCTAGGGAACTAGCTAATTATGAGGATAAGGTAAGCCTCTAGGATGTAGTTCTTTGTAGAATAGGCCTTATAAGTAGAGTTAGGGTAGAATCACTTGACTAGGGAAAGTAGGGAATTAGGATTTTATTCAAATAGGGAAATAGGTAATGTTTATTTTTATTTACTAAAAATTTAGGTACAATATAAAACTGATAGCAATCAGTAATTAAATAAAGTTCATATTTAAAAACATTCTTAGGATCACTTACGGGGATAAGTAGGTACCTAATAGGTAAAATATTTTATGATAGAGATAAAACTATACTTTTAAATTCTCTCTTAATATTGACTTAGATCAAATCATATGAATTGAATAATTTTCAGTAACAAATAAAACACTTTTCAGTAAACAAGTTTAATTAGGGACGATATAGGATTCAGTATGTATTTGATAAATAACTATCTATTTGAAATTTGAAGCCATAAATAGTTTCATGTCTAACAAAATTAAAGTATCATTCTAGATAAAAAATCTATACCTAATAAATCTAGTTTGAAATAAAATAACTTTGAAGTATAAAAATGAGATCTTTGAATAGATTTTATAAATTGCATTAATATAAATAAAACTATTATATCAATATACTTAAGTGGCTTTATATTTGAGCTGTATATTTACTCTTACATAGCACAGAAAGCTATTATGAGGATTCAATCTAGCTAGAAGACAAAATGACTTCTGTATTACCTCTGTTTTACTATAAAAGATAAACATGTATACATGGTGAAAATTGAACATCTCATTATAGACTATAAAAATACTAGGGTCTAGATCATGGCTCATACAGTGAATTAAGCAATATCAAGCTAAAGACACTTTTGTAATAATAAATTTACAATTAGCATAAATAATTTTTATTCGAAGATCATTAGAATCAATAATATTGAATATTGAAATATAATAAATTTTGAACCCTCTCAATTTGGTACTTTACTACTAACTGACTTATCATACAGTAAATAAGATAATTAACTATATATGGCAAGGAGTCTGCCCTGTCTCTGGAGGATGACTATTGGAACAGACTAAGGTCTGCGTGATAGCAATCACGACGGCGTAGGTGGAGCCGATTCCCCCTAAAAAGGGGCCATAACACTTATAATTTAATGGACATGAGATTGTTTTATGCTTTGGTTTACATGGATTATATTTTCCATACATTATAACTATTCTACGATAACTGCTTTTCTTCATAGTAGGTTAACTATAGAGGTGATTAGAAATTCTGAATTATATAGGATTATTTAAAGGTATATGAAGTTAAATATGTAGGTAATTTAATTCAATAGGTTAAGTACAGGTTGTATTAGGTAGGTAATGTTAGGAATTAAAACAAAGACTTAAAGAATTTTAGGGTTACTGTAGGTTCACAACTATTGGGTCCATTTTATCTGTTAGACGATCACAAGCCATATTTAATCTTCAATTAATCTTAGGTTGTTTCAATTAAATCAGGGTATGTAGTTTTAGCTATGCGAGTACGCTATCTGTCGGAGGTAGTTACATTAGCTAGTTTATAATATGTAGGTAGGTAGATCTATAGATAGTTAGGCCCCCGTAGGCCACAGTAGGATGCGTAGGGTTGTTACAATTGGTGGCCGTACCAGGATCATAAAAAAATTAGGGTTAGTTATTAATTTAAGTAAGTGACTTCGGTTTGAAGTCCAATTGTTGTCTGTGAAAATGGAGGTCTTTGTTTTAATTTAAATTTTATATTTCATTTAGTATTAGCAGTTATCGTCTTAGATTTTGGTTTGTAAACCATACATTCATTAGATATTTTAACAGTTTATAATTGAAGGCAGGTAACAAAAGTTAATTAGATACCTTACAGTTTCATAGTTGAAGGCAGGTAACTAGAATTATATAGGATCTTGCAGTGGGTTTATTGCTATTCAATAACACAAAATAAAGGCATAATATCCACTAATTTTATACTGAATATAGGAAACACTTACAAATTTCTAAAAGTCTTTTACCCTATTAGTTTCTGTAAGTTCACTTGAAGCTAAAAGTTGTTTTATCAAAGGCAGGAAATGATATAACAAGATTAAACAATTTTAGTATAAATTCAATTAAATTTTGTAAACTTAGTTACAACCATTAAAACTAGTATTTTAGAGTAGCATCACTAGGAGTAGTTTCAGGAAGATTTAACTATTAATTAGTAATGAAACATTTCATTTTCAATAAGTTGACGATCTTCAATTTTGGTAATTCACAAGTAGTCCTTTGTATTTCTTGCAAAGCTGAAAAAGTCAAAATGTTTTAATTAGTTGAACTAATAGCTCTAATGTCAGGATACTTTTGAGAGGGAAACTAGTGTCTTTAGATGGATGTCACTCAGTTGCAATGTTGATAACAATAATCACAATTCAATTTAATTTAACAGTAATTTAAGTAATTTATTCTCAATAAAATAAGTTAAGTTTAAAATCTTTTTAGACTGAAACATGAGCTTTAAAATGAATATAGGTACTTTAAACATTATATATTACCTGTAATTCTAGACACATCCAGCCAATAGGATTCATTTTCTTCAGAGGCATATAATAAATAAAGATAATATTTCTGTGGTCAGATAGGTCAGGTGAACAGTCCTCAGATGTTTGAGACCAAATTACTTTTTCATTTGCTGAGTTTGTCTGACTAATGTTGTAACAAGCTAAAAAGAAAATAACAACATTAAACATTTTATAAAATCAAACAATTAGGTAAATAGAGGAATTCACTTGTATTAGATTGTTTCATGCCAGTTTATTTTAAGTACATACAATGTAGGATACGCTTTCACAGCCCTTTTTAAGTTATTAATGTCACTGGTAAAATTTGTAAGGCGTCAACTAAATAGGTTAAAGGATTTCATTAGTTTCACTAAAATATGCAGTTTCACTAGATAGTAGGTTATGTTTAAGCATTAGAGAGGTTATTCCTTGGTTTACGCATAATAAAAATACAAATATAAACATGATCTCACCTTGTATCAGCTTTATCCAACGTTAGTAAAACTTTAGCCGGTGTAGTGTAGCTTCGTAATCATACAAATTTTCATATTGTAGATGGGTACTGAGATAAACATAAGAAAAATATTTCTAGATAGAACATTATTATTTTATTATATTAGGAAACGTTATAGTTTTGATTAAACAAACGTAAATAAGACAGAATAGTCAACGGGGCGATGTTTCGTTTTGAAACTTTTAATAGTAACAGATTGTATAAAGTTATTGGACTGGTGAGGTTACCGAGTATGAACGTTTAGTTGTTGTGAAGATCGTTTGTCGTAAGAAAAAATAAATGAAAGATATTTACTAAGTCACTTAGATAAATAGTACTGTAATCATCGTAATAAAATATAAGTAATAAAAACAATATAGTGTTGTACACTAAAAAAAAAAAAATAGGTCATAATTTTGTGGAAGAGTTATTTGTAGAACGAAACGCAAAATGAAAAGTAACGATTAGAGGTTGACATTCGATTTATTTTATCGACTTAATCGAGTTTCAATGAAAGTTAATTTAAATGAATGAAAAGCAATTTAATTATTGGCGTTCACTTGTGAGTTGTAAAGGCCGTGATCATCTATTGGTTAGGACCCTACATTGTGTATAATAGAGAGTTAAAACTGAGTAAATCTGTCAAGGAATGGGTAAATTGGAATTACATAGACTTTGTTATAATATAAATTTTCGATAGGTGGAGTATGTCGATTTTAGTTTAGGCTTGCTATAAGTTATAGATTTTAGAGAATTCGATGTCTCTATTAGGATAACTGATAAAATTTACCTACATTTCTTTTAAGTACCGAACCATTGGATTACCAAATCACAAAAATAGAGAAGGTAGAATGAATTTAGTGACTGACTTATTATGAGTTCTATGATAGTAAAGTTATTTATGTATTGGGTATGTTGAAATTGTACATTATTACTGACTTAAATAATAAATTAACTATGTAATGAAGTAGTATTTGATAGGTACAGACAGATTGGAGTATTAGTGATTAAAATTGAAAACGAGCACAGGATTAAGGAGAAGTAGGGGATAAGGCAGGAAATTCTTATTTGGATAATCGTCTATGCTGACAAGAGTATTAGATATAAGATAGGTATAGGGTAACCTTTTATTTAGGAGGGATCACATTATGAATGTAAAAATAGTAAGTAATCTGTTTAACTTTAGAGTAACGATATCTACTTCATAATTATGACACTGTCATAAATAAAAAATAGGGAATGAAGATGCGATTCAACGGAATACGTTTATTAGGGACAAAAGTAATACTGTTGCTATGTAGGTATCTATCTGTTGCTACGTAGGTATTGTAATAAATTAGATAAGTACCTATGGGCGTGAGATGTGAGATTCGAAAAAAAAGTAGTTTTATTTTTAAATCGATATATTTCTTTATCGAGTGCTATTTGTATGTACGTATGATTGTATGTAAGTATGAATGTATGTATGTTTGTATGTAAATACTTTGTTACACATGAGTAAGATATATTTAGGTAGTAATATTACGAGAGAATCTGAGTTCAAAAATTTCTTTATAAATTAGTCATTTTAAAATTGAATACTTTTGGTTCTAACGAAGAAATGTTTAGGATATAATATCATTAGTATATAAATACATCAATCAATTTGTAAGTGTAAAAAAATGTCGGGTTTTTTTTAAATAAAATAATCAGAATCAACATTTGAATGGGATAATTAGAGATACCGTAAAAACCGCGCTAAAAGTATGTAAATGTTCGAAGTCATAGGTTTGTTAAACAAAAAGTCATTTGGATTTTTGAACGGAATCGATTGGACAGGTGTCACAGTTTTATATTAACGGGCGGGAATTCGATGTTATGTTATGAACTTATTGTTGGGTTTTAGGAGAAATCAATATAGTTTTTGAAATTAACTTAGAAATAAAATGGTTTGGGCTAGAGAATGGTTGTGTTCGTAGCTGAGCTAGTGTGAAAATCTAATGAGGAGATTTGACAGTTTTATTTTGAGAATGGAAGTTTTGTTTTGAAATTAAGTGTGTGATTTTATGCAAGTATTAGTTTAATTTACTTTAGAAAGGGGTTTAGTTGTGACCACAAACCAAAGCAACAAGCCAGGTTTATCAAGATTTAGCCTGGAGACACAACTATGTTCAAATGTTTCGTTAAAAGGAAATCTAAAACTCTTTGGTGTTAGGGTAAATTAAAAATTTCATATTAGATATTAATATGAAATGATAGAGTTAGCTTGTATGCAATTTTGACGAAACATCTCTCTTCTAGTAGGAAACCGATCTATGCGCACACTGCACATTCACCAGTTCTGAATTGTATAACAAAGTATGGGGCAATTTGTTGATAGGATGGAAGGAAATAGAGCGGTTGTAACATTATCTTTAAGGATTATAATTTATTCTGGGCGACCTAACCGGGGAATTATACTCAAATCATAAATACAAAAGGTTTGTTGTTCTTGACTGGTTTAGTGTTGATAGAACGATAAGGATTCACAACCCTTGTTTTCCACAGGTAATACGATAATCTGGTAATTGTGACTTCAATTTTATGTCTGGACATTTGTTGTTAGCTAATTGTATTCATATTATGTTGTCAATTCAAATTGGTTTAAAAACACACCACATAATTATCAGAATTTCTGATCAGGAAAGGCTAAGTATTGATAAATTATTTGAATAATTAATGTAGTTTAAAAGTATTTTATGGGTATATTTTAGTTTAAGGTAGATTTCTCTTCAAATGCCAACTTTAAGTGATAGTGTCATTTTAAGAAAAATCTAAAGGCAGGGATGTAACGAGCCAAAAGGTCACCTGTCCAGTTAATTACAGAAAGATTTAATTATTCAATAAAGAACAGCATTAAAATTAACAGAATAGGAAGTATGTTATGTAAGAGTTTAAGTAATGACAAAAGAAAACATAACCTGCTATATATTTGACAAGATAACATAGTTAAAGAGTTCATTCCATTTAAAATTCATTATAAAAAAATAGTCAAACAAATTATAATTTATAATTTAACAATTTAAATAAAATACTAACATAATTAAACATTTAAAAAGAATAACGTAAATAATCAAATTAAAGTTATGAAAAGTATGGCAAATTAATGTACGCAAAATTCAATCTTAAAACATCAACTCGCTACTGCGCATGTCGAAATGAAGGCGTTGAGGCCGAAGACGCCGATGAAGGCAAAGATGGCGATGAAGTACTTGAGATGTTATATAAGCAGGTCGCCATTTTGGGGAGGAGGCTTTTCACTTTGACACTCGTGACGTGCGGACGGTTGTTGCTCTGGGGTCATACTTACGTATCGTAATCGGAAAATAAATATTTAAATTTTTGTTGGGGTTAATTAAATGGGTTTCATGCGGGAAAGTTAGACATTAAATTAAAGTTTATATTTTAGTATTGGGAATTACATAATTTGGGTTTAGAAAACTTTTCTTCGTAAATTATTGGTAAGATTATATTATATGTAAATATTTGTGTGTGGATTTGTTAATCTTTTCTGTTACAGATTATTAGAAGAAAGAAGTAGTCAGCAAGTTTAGAAGATTTTTAGTTGACATTTGTGTCTGGCACGTTGTTTATTTAGTACATTCAGTTTGGGGGTTTTTGGGGGGAAAGTTTTGTAATTATTAAAGTCTTTGAGTTAAGCTAGATTAGCATATTTTCGTGCCAGAGCGGTGTCCAGGCTAACAGTTTGCCTGACAAATCACGCTGACCCTAACGGTGACAAATAGGCTTGGTTTGGAACTTTGTAGATTCTAAAAGATGGTCTGGGCGTCCCTAGATGTACTCTTTACCAACATAGTCATCTATATAAGTGCCCACCATTCTCATTCGCCAGCCTGGAGTGGGATCGGGGTCCACAGGTTGGGCATGCAATAGCACCCGTGAAAGCTCTGGGAAGTTTGAGGATTGGTTCCTTAAAACTCTATATATTTATATACACTAAACCACACAATAGGGCGTCATACTCTCACCGTCTTGGACTTCGGTCTGTGTGAGGGGGGTGGCAATCACACGGGTGTTAGGTTGCTTTCTCAGCAGACCCGGCTGAACTTTACAGTTTACCTAGGGAACTAGCTAATTAAGAGGATAAGGTAAGCCTCTAGGATGTAGTTCTTTGTAGAATAGGCCTTATAAGTAGAGTTAGGGTAGAATCACTTGACTAGGGAAAGTAGGGAATTAGGATTTTATTCAAATAGGGAAATAGGTAATGTTTATTTTTATTTACTAAAAATTTAGGTACAATATAAAACTGATAGCAATCAGTAATTAAATAAAGTTCATATTTAAAAACATTCTTAGGATCACTTACGGGGATAAGTAGGTACCTAATAGGTAAAATATTTTATGATAGAGATAAAACTATACTTTTAAATTCTCTCTTAATATTGACTTAGATCAAATCATATGAATTGAATAATTTTCAGTAACAAATAAAACACTTTTCAGTAAACAAGTTTAATTAGGGACGATATAGGATTCAGTATGTATTTGATAAATAACTATCTATTTGAAATTTGAAGCCATAAATAGTTTCATGTCTAACAAAATTAAAGTATCATTCTAGATAAAAAATCTATACCTAATAAATCTAGTTTGAAATAAAATAACTTTGAAGTATAAAAATGAGATCTTTGAATAGATTTTATAAATTGCATTAATATAAATAAAACTATTATATCAATATACTTAAGTGGCTTTATATTTGAGCTGTATATTTACTCTTACATAGCACAGAAAGCTATTATGAGGATTCAATCTAGCTAGAAGACAAAATGACTTCTGTATTACCTCTGTTTTACTATAAAAGATAAACATGTATACATGGTGAAAATTGAACATCTCATTATAGACTATAAAAATACTAGGGTCTAGATCATGGCTCATACAGTGAATTAAGCAATATCAAGCTAAAGACACTTTTGTAATAATAAATTTACAATTAGCATAAATAATTTTTATTCGAAGATCATTAGAATCAATAATATTGAATATTGAAATATAATAAATTTTGAACCCTCTCAATTTGGTACTTTACTACTAACTGACTTATCATACAGTAAATAAGATAATTAACTATATATGGCAAGGAGTCTGCCCTGTCTCTGGAGGATGACTATTGGAACAGACTAAGGTCTGCGTGATAGCAATCACGACGGCGTAGGTGGAGCCGATTCCCCCTAAAAAGGGGCCATAACACTTATAATTTAATGGACATGAGATTGTTTTATGCTTTGGTTTACATGGATTATATTTTCCATACATTATAACTATTCTACGATAACTGCTTTTCTTCATAGTAGGTTAACTATAGAGGTGATTAGAAATTCTGAATTATATAGGATTATTTAAAGGTATATGAAGTTAAATATGTAGGTAATTTAATTCAATAGGTTAAGTACAGGTTGTATTAGGTAGGTAATGTTAGGAATTAAAACAAAGACTTAAAGAATTTTAGGGTTACTGTAGGTTCACAACTATTGGGTCCATTTTATCTGTTAGACGATCACAAGCCATATTTAATCTTCAATTAATCTTAGGTTGTTTCAATTAAATCAGGGTATGTAGTTTTAGCTATGCGAGTACGCTATCTGTCGGAGGTAGTTACATTAGCTAGTTTATAATATGTAGGTAGGTAGATCTATAGATAGTTAGGCCCCCGTAGGCCACAGTAGGATGCGTAGGGTTGTTACAACATCGCACAAATATCGGCCAATACCGGGAAAAAAAAAACATTTTCACTACCTTTATTTATCAGCCGAAACACGTTTACCGCTTAGGTGAACAAAGACCTTCCGCACAGATGTCCGCCATGATTGGTCTTCTGATACTCGCATCATGTTGTATCCCGCTACCTTAACCATATCGTTAGTCCACCTTGCAGGATACAAGTACAAATACAAGCGCGAATAGTTTAATTTTAAAAATAAAACATACCAATTACAGTATTGACTGACTCTTACAGCATAGGATGCCCGAAAACTTTGCGTTCCGTATACAATCACTATGTTAGAAGGAAGGTATTGGTATGATGATGGTAGCGGCCCGTACGAACCATGGAGAACTCTGACTGCAAAGTGTAAATCGGAATCAGAATCGGAATCGGGATCAGTGTTCGCATTGTTGTGTTCCGGTGTGGGGATAAGACAACCGGTGAAATTACTAGCACAGAGGCATTCCATCTTAGTCCTCAGGGTTGGTATCGCATTTGAGGTCTTAGGATTATAGTCTTGAGAATTCAAATGTATATGGGTCTCATATTCCACTTACCATCAGGTGGCCTGAGTGCTAGTGTGCCTTCTCCTTAACATAAAAAAAAAACGGCATTTTAAAGTTTTTTTTTATTTGTTTCCTATTGCTATCCTTCTTTAATTTTTACTTACGGATGACCATTCTCAATATTTAATGAACATTTAAAAATATGAGTAGATAAAAGTGATCTATGATCAATCGAGTAGAGCTACCATTCTCGAAATAGACTCTGACAAGTGACAAGTTTGTTAAGACAGCTTAATGAAAAATAGACATCCGATATTTCTTAGGGGAAAAAAGAGATAGATTAAAAATTAGGAAAAGCCGTTAGACAAAAATACTGAAAAAAAACTTCTGCTCACGGATGAGTTTTAGTAATATTTTAGTATTATATGCCCATTTTCAACCACCAACTAAAAATATTACGTGGCAACAAATGTGAAATAAATAACATAGAAACTACTGGCAACCCCACTGGTTTCCGACAATAATACTCAAGCCGAATATAGGTTAATGAAAATAACCGTTAGCCTTCCATAACAACTTTGGTGGCATAACAGCTGCAAATAGTTTTCTAAAAGGATCGAATGTGCCGTAATGAACACCGTAAAACTTTTCCGAGTCATTATATTTAATCGGATAAACTCCATTAACTTACATTTGTTAAACTCGTAGTTCGTGTTGTGGCAGGCAAAATCTTACTTATATTGGGTACGTATCGTAATATGTAATGTTCAATATATTGGTCATTATAAATAATGGTTATAATATATAACGGTTTTATTCATGTAAAAAAAAACATGCTTGTTATAAAACAAACCTAACCTAATTTAATGGGTTCTAAACAATGGCCTTTTAAAAAATCCTGAAAAGTTTACGGTTTGATAAATAAAACCATTATAATATATTATGACCATTATGTATTATGACCCATTATTTATTTTGAACTTTATATATTGTGATATGATCCCCTTATATTATTATAAATGCAAAAGTTTGGGTGGATGTTTCTTACTCAATCACTCAATAATCTGGAACATCTATGAAATAGTAGTTTATGTAACTGGTACATAAAGTTTAATAATTACAGTTGCATTCATTATTTTATGTAGCCACAATCTAAAATAAAAGTGCTCCAAGATGGGTTCAGAGTCCGAAGGCAAATGATCCGCATTGCTACCAGTGCTACCTGTAACATACTCTTACAATATGTAAACTCTTTATTGCAGATACAGAAAATAATATTTGAGGAGTTCCATCGATTTTTCCAAGATCCCATCATCAGGTCTTGACGTGCTGAAAATGGGACAAACTAGAAAGTACACTCAATCGAAAAAAAATATTATTGAATCTATCCAGCGGTCTTTGTGTAATCAGGGAAGAAACATAAAAAAATAAAAAATAAATCCCGACGAATTTCATTTTTAATAACCTTATTTTTTCCGAACACAATAATTATAGAGGAGTTATGAATGATACGTGTGTAGACCAAAGATATAATAAACTCATGAATAAATAATGAACGTCATATTTTGTCAGATAAGTTCAAAAATCAATACAATAATTAAATTAAAATCGCCAGTTAGTTGAATTGATTATTTAATTATTATAACATTTAAAAACAGGAACTACATTTTTTTTAAGTAGGTTGGTAATGCCACGCCTCTTTTGATGTAAATTTCGACCGAGCTCACTTTAATCGAAAATAATATTAATATTCACGTTAAGAACGAATCCTAATCGCTCATGTGAAAGCGAAGTCCGTCTGCAATTAAATAAACGCCCTTCGAAACTCCAAGCTGTAATGGAACAGAATCGAGCTGCCGACGAAGTTTCGATACCGTTAAACAAAATGACGGGCGAAAGAAATAGACTTCTCATACCTAAACACGTATGTGATGCCCACGTTAGTTTCGAAATTCAACTTTATTTTGTTTGTATCAGCGTTGTATCAGCAACTGCATGTCGCGTGATATATTATAAGTGCGAGAAAGTAATCAGAGGGAAAAGGCATGTATTCTATTACATGTAGCTATCGGAATCTGACCTTGGGGCCCGAAGCGGACCCGAATGTTATTTCTTCAAATGGCTGCACTAGGGTTGTGTGAGGCACTTTACTTTATTCGTGTTTGTTTTCATTTTGTGAAGGTTGTTTAGTTTCGTTATATGTGGCCAGTGTTTTCAGAATAGTATATTTAGTGTAGTTTTTCATTCACGAAATCGCACCTTACTTCTTATTTTACGTCACACGTCAATTTGAGACTCAAGATATCTTTGCGCAAGAGTGTTAGTTACAACTCTGACATAATGCAAGGTTTTAAACCCGACTGAATATTTCGATAATATCGTCTACCTATATTATGCTAATTATCCATTTTACATACTTTAGAATCAGCCATCTTATTTTATACTGTACCCAGTGACACTTGCGAAAGTCTTGTAGGTGATTCTTTTAAACAACTAACTATTTAATTCGTCAAAAAGATTACAACCGCCCCGTGGTTATACTTTTATTTTTCTAGATTACGATCAAATTCGCACATTTCCTTGAATAACGTAGCCAATATTGAGAAATATTCGCGCAAATAGTCTAATTCTTGTGACCAATTAATTCTAGTAGAGACAATTGTTTTTAATTCCTAATTTTGACTTCGGTGCAAAGTATCGGTCGCTTATTCTCATATTAAAAAAACGAAATTTAAATATTTCCGTTAGAGCATTAAAAACATTTGAGTCAAAAGAGAGATTTTAGCTAAATTCATGTTTTTTGCAAGTGTTTCTTAGAAACTAACCGAACATGTTTTACGCATTGTTTTGCAGCAAAAAATAAGGTTATTTTATTAAAGAAGACAAAATTAGTTCGTTCGAACAAGGTATTCTATGTTTATCCCATTATTCAATACAATGTAAGTACATGTAAGGTTATATTTTTTATAAAGATAACATTAAAACTGTAAGTACGCACACTCTAGCTTATGGTTGCGTACAGTCAAGGACTTTAATTGTTATTATGCCTATGGAACCCTGTCATAATGACAGCGTTAATCATTAATTTTAGCTTTCTTTCATGTGGTCTGACGCTGTCATTATGAAAGGGTTCCATAGTAGCATACCAATTATAATCCATGACTGTACTACGAATAAAGTAACAGGAAGTGGTTATGTCGTTAACAAACATTACCTAAACTTAATACGAGTAACTATATTTAGAATTCACAGATCCTAATCGCAATAATCACAAGAATATTTTTAGAAGCCTTGAATCAAATACAAAATGTTGCTTTATTTTGCCTTAATTATTCTCAAAAGAAGTCACTTTTCAACTTGACGAACGATTTATTAACCGGCGAGTTTAAGTTATCCCGTCAGAGTGCACAAACAATATTTTAGGGCATGCACTTTCAATTACAGATGCTAAAATTCACCGTTTGATTTCGATCGTTCGAAAAGGAACCGTTTTTAAGAGAATGATTTACTTTCTCTCACATACATACATACTATCACGGCTTCATTCCCAGAGCGGGGTAGGCAGAGCTAGATATACCAACAACTACAAAAAAAGTTGGTGGTAATTCTGTCACCACATTTTGCACAAACAGGCTAAGATGTTTACCAGTGTATTAGTGACAGGTTACAAGCCCATCGCCTAACAGTACTAGAAGCCCTAATATTCTTAGTCGCCTCTTACGACATCTACGGGAAGACATGGAGTGACACTATTCTAACCCGGCAACCACACGGGCAGCCTAAAATAATAATTTACTATCTCTCACATCAGCGAGATATTTTGATTCATTTAGTCTTATTTTTTCACTTTACATTATCTTAAAATGAATCATAACTAGCCAGGTGATACTTTTAGTTTCTAGGGACTAAAGTACTTTTTAGGGTTCCGTAGTCAAACAAGGAACCCTTATAGTTTCCGTCCGTCCGTTCGCAGCCTAGCTCAGAGACTCTTAGTACTAAGAAACCTGTAATTTGGCATGAATACATATATTAGTCACGCCAACAAAGTGGTACAATAAAATCTCCCCTACACGTTACGTGGGGATGTATTTTTTTCTCGTCTACCCCATAGCGGGGTGTTGTTGGATAGTTGTTTCAAAAATATTACGGGTTTGTGAAAACAACTTTTCGATTTAGTTATCCGTTTATGAAATATTAAGCTTTAAAGCGCTAATTTTTGTTAGAGTCAATTGTCACCCCTCCCTACAGCCAAAACTACAAATACTAAAAATCTAAAAAAAAACTTAAATGAAAGAGCATATAACGAATTTTGAAGGAAAACTACTACGACTAAGTAAACATCATTAGTTATTGAGATACAGGCGATTAAAGTGTTTATAACTACTAAAATCATCTAAGACGGCACCAATTGACTTTATAAACAGAAAATTAGATATTACTTCGGAACCCTACACTGAACATGGTCCGACATGCTCTTGTCCGGTTTTTTCTTTTTAATTTCCTGGAAAGCCACAGACAGCCAGCTACATGTTGTTTATGTCACCAAAGAGGCACAGTGCGCCGGCGGTGGAGGTGCAGTTTGTCGTGTAACTCGTGCAGAGCCAACCTACCCCCCCCTACCGCGCTCTCCGACCACATGAGGCTGTTCGTGACGCCACCGCCTCGCTTTCCGTTTAAGAAAACTTATCTATGTACCATTTGTCAGGTTTCTTAGGTAATACTAAAACAACGGTATAGTTTTCCCCTTCTGCATTTGAGTAACAGAGAGAGACATGTATATAGCGCTCTAATTATCATTTTTCCTTTGTCATCATACCATACCATATTTTAATTCATTTCCTTTTTGCTTTCGAAGTGAAATAAGTAAAGCTAAAGTCTAGAGTTAAAGACTGAAATACCACTTAAACTATAGCTACCCTCTTAGACTAATATCTCGTTTCATTCTGACCTTTTTTACTTCGAACAATATTTTTAAATCTGTCTAAAGAAACCACTCAAAGTCTGAATTATAAAACTTGATAAAGCTCTATTTTCTATAGAAAGAATCTATCCGACATGAGGTGTGACGCCAAAGGCACTAAAGTATCTAAGAGAGTTTTATTTTATTTTATTCGGAAAGTTTACTGCCTAATACAAATTGATCGACCATACTTATATATAAGAGCAAATTACAAGCTTCCACAAAGTTAATTTAAACTTTAATTTTTAGCGACGTATTAGTATTAGTTAGGAAATAATCATGCCTCGCCGACGAAATGGAATGTTATCGATATACGACAACTGTCAAAGCCACGTAATCAATCAAATCCTAAGAAACTCTTCAGGATTTCACTTATTGCGACACTTTGCCGTAATAACATAGTTCGAGTCCGCAGTTGTTTAGTCTCTTAGTTGAATGGTATCCACTTGTTTCTAAAATAATTAATCAGTATTTTTTCTTGGACAGTTTAGTAAATAAATAGTCCTTCATCCATAAATGGAGTAGGTTCTCCATCCAGTGAAAGATCTGCGCAAACGTCACTGATCCATCACATGGAAATAAATAAGTGACGTTCTATGTGCTTACTGGAATAATAGTATGAAATATATTTTCAAAAACTATTTTATTTGCATACCAAGCCAGTGATCCCGGGTTCGATTTCCATTGTGGGCAAATATTTCGGCATGAGTATTTTAATGTCTTGGGTATTAACTATGTAAGTATGTTTATCATTGGCTAGTACCCATATTACAAGCCTAGAACTCAGTTTGGTTCTAGTTCAATTTATGTAAGATTGTCTTGCGATATTCATTTATTTACTAGCTTTTGCGTGCGACTCTGTTCGCGTAGAATTCGTTTATAGTTATTACCTCGGGAGCTGTCCCTTATTTTGAGATTAAAAGTACTTATGTGCTATTCGAGACCAATAATCTATCTCATCCAGATGCATTTAGCCGTTTTGGGGTGATTGAGTAGGTAACAAACATGTATACATTCGCATTTATAATAGTAAATTATTATTTTACTGACTCAAAGGTCTTAGGTCTAAATATAACACTCCTTGCCTAAGGTATACCAGGGCTGGGATTCTACACGGTAATAACCATATCATCTTTGACGTGTTACCGTATTGTCTGCGTTTTGATTACTCTTATATCATTTACAATAATGGCGACTGTGACATAAATGATTCTAAAACACGTCAAACGCAATAACGCAGCAGAATAGAGGCCCTGTTTGTACAACAGACTAACTTTATGATTGTGGTGTTTATTATTTCAAGATACCTTATGTTACAAAACGTTCCGAAAATATTTAAAGAGACGTTAAAAAAAATGCTCATGCCAAAATGAGCCTTAAAAACAACACTCGTTTGTGTAGTCATGTTAAAAAAGTTTGCCTAGTAACGCGGTCAAATAAAAAACCTGCAGGGTACCGCAAGTAAATCACCAGCACCCTTGTAATTTGATTCAATATGTTCGTCCCTTCTGTCCGAGACTGTAACTCTTCGCATTCACCACTTTTTGAGATTAAAATTTATCGGCGGTCGCTCTTGAAAAATGTCAAGTTGAGATTTAATAAATACGGTGGGATAGCCCTTCTTCAGGGGAAGTTTAGTACGCTTTTGTAAAAAAGGAACGGGTTTTTCTATTTGCCCTTAGATTAATTTTGCGTTCGCACTTCGTACAACCCAATAAATTTATTCTTGGAATATATAACCTTTTTTGAGCAACGTCATAATAACGTTGCTACAGTAGTTTCATTACAGTACTTTTCTGTTAATGAGTGTTTAATAATATTTTAATTATTCACTAGTCACACTAATAAAAAGATAAAGATTTTTTTTTCTTCTGTGGGCATTTTATCATTGTCACTATGACTCTAATGACGCTTCCAAAGAGCAGATGAATTGAGGCTCTTTTTGATAAATGTTGGCATAGATGGTTGTGACCCTGTCTACAAAGCTAGCGGTCCCAGATTCAAATCCCGGTAAGAGCAGATATTTGTGTAATGAGCGCGAGTACTTGAGTCTTGGATATTTTAAATGTATTTAATTATATGAATAGTTCTCTAGGTATAGAAGTGAGTTTATCGTTGTTTATTACACATAGAACAAGCCTAAAGCTAGTATGGGACTGGGTCTATTTGTGTGGCATTATCCCATGATATACATTTTTTTTACTCGGTGTACCATATAGATTTTGACATGTAATTGTATTGTCAACATTTAAGACAACTCTTATTTAATTTTATTTGATAATATAACAAAAGCAATAAGGTTTTACCGATTGGAATAGAGCATAATTTGCCAGAAGCACTGCAAGAAACTTAACGATGTTTTTTCAAGCAAATTACTTATAGCAATGACACAATTCTCTGAATAACGTAACGCAGAAAAATAAAAACATAAATCTAATTCAACCGTGGGATATACAGGTCTAGACGGCCATTACTTAATATTATACCTTCAAGCTTTCCGGCAGTGGTCGAGCGAAGTGAAATTAAGGTTTATCGCAAGGTTGGCCCGCTTGGGTCTAAAACTATGACCCTGATCACTCTCGCTAATTAAAGGTCGGCTCCCCACAGTAGACGCACGGGCCGTTAGACGTGACTGACTTTGATCATTTCTTAGTTGATCTCGATATGTGGTATCCCGCGGTTTCTGTGACTTTGACGGCGTTTCCCATTTATTATCATATCTTAATATTACTATTATATTATAAATACGAAAGTTTGGATGGAGTTTGTTTGTCACGCCAGAACGGCAAAACGGATCCCGATGAAATTTGGCCCAGAAATTGATTATATTTATTTATTGTTTATTAGATTATTCACTTTTCCGGAGCGTGTAGCTCAAAAACGGATAAAAGTTGTAGAATTTTTTATAAAGTTTTAATTGTTTTTGGTTTTTTTTTCTCCGCAATGCACTAATGTTCAGGTATAAGTAAAAAACCTAAATGTGACATCTGTTTTGCTCCCCCCCCTCCCCGGTGCACCTGCTAGTAGTGGGGACTTTTAGTATGTTCACTCTGTAAGCAACCTGACAATATTTCTGAATAAATTGCTAAGGTTCCTATTCACGCACTCTAGATCCCCTTTTAGCCATTCCTCGACTGGACTAATACTGAAATAGCACATGTTAGGTACTTATTGTTCCGAAAAAAATAATGTTTTCTGAGGGAATAGCGATTAGGGAATGCAATTTACCCGTTTATTAACGGTTATAACCGGTAATAACCGGTTATTTGCATTCCCTAATAGCGATAAGCGACTTCTATGCGGACGGAGTCGTCGGGAACAGCTAGTTATGCATAAATTTCTACTTTAAACGTAGAACAGTTCTACGCTATTAGAATATCAGATTCATAAATAATTAATAAGTAATTTTATTGTAAATGCTAGCACATATATATAGTATGTTTTTCGATTTTCCGTTTTCTTTACATAATTTATATTTAATTGTATGTATTTCTTCATAATTTAAATACACTTCTTACTGAACATCTGCCGTGATTGCTATTAATTATATCTATTATAATATAATATAATTAACTGTATATATAAAAATGAATCCCTATTTCCCTTGGTCACGGCACCACGAATGAACGGCTGGACCCATTTCACTAATTCTTTTTACGTTGTGTTTGTTATAGTCAGAAGAAGGTTGTTATGAAAGTAAATATAAGAAAGTTATGCTTATTTAAAGCTTTTCTAACCCAACCTTACGCTTTTAACAAACAAACTTTTCTACTGTACTAAAATTAAACTAAGAATGTTGTGTATCATAAAGCATTACAAAAATAAACAGTTTTTTTATTCCAATTCAATATTTAAAGTTAAGAAAAAACAACGTCGTCTGTCGGGTCAGCTATAATATCTAAGTTTCACAAAAAATCAAGAATGACTCAACCGATATTTTTTTTGTATGCATAATTTTCAGAATAAGGTGAGTTTGAAAACAATAACCCGGATGTCGCCGGCCACATAACAGCAGAGATAATGATTTAGTAAAAATCATTAACTACAGATTAAGCGGTTCCATGTATTGTCAATTTATTGGAACCTAGCTACTGCCTGCGACTTCATTCGCGTTTAAATATCCCACAGAAAAAGTGTTGTCTTTTAAGTGATTTAGTAAAAATGATTAACTACAGATTAAGTGGTTTCATGTATATTTATTAACAATTTATTGGAAGCCCGCCTGCGACTTCGTTCGCGTTAAACTATCCCACGGACAAAGTGCTGTCTTTTTCAGAATAAAATTCAGGGTAAAAGCTTTCTCCATCTTAATTTATATCTACATAAATCATAACTCACACCCACGCAAACTTGTGTAGGTAATATCAACGGTTTTGTTATAATGCTCGTCATGCGTAATTTTAGCCATAATTTTCAATTCAAAAGTTTTCTTACGTATCAGCAGTTACAAATTTTCCAATAATGTTACGTTATAAGAAATCTTGGCAAACTTTCTTTTTCTCATGTTGACGTAAAACGAGGCAAGTGTGAGAGGTACTGACGCTGATTTGTTCCGCAAAAACAGGGGTTTTTTTTAATACTAGATGATGCCCAAGAATAATGCTTTAGGTGACAAAGTTCAAAATAAATGAACTATGGAATAGTTTCTAAAAAAATAAAAATCTCGGAAATTATGCTTTATGGGACTTCATGTAACACCAAATTATATAGGTACTTCAAATAGGCTCTACAATCGATAGTTAAAATTTAGCGGGCTACTCGTTCCCACCGTGTATATATAAAAATGAATCGCCGAAATGTATGTACGCGCATAACTTCTGAACCACTGCACCAAATCGGATGTTTACTTTTTGGTTGTATTCGTTATTGCCAGGACAAGGTTGTATGCAAGAAAAATATGTAAAGCCCATCGGGAATGTCGGTAATGAGCAGTGGGGCTGAAGGCGCTGGCAGGCCGCTACTCGTACATTGCATGCATTGCAGTCAGAGATGGGTATTAATCGATTAACTTTTTAATCAACTAATTAATCGATTAAACGATCCATCGTCACAAAATAATCACAATTAATTAAATCACGATTAAATAAACCGACGGACTATAAAAATAACGATTGATTAATCGTCATTTCAATTGACTATATTTCACGATTAAATCTCGATTAAAAATTGGAACACGCACGGTACAAAAATTAATTATTTTGTAAGTAAATCATGTTATACAAATGTAAGCTGTTTAGATGTAGCAATCTGTCAACGTAACTCGAAACTTAGACTTACAAAAGAAACTCATTAGTTTATAATATTAATCGAGAGAAAATTAATCTAACTAATTAATCGATGAACAATTTAGTCGCTGGTAATTAATCGGCGATTAAAATAATCGTGACTAAATTAATCGAAACTTATACGACTAAGATTAATCAATCGCCATTATTAATCGTTAATCACGATTGAGTAGGCTATTCTTAATCGTTAATCGTTAGTCGATTATATTTCGCCCATCACTGATTGCAGTTAGCCGTCTTCTTGGTATTACGCTAAGTTAGTGACTTTATGTATGGGATTGGCGTAAGGTGATAACAGATAGCGTCAACTTTGCATCAACTCCATACATTTCGAGATGATAGAAAACAGAAACGTTGGCTAAGTTAGCATCTCAGCTGGGCCTATGCTGTTACTTTTAAATGGTCTCCTAATGGATTTTATTGTATTTTTTATTAAATTAGGAATAACCTGGTGATCCAGCTTACAAGGTAAGGTAAGGTAAGGTAAGATATCTTGGCAAATTGTTTAAACTGTAGGAATTTACGTCTTGGTTGTGGTACAAAAGTACATGTGTATAAGTACCAAAGTTTTAAGCGCACTAAACTCTAACAGACACAAATTCTTGTTTAATAGGCTTCAGTGATACACAGACTTACATATATATTGAGAAGATTAAATTAAAGTCAACTTTTAGTTATGTCTTAGCTACGGGCTTGTAAAGCTTGCTAAAGTGCGCCAGCAGCTAAAATAATATAATTACTTCATGCTAAAACATGCATATAGGTAGTTGTTAGGTCTTAGTTCGTAAGTTTATTATAATTATTACTATAATACCAAAAAGTTACCTATTATGCTGACTATTTTACAAACTTAATTGTAATAATCCGTGCTTAACTAATTGCACGTTAAAGTCATAGAATATATTATGGATATCATTCTACTGAACCCCAAAACTTCAGCTCGGTGCTTCAAGTCACAGCTGTACCCCAAAACTTTCG